>CM039502.1:51999910-52566517 GCA_022432975.1 Begonia masoniana
GGACTTCGTGTTGATTGCTTAGGACGCCGGGGATTTGATGGTCATGGGGATGTCGTAGATCGTTTAACAAAGTCAGCCCATTATTTTTACTGGTGAAGATGACATACGCATGGATCAGTTTGGAGCTATACATTAAGAGATTTTGATATTTACAGGGGTGGTGTTGTAGCTTGTCTTGATTTGGTATTCTAGATGGAGACCGTAGGGTCACTCTAAATTTTGGAAGAGTCTCAAATAAGGCGGATGGGGACTCGGGTGAACTTCCATACTGCTTTTCATCCTCAGACGACGGACACTGAGTGAGGTACTATTCATATTCTTGAGGATATGCTCGGCATGTGTGCTAGGGTTTCATGGGTTCCTGGAGTAGAATCCTTTGTGGAGTTATCGTATACGAAAGTTCTCAGGGATACTTTTGATGGCTTCCATCGAGGCTCTTAAGGAAGGAAAATGAAAAGATTCCTCTTATGGATGAGGCGGAGAACGAATCTCGTTTGATTGGCCCGGGGAGATTGTACAGCAAACTATGGATAAAATTCAAATTCATTCGGCAACGTATTTTGACAGTCAGAGCGCTGACGAGTTTGAGATGTAGAAGGGGCGCTTAGAAATTTGAAGTAGGAGACGAATTTTTTTTTTTTTTTTTTTTTTTTTTTTAGTGACTATTTTGTTTCAGCCATGTTACCAACGATGCTGTTAGCCTAGAATATAGAGATCCAAAATTTTGGTATGGAGGTAGTTTCGAATTTGGCAGCAATACTCTCTGCTTTGTCTCTGAAACCAACTATTCTGGATAAAATCTGAGAAGCCCAGAAAGATGATTCAGCGTGCGATGAGTTCAAACTGAGCATGATTTCTGATGATAGATCCAAGTTTAGTTATTCGAGCGATGGAATCCTGAAGTTTCAAAGTAGATGGTATGTTCCGAATAATGAGGAGCTTCGGAAGGAAATTTTATCTGAAGCCCACTCTTCTAATTTTTCTATGCATCCAGGAAGCACGAAGATGCACAAGGACTTGAAGATGCATTTTTGGTGGCTCAATAAAAGAGAAGTGGCAAAGTACGTAGAGATGTGCTTGATCTGTCGGCAAGTCAATGCAGAAAACCAAAGGCCAGCAGGAAAATTACAGCCTTTGCCAATTCCAGAGTGGAAATGAGAGCAAATCTCCATGGATTTTGTTGTTGGTTTACCTCAGACTACAAAAGGCAATGAAGGAATATGGGTGATTGTAGACCGGCTAACCAAATCAATCCATTTTCTATCGGTGAAGATGACATACTCTATGGATCAATTTACAGAGCTGTTTATTCAGGAGATTTTCGTGTTAGACCGAGATCCTAGATTTACGTCAAAATTTTAGAAAAGTCTACACAAGGCTATAGGTACACAACACAATTTTAGTATGGCGTTTCATCCTCAGACTGACGGACAGTCTGAAAGGACTATTCAGACGTTAGAGGATATGCTCCAAGCTTGTGTACTGGAGTTCCAAGGTTCATGGAGCAAGTACCTGCCATTGGTGGAGTTTTCCTATAATAACAGCTATCAGGCTACTATAGGTATGACACCGTACGAGACTCTCTATAGAAGGAAGTGTAGATCTCTGCTATACTGGGATGAAGTCAGCGAAGCTAGGTTGACATGTCTGGATATTGTGCAGCAAACGGCAGAGAAAGTTGCATTTATCAGACAACGAATCTTAACAGCGCAAAGCCGACAGAAGAGTTATATGGATCGAAGGCGAAGGGAATTGGAATTTGAAGTGGACGGTGAAGTTTTTTTTGAAGATTTTGTCATTCAATGGTGTGATGTGGTTCAGTAAGAGGGGCAAGTTGAGTCCAAGATATGTCAGCCCCTTTCCTATTACAAAGCGGATTGGAAAAGCAGCCTATCAGTTGCAATTGTCTGCTTCTATGGATGAGATTCATAACGTATTTCACATGTCTATGTTGAAGAAGTGTATGCGTGATCCCACTCATGTCGTGGAGCAACAAGATGTCGAGGTTCAAGCAATGCTGGCGTATGAGGAAAAGCCAGTGCAGATTCTTGATTATGCTGTGAATGTGTTGCGTAACAAGGAGATTCCACTTCTAAAGGTTTGTAGCGTAACCACAGTGTGGAAGAGGCAACCTGGGAACTGGCAGCAGGACATGATGAGTCGGTATCAAAGCTATTTGGATAAGAAAATTTTGATGACAAAATTTATTTTAAGAAGGGTGGATTGTAACACCCGAGAATTTATCGGCTAAGTTTTTATGGATGTACAGTGAATTACAATTTATTTTAAATAACAAGTGTTAGATTAAATGAAGAGGAGTAAAAGAGTGTGTTAGTTGTGAGTTTAATTTAAAGAGATAAAAAGGGTATAAAAGTAAAATGAGTTAATAAAAGAAATTGGGGAATGAATTTAAAAGGAATTTACGTGAAAGGAAGGAAAAAGCCCTCTTCTTTCCTCATTCTTCCCTCTCTCTTCGGACCTTACAGGAAGCTCTCCCTCTCTCTCTCGATTCCTCATCCAAAGTAAACTTCTCACATTTCATTATGGGTTTTTGATTTCTAGTTGAGAAAGGATTATTGTTATAGTTATTTTTTGAATTGGATAGGTTTAGGTTAGCGTTTTTGTGAGGGGACTAGGGTTGCATGAAATTAGGAAGGGATTTGCTGAGTTATTATTTTATTAAGTGTTTAAAGATGATTAGAAGATAGTGTGGAGGAATGGTTGAGTTTGGAGGAAATTGAAATTCTGGAGTGTGCAGAGTAGTTCGGTTTTGCAAAAAACAACCAAGCCAATTGTGTTATTTGGTTAAACGGTCCCAACCTTTTAGGGAAGTAGACATCCTAAGGAGTCCGTAGAGCCTTGAATTGTCCAAAACAGACAAGTATCGAAGTAGTTACGCAATTGTGAAGTTTGGTCCAAAAATGGTGGAATTTCGGTTTTAGCTAAGTTTGGGTAAATGGTTAGCTTCCTTTTAGGAGTTTTGTGAATTGATTGCGTAGGAGGTCGAATTAATGGAATGTGTTGTGATTTTAGGTTTCTCGAGTTTCCCGACTTAGCGTAAAGTTAAGAGAATTGCTGAAGACGCCAGGTAAGTAATGTATGCTCATTTGTTGCCTGCAGGCCTACATCACAATTCGTTAGGAATGTATGGTTGTAGCTTGTGTGCATGCGTTGTATGTTTATTGAGTATGTTGGTGGTGTGTTTAATTTGGCATGCATCATGGTTTTTATGAATAGTATGGAACGATAAAAGATACGAAATTAAGAGATGCTATATGCTATGCGTATTCCGGATTGGACTTGGGCCGGAGGGTGATATGCTCCGTGAATCCCAGGTTGGACTTTAGCCGGAGGTTAAAGTGTTATCCCGTCAGCAGAACCACCCAGTGCTCTGCGAATCCCGGGTGGGACTTGGGGCGGAGGGTGACGTGTACTGGGTTAAAACTCCGCGAATCCCAGGTGGGACTTGGGCCGGAGGGTGACGTGTACAGGGTTAAAACTCCGCGAATCCCGGATGAGACTTGGGCCAGAGGGTGACCTGTACTAGGTTAAAACTTCGCGAATCCCGAGTTGGACTTGGGCCGGAGGGTAATGTGTTGGGCTAAAACTCTGCGAATCTTGAGTGAGACTTGGGCCGGAGGGTGTTACGGTGTGCCTATTGAATTTAAGATGTAAAAAGAAAGAGAATAAATGAATATGATGAAGACGAGAAAGGAAACGAAACGAGATGGTAAAAAATTGCATATGTTAGGATACAAAGTGTTTTATTCATTATTGCATTGCTTGCTTAGCATTAGGCTAATAGTTGAGTTCTGTGATGTAGGTGACGAAGATTTAGCAGGTGAGATCCATGAGCATTACCAGGACTAGGTGGTTGGAAGAATGCTCTCATGCGACGATCCGGCTGTTTGTTAGGGCGACTTAACCCGAGATATGGCATGATTTTTGATGTAAGGTTTGGGGGTCTGTTTTGTGTTTTAAAAACGATTTGGAATAGCATTTTGATTTTTTATAGGAAAGATGAATTGTATAGTTTTTTAATCGTTGTGATGTATAAATGTATTTTGGAATTGTTTGGAAAAAATTGGGTTTGAAGTGATGAAAATGCAGGTTTTGAGTTTTAAGTATTTCAAACGTGATGCTGCTAAATTTTCTAAAAATTGGGAGGTTTTTAAGTATGGTTAATAACAGTCAGGAATAGGGTGTCGACCTTTGAGCATAGGTGTCGACCACTTTAGTGCAGGATGGGTCAAAGTGTCGACCCGTGCCTGCGAGTGTCGACCCCTCAGTGTGAAGCCAGTAAAAGTGGCGACCCCAGGTTTCAACTGATGGAAACAGAGGCTAATGAGGTGTCGACCTGTGCCTACAGGTGTTTACCAATTAGGCAAGGTGTCGACCGCGAAGTTCGACCGATGAAAACAGAGAGTAATGAAGTGCCAACCAGTGCATTCAGGTGTCGACCGGGGCCCTGAGGTGTCGACCCACGTGAATAGGTGTCGATCGAATAACCTGAGTGAGCGCGCGACGTGCACTCTGCGTGAGCGCGCACGCATCATATGAGCGACGCGCGGGGCTCAACCATAGTGTAAACTTTTCTCAGATTTTTATTTCTCACCCTTTTTATTCCCAACTTCGAACGAGTGTTTTTCAACACGTTTTCAAAATAGTCTTTCGCTGCAAGGGTTTAATTGTCTTTAAACGATGACGTTTTAAGTTGACGGTTAAAGTTTCAAATTTTGTCACACATTTTATCGTATGAGTATGTAGTAGGAGTGGCAAACCGCGTTCAAACAAGTGGGGCACTACAACTTAAGAGGGATAAGCAAATCCAGCAGTAAATGATGAGTCGGCAGAGTAAGTCAATCAGCTGCAAAATGGTGAACAACTTTGATGGTTGGGAGGTCAATGCTGAAGAAATTGTACTTTTCAAAGGGTGAGTGGCAGTTCCTAATAGGCAAGAGTTGAGGTAAGCTATACCTGTAGAGGTTCATAGATCTAGATTTGCTATCAAGCCAAGAAGTACAAAAATGTACCTGGATTTAAAGCGATAATACTAGTGGGTGGGTATGAAGCGTGAGGTGGCAGACTTTATGGCCAGGTGTCTGACGTGTCAGTAGGTGAAAGTCGAACATCACAGGCCAACATTGGAGCCTTTGTCTATTTCAGATTGGAAGTGGGATATGATTACAATGGATTTTGTTACAGGTCTTTTTAGGACTCCACAGAAGCTTGATGTCGTATGGGTCATTGTAGATCATTTAACCAAGTCAGCTCTTTTCATTCCAATTCAAATGGATTTTCCATTGTCTAGGTTGAGCCAGTTGTTTATCGAGAACATTATTCGTCTTCACGTTGTTCCCTCGAGTATCATTTATGACCGTGATCCTAGATTTACTTTCAAGTTTAAGAAGGCTTTGCAGAAAGCGTTTGGTACGGAGTTGAATCTCAATACAGCTTATCATCCTCAAACGAATTGGCAGTCATAGAAGACTATCCAGATTTTAGAGGATTAATCATTTGCCATAGGTTGAGTTCATCTACAACAACAGTTATCAGACCAGCATTAGTGTCTCCTCGTATGAGGCATTGTACAGGAGACCTTGTTGTTCGCCGTTGTGCTGGGTTGAGTCAGAGGAGAGGATTTCTTTTGGGTCGAAGTTCATCCAAGAGACTACACAGAAGATTCAACTGATCATGGAGAGGCTGAAGATAGTGCACAGTAGGTAAAAGGTGATGTCGATCTCAAGAGGCATGACATTGAGTTTGACATTGGAGAGTTTGTTTTCCTAAAGATCCATCCAAGGGGGTGGATTTGGCATGAAACGGAAGTTAGCCCCAAGGTACATTGGCCCATTCCAGATTGTTAAGAGGATTAATAACGTGTCGTACAAGCTTGCGTGCCTCCTCAGTTTGGGTACATTCATGATGTTTTTCATATATCCTAGTTGAGGAAGAACATGCTGGACATGTCGCATGTCATCTCTTAGATTGACGTTCTTATCAAGAGGATATTTCCTACGAGGAGTAGTGTAACACCCCGAGTCTGCCAGACCCGGTTCTTGCTACCCAAAACATTGAACTGAACTAAGAGAAATTACGAGAAATTTTAAATTTTCTCTCAGTGATTATAATTATATCTTTAATCCTCAACAGTACAGCGAAAAACTCAATAAGTAGACAATGTTTATAATTAGACAAAACATTAAGACACTTAGCCAAAGAGAATTGGAAACTCAAGGACATCTACCGATCGCAAAACGACAAGGCATGGTGCACGCTCCTACCGATTGACTCATTATACTCCTTCCGATCACAAAACGACAAGACTTAATACATACTCATGCCGATAATGGAAAACCTACATCTACCGATTGACACATGCGCATCACGCGATTCATTAAACTTCATCCGATCACAAGACGACAAGACTTAATACATACTCATGCCGATAATGGAAAACCTACATCTACCGATTGACACATGCGCATCACGCGATTCATTAAACTTCATCAGATCACAAGACGACAAGACTTAATATCGACTTCTACCGATTGACACACGCACAACACGTGACTCATTAAACTTCATCCGATCACAAGACGACAAGACTTAATATCGACTTCTACTGATTGACACACGCACAGCACGTGACTCATTAAACTTCATTCCGATAGAGGACATGATCCGATGGAAGACTTCATCCGATGGAAGACTTCATCCGATGGAAGACACCATCCGATAGAAAACTTCATCCGATGGACAGGAAACTTTCAGACTTTCATAAACTTCAACATGACTGAATAAACTAACACATAGTTGGACCATAATCTCATTAGAATACGTGTAGCAAGAGACTCTAACAAAACAGATCATTCTCACACTCAGAAGTTAGTCAGTCAGCTTCTAGTATCTATTGTTTTAAGAAAACATCCTACATAGACCTCAGTGTTCATAACCTTACTAACATGATAAAAGTAGTAACCAGGAGTTGAAATCACCTTCCCAGCCACCAATCTGTCACCCTGAGCACCTTTCAGCAACCAGCCTTAATCATCCTCATTAAACTTTGAAATCCTCACCTGGTAGTTCTTCACCTACATCATAAGGTTTAAACTATAAGTCTAATGCTTAGTAAGGAATGCAATGCTAATATGTATGCATGAATGCACAAGTTATAGAAACATATGTTCATGATCTTTTTGTGTTCTTGTTCTTGTTCATGTTCATCGTTTTCATCATATGGATTAAGGGAGGATTTGTGCCAAAAAGAGGGTTGACAGTGAGAGTGTACATAGTCCCTTGCGGATCGTATTCATGATCCTCCTTTTGGATAGTGACATACACCAAACTGCCCCCAACCCTCTCTTAATCCTTGTTGCATAAGTTTCATGTTCATATCTTATTCATGGGAGAAATCATGCACTTAAAACATTTCCATATGCTTGAGAAAACATTCATGATGCATGAGCATGAGTAATCTTTGTTCATCAGGCTACTGGACAAACCATTCATTCATCAAAGGATCATAACATCAACTCGAGTACCATAACTAAACAGACAATAGCACAGAAAATCTTTAAACCTTATAGACAACTTCTACCTAGTACCCTTGTAATATAGGGCCTAATGGCCGTGAATCTTACTCACTCACTTACCTGGTTTTCTTAGCAACTTGAGCACTTCTCTTCAAACTTCTTCACCTAAAAACATTTCACATTATAGTGTTAAATCAAAGTTCTAACTAAAAGTCATCCTAGTATCTAACATAAATATTTATAAATCTTCCTAGTCGAGCGCCTAGTGTGTACAGATTAAAACTTCCAGAACCTAAATAACCAGATTAAGTCTAACAACTAAACATGGTCTGTTATCTTAATGTCCAGAATCGAATCAGGAAATGCCATTACTAAACACGGATCAAGATTGTCACTACCATTACTCTGTTAGTGAAGAATCTGAAACCTCAAGTTCTAGCTAAAGACAGAGCTCTAAGTAACTACCCAGTAACTACATTGTCTAAATCTTACCTAGAGCGTGGATTGTCGAAGTGGAGGCTGATGAACTGATCGCCGGCGAAGGAATAGCTGGCAAAGAGGGAGCTCTGGAAGGAAGGGAATCGCCGAGAGAGGAAATGTCGGCTACAGTGGGGTTTTAATGAGGTTTAAGAATTCTCGTAACCTATTTATATCAATAAAAATCCACCTTAATTACAAACTTGCCACCCAACCTAGTTTCACTCAACTTGTAATAAATAAGTCTTGGCATTAAATTTAAAATCATAAAGGTCATTAAAAAGGGGTGACAATTAAAATGGTTAAGAAAATTACCTGGCCGAGATTGTCGGGTGTTACAAGTAGCCTGAGCAGATTATAGGCAGAGAGTTTCAAGTTCTTTGTCATAGACAAATTCCCTTGGTTTTTGTGTTGTGGAAGAATCACACTTAACGGGAAGCTACCTGGTTTCTCGAGTCTAAGATGGTTAAAAAATATTTCCATTTGTTTGGTGTTTTCCTTTAAGTTTGATTGAATTTCAGGGCGAAATTTCTTTAAGGAGGATAGGGTGTAAAAACTGGTATTTTTAAGTAATTCAATTCCACATATCAACTTTTTGCATTAAAGATGCTCAACGTGTCATGAGTTTACTTATTTTGTCGTGTTCCAGTCACATTTGATTTTATCGGTCAATTGTCAAAATCGATAATTTAGTAAATTTTCGTGCAGTTAAATCAGAGAAAATAAATTAGGAAATTTGAAATTTATCTTGAGTAAGAAATTCCATAACGTTCAGAGTTGACAAAGAAGGATATAAATGATTTTATTTAACTTAAATATGAATTATTTAAATTAAGTAAAAGTAAAAGAAAAGGAAAATTTCTTTTAAAGGAGGAAACCATTCCTCCCTTTTCATTTCAAGGTGTCGCGATAAGGAGAAGAGAGGGAGAGAGGAGTGAAATCTATTTGTGCAAACCATTGACTTTTGAGTACGAAACCATGTTCTAGAAATTTCGTGGAACAACCTTTGTAAAAGAGTTTCAAGAGATTATAAGTTTGTCTTCCGTTTTAAGTTTTGAAAGTTAAGGTTATTATTAGTTTGGATTCGAGCTTCAAAACTTGAATTCGTGAGTTATGGCTTGGTTATTTGAGTATGATTTAGCTGTAAGTAAAGTGTTGACTGCTGGGTGAAGTGCCTACCGCAGTCTGAATCCGAGAGGTATCAAGTGTTGGCTTAATAAGGATTAAGTATAATTGTTTTGATGATAAAAGTATTTTTGACATGGATATTATTCTAGGTTAATATGTTAATATGATGATTATAATTACGTTTAGATATGATAAATAAAGTGTTTGATGTTGATTTGAATTACTCTTGAAGAGGGGCATTTGATTGTGTACTAATATGTTTCATTTAAGTTCTCTTAGTTAACAATGAAAAATATAGAACTTAGATGCAAAAAAATATGATAAACAGCTCAAGGTGTTGACCGGTCGTTCAAGGTGTCAACCGCTAGGCCATTTTGCAAATATTATAGCAGGGCTTAAGGTGTCGACCACTCAATTAACAGAAAGATAAAGGTGTCAACTGCGCAATCTACCGTAGTGTAAACCAAGTTGTTGAACGGCTTTAAAACTTACACGTAACGGTCACTAAGTGTCGACCGATCTAAAGAAATGTTGACCGATAGTCACAGTTTTAGAAGACCTCTATAAATAAAGGAAATGAGTCTTTGGGAAAATATGACTTTTGAGAAAATTACAACGAAGTGCTGCTAAATTTTTCCACTTGAAAACAAAGAGTCTTTGACCTAATCACACTTCTCCTAAACCACAACTTGAGATTATCAACCTTGAGAAAGTGTTATATTGTATTCTATTGTTCAACATTCATTTATATATTGGTGAACTACAAGAGGGTGATGTCTTTAAATAGTTGGAAAATGTTTGATTGACACTTGCAAACTCAATTAAGGAAAATGGTGACACCCTGAAATAGTTGAAAGATTTAATTAGTACCTAGAAGTACAATCACTTGTAACCAAAAGAATTTTGGTGAAGAAATCTCCAAGAAGGAACCTTGGAGCGTGGACGTAGGCAATTTGGCTGAACCACATTAACAAATTTGTTTGCACTCTCTTATCTCTTTTGCTTTACTATATTGGTTATCATTACATATTGATTTTAGATAATTTAACTAAGAAACATAAAACCTATAAAGATATTACAAACTAATTATATTTTTTAATCACAAGAAAAAATGTTAATAATCAAATTCCCCTCTCTCTTAGGTTATTTTCAGTCCAATATTAAGTGCCAGCCGCTAGGTGGAAGTGTTGACCGCAAGGCCAAAGCCAGAGTTTCAAGTATCAACCCTTGACCAAAAGTGTCGACCACAGCTTTTTGATTTTAAGAAAATTTTGTCACCTTGGCGTGCCATTTATACTTTAGGGTTCAAGTGGATCATCCTTGAATCTTGAGTCTCCCTTAGTGTTTGATAGGGATTTCCTCACTTTGGTTTTGTTTTAGGCTCAAAAGAGTTTGTGGATTACAATTCGGTACCAGAAGTAGCAGCTCCAACTGGCCAGAAGAGAAATCGTTGTAGAGGTAGAGATTTTATACTTTTTGCACTGTATGCATGGTTTTATGAAAACTTATTATGTTGAGTTATCATCTGTATAAAACCTGAATGGGTCTGGTCACCAGCATTTTTTTTTACATATATGTATAGATGATTTTACACATTTACCATTGATGCATGGTTCTATATTATTATGATATATATCTAGTAAAGATCAATTCTCGTGATACTTTAGATGGTTTCGACGTCAAAGTATCAAAAGGATATCCCAATACACCTTCTATTGCATGAAGGTTGTCTTGTTTGCACGTTATGAAAATAGATAATAAGGCGGTGAAGACGTGCTCCTTGGGTTTTGAATCCATAAACTTGATCAAGGTATGTTTGAGTTTTACGATTATATGGGTAGTGCCGCTACCTAGTTACAGATCGCCAACTACCCTTGTGACATAGCTAGATCTTTGGGTCGTCATCACCTTTATTATTCCTTTAAACTCACAAGGTGAGGAGGGTCTTCGGATCACCACCTTTCTATGCTAGTGTGCTGAAGAGGTTCTTGAGTGACTCTCTTTTTTCACTGAGGTAATTTTTATTTGAAATGTATGATTATGGCTTATTTTAGTATAGTAGTTCATATATACAACAATGTTTTAAATAATGTCACATCGGTTGTTTGCGAAGCAAGGTTTCTAAAATGATTGAAATGGTTTTTTTCTTGAAATGATGTTTGAAAACCATTTGATATTTAATCATGTTTTGAGACGAAAGGTAAAATAAATTTTACATGCATTGCATTAGTATAACATTCCTACTGAGTTATTCACTAATCTCACCCCCTCCCTTTCCAGGAAAGAATAAGAGCAGTGAGCAGCTGGAGTTCGGAAGCTATTACCCTTATACCTTTTGTCATTGTTTGGGTGTTTCATTAATTTTCCTGTTGAGGACCTCTTTTTAATTTTGACATGTATAAGATAATTAAATCTTAAACTTGGATGTGTATTCTCATATCGACCTACCATTTCTATATCGTACAATTATATCTGTAATCATTGTGTGGATCTTTGAGCTTTGATTTATATTCAAGTATTTTGTTGTGAATCAAATATTGGACTGGGTGATCGGGTCTTCTCCGAGATAGATTGAATGTGCAATTCACAAGAGAAAAATGTGTGGTGACCGATCAAAACAACAAGTGTATTATTGAAGGAGCTAGGTCATCCGACTAATTGTTATCTTATTTCTTCCTCGTCTACCTGCCTTCGGTCGAGTATGGAAGACACTATTCTATGGCATAGAAAGTTGGGATATGTTAATTTCAGAATGCTTGAAAAAATTATTGTAGGATCGAGATTGTCTAAGAGGGGGGGGGGGTGAATTAGACTTTTAACCTTAATTTAGTAATCTAGATAATTTCTCCCGTGTTCTTAAAACTTAGAGGCTAACAGCAGACAAACAAATAAAGTAGAGAGTGAGAGAGAAATTAACACCAGGAGTTTTTACGTGGTTCGGCTCAACCCAGCCTACATCCACGCTTCAAGGTTCACCCCTTGAAGATCCTTAACCTTCTTCTCTCGAGAATAAACAGATCGGAATTTCGGACTCCGATCAACTGCCTTTTACAGATCAGGATTGAACTTGACGGCGTCAATCCACTGCCTTTCAGGTTTTACAGGTTTGAATGAATGAGTACAACAAACTACAAACTCTCAAATCAAATTCTCAAGTTTAGGAGTCGAGAGATGTAGTTGAACAATACAGAGTATGATTAATCGCAAGTTAGGGCTCAAGAATAAAATTCGCAAAAGTTGTTCCTTCGTGCTCTAACCTTGGCTTAAATACTTTGTCTTCAAAACGGCTCTTGACTTCAATGCTCCTTATCCAATAATGGAAACTTTGTTACCGTTGGAGCAGCTTTCGTACAAATGCAGGTAGCCGTTGCTTTCTGAAAGCGCAAGTCGCCTGACGCCATTAATGTTCTGGACTTTAAGCTTCTGGGCGAGGTACACTGTAGCTTTCGCACTATATTTAAAATATGGCGGAAGGCAATGTTGTTTTAATCTTGAACCGCCATCGGTGGATGCAACTATAAACTGTTGAACCGACATAGGATGATGAATCTTTAAAATGCTAAACCGGCATCGGATGAGAAAGCACTATCCTGCTAACCGGTATTGGATGATGAAGCTTTTATCCCATCCGCCTTGTCATCTAGCGAGCGTGGAGTTCTTCTTCGAAGTCGTTTAGCGAGCGGTGGAGTTTTTCATTTTCTCTCATCCGCCTTTGTCGTTTAGCGAGCGGTGGAGTTTTTCATTTTCTCTCATCCGCCTTTGTCGTTTAGCGAGCGGTGGAGTTTTTCATTTTCTCTCATCCGCCTTTGTCGTTTAGCGAGCGGTGGAGTTTTTCATTTTCTCTCATCCGCCTTTGTCGTTTAGCGAGCGGTGGAGTTTTTCATTTTCTCTCATCCGCCTTTGTCGTTTAGCGAGCGGTGGAGTTTTTCATTTTCTCTCATCCGCCTTTGTCGTTTAGCGAGCGGTGGAGTTTTTCATTTTCTCTCATCCGCCTTTGTCGTTTAGCGAGCGGTGGAGTTTTTCATTTTCTCTCATCCGCCTTTGTCGTTTAGCGAGCGGTGGAGTTTTTCATTTTCTCTCATCCGCCTTTGTCGTTTAGCGAGCGGTGGAGTTTTTCATTTTCTCTCATCCGCCTTTGTCGTTTAGCGAGCGGTGGAGTTTTTCATTTTCTCTCATCCGCCTTTGTCGTTTAGCGAGCGGTGGAGTTTTTCATTTTCTCTCATCCGCCTTTGTCGTTTAGCGAGCGGTGGAGTTTTTCATTTTCTCTCATCCGCCTTTGTCGTTTAGCGAGCGGTGGAGTTTTTCATTTTCTCTCATCCGCCTTTGTCGTTTAGCGAGCGGTGGAGTTTTTCATTTTCTCTCATCCGCCTTTGTCGTTTAGCGAGCGGTGGAGTTTTTCATTTTCTCTCATCCGCCTTTGTCGTTTAGCGAGCGGTGGAGTTTTTCATTTTCTCTCATCCGCCTTTGTCGTTTAGCGAGCGGTGGAGTTTTTCATTTTCTCTCATCCGCCTTTGTCGTTTAGCGAGCGGTGGAGTTTTTCATTTTCTCTCATCCGCCTTTGTCGTTTAGCGAGCGGTGGAGTTTTTCATTTTCTCTCATCCGCCTTTGTCGTTTAGCGAGCGGTGGAGTTTTTCATTTTCTCTCATCCGCCTTTGTCGTTTAGTGACCGGTGGACTTCTTCATTTCTCTCATCCGCCTTTGTCGTTTAGCGAGCGGTGGAGTTTTTCATTTTCTCTCATCCGCCTTTGTCGTTTAGCGAGCGGTGGAGTTTTTCATTTTCTCTCATCCGCCTTTGTCGTTTAGCGAGCGGTGGAGTTTTTCATTTTCTCTCATCCGCCTTTGTCGTTTAGCGAGCGGTGGAGTTTTTCATTTTCTCTCATCCGCCTTTGTCGTTTAGCGAGCGGTGGAGTTTTTCATTTTCTCTCATCCGCCTTTGTCGTTTAGCGAGCGGTGGAGTTTTTCATTTTCTCTCATCCGCCTTTGTCGTTTAGCGAGCGGTGGAGTTTTTCATTTTCTCTCATCCGCCTTTGTCGTTTAGCGAGCGGTGGAGTTTTTCATTTTCTCTCATCCGCCTTTGTCGTTTAGCGAGCGGTGGAGTTTTTCATTTTCTCTCATCCGCCTTTGTCGTTTAGCGAGTGGTGGAGTTTTTCATTTTCTCTCATCCGCCTTTGTCGTTTAGCGAGCGGTGGAGTTTTTCATTTTCTCTCATCCGCCTTTGTCGTTTAGCGAGCGGTGGAGTTCTTCATTTCACTCATCCGCCTTTGTCGTTTAGTGACCGGTGGACTTCTTCATTTCACTCATCCGCCTTTGTCGTTTAGTGACCGGTGGACTTAGACATTTTGAAACAGATTCCAGAAAGGTTATACTATTTAGTCCTGTACACTTAATCATATGCATTAGATAACTAAAATACCATTTCCAAGGGCATTTCCAATAGATTCAAATCCTTTCATAAATCATTATTCTCATTTAATAAACATAATCAAATTACATATTTAACATTTAAATACATCATCAAAAACTTAGTTAGACTTAAACACTAATTAAGTCAACAATCTCCCCCTTTTTGATGATGACAACCTATGAGTATAAATTTGATTAAATATTACTCCCCCATAATCTTAGCTCCCCCATAGCAAATGCATATATTCTAGAAACAAGCACGGAGCATACCAGAGGTTCAAAGACATGCAGATATCCAGATTTTTAGTTTTCCAAAATATGCATACACAAATCATAGTAACTAATTCCACATGCATATCCATCATCAATCAAACATCAATCAAATATATTCTCCCCCATTGACATTATCAAAAACAAACAGAGAGAGACAACAGAAGCAATGCATTCAACACAAGAATATTAAGAAGTAAAGAGCAGAGTATTCAACATTAGAGGACCAAAAACAGATGAATATAACAAAAAAAAAATTGGATGAAAAAAAAAATTTCCTATTTACAGAAATCTAAAAATTTCTTCCAAAAAGCATGAATGATCCACGAGTCCACTTCAAGGTGCGGAGAGAAGTAGTCATCCATGAGGGCTTGAAGGGATTCAAGATCATGAGGAAGTGGGGCTTGATAGACTACCAAGTCCATACATGGAGGAGGAGGTGGAGATGCGGCTGGAGAGACTGTCAAGTCCACACAAGTAGGTTGATCCAGAAGAGGAGCAGAGGATGAGGGCTCGACAGGGGGTCCAGCAGAAGATACTTCCATTGGACTGGCTGGCTCAAGGGAAGACTCACGAGCAAGAGGAGCAACAAGAGTAGAAAATTGGAGTTCTGCCTCCTGAAGAGCTAAAGGCGTTAATTGAACAGAGTCTTCAAAAACTTCAGATCTGCAAAGGGGAAGTATGAGGTCTTCTGAACAAGCCTCCGGGAAAGAAGGAGGACTAGATGGTCCCGGTAGAAAGGCATCAAATTGAGAGTTGAGCGATTGATGATTCAGGGCGACAATTTTCTTATGTCTGTCTATTTTCTTAAACAGCAGATCTAGACCTGTATCCAAAGCGATGCCCATGTCCAATTTGATCTGGCTTAGTTGTTTATCCATTAGCTCCTTAACAGAAATGATGGCAGTACCTAAGCTAACTATGCTGGACTGCAAAGCATTAAACTAAGCCTCACTGATGGAAAATCTTCGCTGATAAGTTAGAGGAGTGGCAGGAGTGACTGAAGGGATTGGTGAGGAGACTTGGACTGGTGGAGTTGTTAGAGCAAGTGGAGCAGGTTGGACAGGAGAGGAACTGATTATGGTAGGAGGTGGTTCGACTGATGGAGAAAGTTGGACTGGTGGAGAAGGTTGGACTGGTGGAGGCAGAGAAGACAACAACAATGGTGATGGAGGGGAAGAGGGTTCCTCTGGAATTAGAGGGGGCTCAGAGGGTAGAGTGGAATGAGCCACTGATGTAGAGGGTGAGAGAGGAGGAGGAGGAAGACTAGGAATAAGAGGGGCTAACATTGCCTCAAAGGGATGAGCTAGAGAGGATGAAGTAGGGGGCCTTGGCACTGGTGGAGGAAGGTGAAAGCGAGAGACCAGAGAATGAGGAGGGGAAATATCAAATGCAGGGATCTCTGAGTCACCACCTCCTTCTTGCATTGAGGACTCTCATCCAAAATCAGTTTCCTTTTGCCTGTTCTGACAACTGCAACCTTAGCAGCCCTTTGCTTGGACTGATCCAAGATAAACTTCCCTTGACGTGTCCGCTTAATTCCCATCGTTGACAAAGTAGATTTAGAATAATAACTGGATGGTTTGAGACAGGAAGGCTCCTCATCCTCTTGAAATTCAACCTCAAACTTCTGAAAGATCTTCATGAGAAGGAGGTTATAGGTAAAAGATGTAGGCCCTGAAGAAACACTCTGAATCATCCTTCTCAGAATAATGTATCCTCTATCAACCGGGGTCTTTTGATAGAAGGCAAAAAGAATAACAAATTCCATGCTGCTAATATCATCATAATGACCACCCTTAGGAATGACATTATAACATATCATCTGATGGAGAAGACGAGCTCTAATAGATAAATGTCGGCTCTTTAAGGAATTGGGAATATTGTGCGGGTAAAGAGCAATTTCTTTCAAAAATTGTTCGCCATCAGGAGTTTTAAGAAATGGGGGTTCTTGCCCTGTTGTATAAATTTTGGGATGTTGATCGAGATGGGGACTCCCCAGAAGCTCATTTATAGATTGGGACGTTAGAACTATGTGTTTTCCATACACATAGCTAGAAATGGTAGACTGATCAGAAGGATAACAAAGATTGGCGTAAAACATTCTAATGGCATTAGGGTAAAAGAAGGATTCAACATCAAACAACCCTATTAAACCAATGTCAGTCAAGGGTGCTACAATATTTAAGGCAACTAACTCGTCTGGAATAATACCACGACTTGGAATCAATTTCTTATCCTTAAAGTCGTCGTGATACCTGGCTTTAGCGGCCTCAGAGAGGAAATAGAGAGACGACCAACTATTCGCTCGAGGAATTTCTCGTGGCGGACGAGCAGTGGTTTTTGCTTTCTTTTTCACTGGTTCAGCAACTGCTCTAGACGATGAAGCTAGATGATCCATTGGAAAGATTATGTGAAGAAAAACTAGAGAGAAAGGGTTGAAGGCGAAGGTTTTCTGAGAGGGCGCGAAAGATGAAGCGTTTCTGAAAAGAACCTAAGTTTAAAAAAGAATAGAACTACGCCCGACGTGATGAAGTCGCACTTGTAACATTGATATCACCCGATGGGTGACACGTGTCAGCAGAATAGAAAAAGCATCATCCGGTGCATAGACATCATCCGGTCAGTGAAGAAAACATATCATCCGGTTATCTATAAAACTGACCACTCTCTCACAGGAAAGATTTCCAACAGAAGAAACTTAGCTTTTCTCGAACCGAATGAGACCTAACCTTATTCTTATATTATTGAAGGTCTTTTCATCCAATGGTTTTGTAAAGATGTCGGCCAATTGATCTACAGAATTTACAAACACTAAGGAGATATCACCTCTTAGAACATGATCACGAATGAAGTGATATCTAATATCAATATGCTTAGTTCTAGAGTGCTGAATAGGATTTTTAGAGATGTTGATAGCACTGGTGTTATCACACCGAATAGGAATCCTATCATAGAACAGATTATAATCTTCCAAAGTCTGCTTCATCCAAAGCATTTGTGCACAGCAACTGCCTGCAGCAATATATTCACTCTCAGCAGTTGATAATGCAACAGAATTCTGTTTCTTAGAATACCAGGAGACTAGAGATTCACCAAGGAACTGACATGTTCCACTGGTGCTTTTCCTATCAACTAGACTACCAGCATAGTCAGAATCTGAATATCCAATCAGATCAAAGGAAGTGCCTTTAGGATACCATAATCCAAGATCACAAGTTCCACTTAAATATTTAAATATCCTCTTGACTGCATTTAAGTGAGATTCTTTAGGGGCAGCTTGGAATCTAGCACACAGACAAACACTAAAGAGTATATCTGGCCTACTTGCTGTCAGATATAACAATGAACCAATCATACCACGATATTTTTTAATATCAACACTAATTTATTTTTCATCTTTATCCAATTTAATTATGGTACTCATGGGAGTCTTGGAAGACTTAGATGATTCTAATCCAAATTTCTTTAGAAGATCCTTGATGTATTTTTCTTGACAAAAGAAAATTCCATCAGGAGATTGACTAATCTAAAACCCTAAGAAGAATTTCAACTCCCCCATCATACTCATCTCAAATTCACTTTGCATGAGGGAGGAAAATTCATTACACATGTTGACATTAGTTGATCCAAAAATAATGTCATCGACATAAATTTGAACTAACAAAATGTCTTTATCCTTTTGCTTGGTAAATAGAGTTGAATCAGTATTTTCCTTTTTGAAATTCCTTTCCTCAAGGAAGTTCTTTAATCTATCATACCAAGCTCTAGGAGCCTGCTTAAGTCCATAGAGGGCCTTTCTTAGTTTGAAAACATAATCAGGTTTTTCAAAGTCTTCAAATCCTAAGGGCTGTTCTACATCAACTTCTTTCATGATATATCCATTTAAAAAGGCACTCTTTACATCCATTTGAAAGAGTGTGAAGTTTTTGTAGCAGGCATAGGCTAAGAGCATTCTAATGGATTCTAGCCTAGCTACAGGTGCAAAGGTTTCCTCAAAATCAATTCCTTCTTCTTGATTGTAACCTTTGGCAACTAACCTAGCTTCGTTTCTTACTATAATCCCATTTTCATCCATTTTATTCTTATAAACCCACTTAGTTCCAATAATAGGATGATCAACAGGTTTTGGAACAAGGAGTTTCTCAAGAATAGGTCTTATGGAGACCCGATTGAGTACATAGCAAGCTGTTGAAACAGCTTCAGCCCAGAAGTACTTAGGAAGAGAATTCTCATTAAGCATAGTCCTAGCAAGCTCTTGGAGAGATCTATTCTTCCTTTCAACAACACCATTTTGCTGAGGGGTCCTAGGAGAAGAGAAATTGTGCTCAATTCCATACTTGAGACATAAGAGTTCAAATTTCTCATTTTCAAATTCTCCACCATGATCGCTACGAATAGCAACAATGGTGAGCTCCTTTTAATTTTGAACTCTTTTCCTAAAGCTAGAAAAGATATCAAAAGTCTCATCCTTAGACTTCAGAAAGTATACTTAGGTGAATCTAGAGAAGTCATCTACAATAACAAAGGTATAAAATTTGCCTCATAAACTGGCTATATTGGAAGGACCGAAGAGGTCCATATGGAGAAGTTGGAGAGGCTTAGAAGTAGTGATTGCATTCTTAGATGCAAAGGAACTTTTGATCTGCTTACCCATTTGGCAAGCTTCACAGACCTCATCCTTCTCAAAGGATATCTTAGGAATCCCTCTAACTAAATTATCCTTAGCAATCTTAGCTAAGGTGTCCATTCCTATATGTCCTAATCTCCTATGTCAAATCCAGCTATCATTAGAGGAATTAACAGCAAAACATTTCTCACTATCACAAACAATATTATCTAAGTCAATGATATAAATATTCTCTTTCCTGAAACCAGTAAAGAGAACCTTGCAATTGGTTATATCCTCAATTATACAGGAATTTTTCTTGAAAACTACTTTATAACCCTTATCACATAATTGACTGATGCTTAGTAGGTTATATTTTAGACCTTCAACTAACAGAACATTTTCTATAATGAGGTTATCAGGATTACCTATGTTGCCGATGCCAACAATTTTACCCTTCTGGTTTCCACCAAAAGTGACGTTTCCCTTCTTCTTGTTGACAGCAGCAAACATGGATGCATCTCCAGTCATGTGCCTAGAACAGCCACTGTCCAGGTACCACTGATTCCTTATTGGAGATGCATCATCCTGCAAAACAGAGATCAAGTAGTCTTCTTAGGTACCCAAATCTTTTAGGTCCTAGCGTTAGTCTTGGTTCCTTTAGGAACCCACTGTAGTTTACCATTTGATCTCTTATTAGATTTTAAAGGACATTCATAAGATTTATGTCCTGCTTCATTGCATGCATGACAAGTGGTAGATTTGACAAAGTAATTCTTGTAAACTTTCTTTATACTAGATTTATCATAACCTATTCCTGCTCTGTCAAAATTTACTCTCTGTTTACCTAATAACATTTTATATAACTTGTTGCCATTAGTAAATTTCAAAATAATATTATTTAAATCCTCATTTATGCTTTTAAGTTCATTTATTTCCTTTTTCTGCATAATACACTCCTTAGCATGCAAGTCAACTTCTTTAACATGCTTCTCTACTAAACCTGCGTTTTCTCTTTTCAACAAATTATATTTACTTTTAAGCATACTAAATTGCTTAACCAAGTCATTAAAAGCATCAATTAGTTCTCCATGAAGCACAGATTTGCAACTTCCTCATCTTCTGAAGAGGAGGTGTCCTCTTCACTGTCATCCCAAGTGGCCTTCATAGCCTTCTTCTTGAACTTCTTGGGATTCTTAGCATGTGGACAGTCGGCCTTCATGTGTCCCGGCTTTCCACACCCAAAACAAGTGATTTCCTTCTCCTTTTGTGGTTTCTCGACCTTAAGAAATCTTCTTCCTTGCATTCTTTTTCTCTGGAGGAATTTTCTGAACCTCCTTGTAATGAGGGCAATGTCCTCATCTTCCTCTTCTTCCTCAGATTCATCTTGTTTGCTAGAGGAAGCCTTAAGTGCTATATCCTTCTTTTTGCTGATCTCCTTTTCTTTGAGATCTTCCTTGTCATTGGCTCTCATGGTTATCTCATGAGTCATCAGTGTGCCAATGAGCTCTTTAAGTTTGAGAGCTTTGAGATCCTTTGCTTCCTGAATTGCAGTCACCTTTGGTTGCCAGCTTCTTGGAAGACATCTGAGGATCTTCCTGACCTATTCTTCACTAGAATAAGATTTACCAAGAGCTTTCAAACCATTAGTTATGTTAGTAAATCTTGTAAACATAGAAGAGACAGACTCATCCTTAGGCATAGAAAACAATTCATACTCGTGTATGAGCATATTCAGCTTGCTCTCCTTCACTTGGTTTGTGCCCTCGTGTGTGATCTCTAATAAGTGCCAAATTTCTTGAGCACTTTCACACCCTTGTACCCTATTAAATTCATCTCTATTCAGAGCACAGTACAGAGTGTTTACTGCCTTGGCATTAAGGCTCAGATTTCTCTTATCGGACTCAGATAATTCAGTAGAGTCCTTAGGGATACTTTTCCCATCAACAGTTTTCATGGCCTTAAAAGGACCATTCTCTATAATACACCAAGTCTCATAGTCCATGGCTTGAACGAATATTTTCATTCTAGCCTTCCAATAAACATAATCACTACCATCAAAGAAAGGAGGTCTATTTGTATCTTGACCTTCTACGTGTGTGAAGTTAGTGTTGAATGCCATTGTAAATATATATCTCACAGAGTGTTTAATCCCAACTTAGACAGTGACAAACCTTGCTCTGATACCAATTGTAGGATCGAGATTGTCTAAGAGGGGGGGTGAATTAGACTTTTAACCTTAATTTAGTAATCTAGATAATTTCTCCCGTGTTCTTAAAACTTAGAGGCTAACAGCAGACAAACAAATAAAGTAGAGAGTGAGAGAAAAATTAACACTAGGAGTTTTTACGTGGTTCGGCTCAACCCGGCCTACATCCATGCTTCAAGGTTCACCCCTTGAAGATTCTTAACCTTCTCCTCTCGAGAATAAACAGATCGGAATTTCGGGCTCCGATCAACTGCCTTTTACAGATCAGGATTGAACTTGACGGGCGTCAATCCACTATCTTTCAGGTTTTACAGGTTTGAATGAATGAGTACAACAAACTACAAACTCTCAAATCAAATTCTCAAGTTTAGGAGTCGAGAGATGTAGTTGAACAATACAGAGTATGATTAATCGCAAGTTAGGGCTCAAGAATAAATTTTGCAAAAGTTGTTCCTTCGTGCTCTAACCTTGGCTTAAATACTCTGTCTTCAAAACGGCTCTTGACTTCAATGCTCCTTATCCAATAATGGAAACTTTGTTACTGTTGGAGCAGCTTTCGTACAAATGCAGGTAGCCGTTGCTTTCTGAAAGTGCAAGTCGCCCGACGCCATTAATGTTCTGGACTTTAAGCTTCTGGGCGAGGTACACTGTAGCTTTTGCGCTATATTTAAAATTTGGCGGAAGGCAATGTTGTTTTAATCTTGAACCGCCATCGGTGGATGTAACTATAAACTGTTGAACCGGCATAGGATGATGAATCTTTAAAACATTGAACCGGCATCGGATGAGAAAGCGCTATCCTACTAACCGGTATCAGATGATGAAGCTTTTATCCCATCCGCCTTTGTCGTCTAGCGAGCGGTGGAGTTCTTCTTCGAAGACATCCGCCTTTGTCGTTTAGCGAGTGGTGGAGTTTTTCATTTTTTAGTGACCGGTGGACTTCTTCATTTCACTCATCCGCCTTTGTCGTTTAGTGACCGGTGGACTTCTTCATTTCACTCATCCGCCTTTGTCGTTTAGTGACCGGTGGACTTCTTCATTTCACTCATCCGCCTTTGTCGTTTAGTGACCGGTGGACTTCTTCATTTCACTCATCCGCCTTTGTCGTTTAGTGACCGGTGGACTTCTTCATTTCACTCATCCGCCTTTGTCGTTTAGTGACCGGTGGACTTCTTCATTTCACTCATCCGCCTTTGTCGTTTAGCGAGCGGTGGAGTTCTTCATTTAACTCATCCGCCTTTGTCGTTTAGTGACCGGTGGACTTCTTCATTTCACTCATCCGCCTTTGTCGTTTAGTGACCGGTGGACTTCTTCATTTCACTCATCCGCCTTTGTCGTTTAGTGACCGGTGGACTTATTTATTTCACTTATCCGCCTTTGTCGTTTAGTGACCGGTGGACTTCTTCATTTCACTCATCCGCCTCTCATCCGCCTTTGTCGTTTAGCGAGCGGTGGAGTTCTTCTTCGATGACATCTGCCTTTGTCGTTTAGCGAGTGGTGGAGTTTTTCATTTTCTCTCATCTGCCTTTGTCGTTTAGCGAGCGGTGGAGTTCTTCATTTCACTCATCCGCCTTTGTCGTTTAGTGACCGGTGGACTTCTTCATTTCACTCATCCGCCTTTGTCGTTTAGTGACCGGTGGACTTCTTCATTTCACTCATCCGCCTTTGTCATTTAGTGACCGGTGGACTTATTTATTTCACTCATCCGCCTTTGTCGTTTAGTGACCGGTGGACTTAGGCATTTTGAAACAGATTCCAGAAAGGTTATACTATTTAGTCCTGTACACTTAATCATATGCATTAGATAACTAAAATACCCTTTCCAAGGGCATTTCTAATAGATTCAAATCCTTGCATAAATCATTGTTCTCATTTAATAAACATAATCAAATTACATATTTAACATTTAAATACATCATCAAAAACTTAGTTAGACTTAAACACTAATTAAGTCAACAATTTTTTCGAAAGGTGATGTCCGAGGAATTCCTGTATTAAAGTTTGATGAAGAAAAATTATGTGGACCATGTCAATTCGGAAAGCAAACCAAGGTGTCACACCCGATGTCACAGTCATCCACAACTACCCGGATACTTGAATTACTCAACATGGATCTAATGAGACCAATGCCTGTTGAAAGTATTGGAGGAAAATGGTATGTCTTCATTACTGTTGATGATTTCTCCCGTTACACATGGGTGGAATTTCTTAGAGAAAAGTCTGACACTTTTAGAGCCTTCAAGTCAATGTGTACTCGTCTCCAACGTGAAAAAGATTGTGTTATCTTGAAGATTATTCGCATCTGCAGTGACCATGGAAGAGAGTTTGAAAATTCTGATTTCTCAGATTTTTGTAAACATCTAGAGATTGCTCATGAATTTTTGGCACCTAAAACTCCTTAACAAAATGGGATCGTTAAAAGGAAGAACCGTACATTGGCTGAAATGACTCGAGTAATGCTACATGAAAGGGATGTACCTCAAAAGTTCTTGGCTGAAGCTATGAGCACTGCTTGTTATACCATAAATTGGGTGTACTCCGAGGCAAAACTTCTATGACACACTATGAGATATTGAAAGGTAAAACTCCAAATCTTTATTATTTTCACCCGTTTGGCAGAATATGCATTGTGTTGAATGATAGGGAAGACAGGGGGAAACTAGATCCTAAGAGTGATGAGACTATCTTTCTTGGTTATGCTACAAATAGTCGTGCTTATCGAGTTTACAACAAACGAACTCAAAGTGTTATCGAATCTACATATGTTCAAGTAGACGACTCTCTGGACACAACATTTAATCCAAAAAAAGATGCAAATCAGATTTCAAACAATGAAGGCCCTAGTGTTCCATCTGGTGTCCCAGAAGGTGTCACAAGCGGTGTCACAGATCAAACAGAGACAGCTGATGAATTAGAAGTTTCTACCTTACACAATAGGCCACCATCTATACGTGTTCAGAAGAATCATCCTGTAGATGAGGTTATTGGGGGTCTGAATGATGGTATACGAACCAAAGATAAGCCGAGGGTTAATTATCGTGAAATGATTCAAATGGAATGCTTTACATCAACGATCGAGCCAAAGAATGTGAAAGAAGCATTGCTAGATGAGTACTGGATAAGAGCTATGCAAGAAGAACTCAGCCAATTCTCCCAAAATCAAGTTTGAGACTTAGTACCGTGTCCTCCCGATGTGAATGTTATTGGTACTAAGTGGATCTACAAGAACAAGACCGATGAGCATGGCAACATTACTCGCAACAAAGCTCGGTTAGTTACTCAAGGGTATTCCCAGATTGAAGGAATTGATTTTGATGAAACATTCGCTCCGGTTGCTCGTCTTGAATCTATTCGGCTTCTCTTGGCTATTGCTTGTGTTATGCGGTTCAAGCTATATCAAAAGGATGTGAAGAACACTTTCCTTAATGGGTTTCTCAATGAAGAAGTTTATGTTGCTCAACCAAAGAGTTTTGAAGACCCTCATCATCCCAAGTATGCGTATAAGTTGAAGAAGGCGTTATATGGGCTCAAACAAGCCCCTCGTGCATGGTATGAACGCCTCACGCAATATCTATTAACCAAGGGATATGAGCGAGGGGGAGTAGATAAAACCCTATTCGTTCGCCGTGACAAAGGTCAGTTCCTACTTGCTTAAATTTATGTTGATGATATAGTGTTTGGCTTGGTGTCACAGGTTATGGTGGATGAGTTTGTAGCTCAAATGACCGGCGAATTTGAGATGAGTATGGTTGGAGAACTAAATTATTTTCTCAGCCTTCAAATACAACAAGAGAAGAATGATATTTTTATCTCTTAAGCCAAATATGCCAAGAATTTACTGAAAAAATTTAAGCTTGAGAATGCTCGCCCGAGTAGAACACCCTTTTGGACACACATGAAAATTTCTAAAGATGAAAAGAGAATTGCTGTTGATTAGCGTTTGTATAGAAGTATGATTGGAAGTCTCTTATATCTAACTGTCAGCCGACCAGATATTTGTTATAGCGTGGGTTTATGTGCTCGATTTCTAGCAAATCCGAAGGAGTCTTACTTAGTGTCAGTTAAACGAATTCCAAAATATGTTTGTGGAACAACTGATTATGGCATCTGGTATTCTTTTGATTCTAATACAAATCTGGTGGGTTATTGTGATGCTGACTGGGCAGGAAGTTCTGATGATCATAAAGCACTTCGGGTGGATGTTTTTATGTAGGACACAACTTAGTGTCATGGTTCAGCAAGAAGCAGAATTCTATTTCTCTATCTACAGCCGAGGCTGAGTATATAGCAGCAGGTAGCAGCTGTACGCAGCTTCTTTGGATGAAACAAATGATGAAAGACTATAGTATCACACAGGGTGTCATGACTCTCTACTGTGATAATTTGAGTGCTATTAATATTTCTAAAAATCCTATTCAGGATTGACGGACAAAGCATATTGACATACGACATCATTTTATTCAATCTTTAGTGGAGGACAATATTATTAATTTGGAGCATATAGTAACCGAAAAACAGATTATCGATATTTTCACCAAGGCATGGAATGGTGCTAGATTTGAAGAGTTGAGGTCTGCCTTAGGCCTCTGTGTTATGTAAGTTGGTTATTATGTTCTTTTATTTTAAAAAAAAAAACAAAAAAACAAAAAAAAAAATTTCGCCACTTGCATTAGGCGTTTGTTTTTATTTATTTGGGCAATCTACTGGATATTGCTCATCCTTTGCTGGAAGTGATTTTTCTTGATATTATATATGTTGTGAGCAACACCGTATGTGCCATGCAAAACTTGGACATTCTTATGAAAATCGGATGACTATTTTCGAAGATGATTGAAGCAGTATTAGTTTATTGGACTTATTTCCTAACTTATGGAGATCTGAATTATTCTTCAAAGAGTCATTCCACTGATTTATGGAAATTTGATGGATTGTAGGATTTATTTTCCGAAATATTCACTAAATATCTGAGATTTTCTTTTATTTCTATGATGTGATTGGTGTTTATGGAAGGTGGGTAATTTAATTCTAATTGTAAGGAAGTTCCAGAACACTCTTTCTCCTGTTTCACCACGATCTTCAATCTACATTTAGGGTTTTCAAACACTTTTCTCTACAGAATGGTGGTTATTGAAGAAATTTCTGATGCACAGTTCTCAGGCAATGTCTCAATGCCTGCTCTGAAGAAAACGCCGTGCTCTGATTCGGCCATCGTGAGATATTCACCAGCTTCACCAACTGTAAAACCTTTGTTACTAAAAGGGTTACTCCAAAATTTACCGAAGCAATCCCACTATGACAAGTTGACTCTTCTGGTGTTCGACGAAAATTTCGAAAATCAAGCGGCGACAGGTTCAAGACAAGTTCAGTGCCACCCAAGGCACCAAGAAATTCAAAAGTTTCTACAGCCTCAAAGGGCAAAAGACCCAGGAGTGAAAAAGAATCCTCCTCAGATAGCTCATGGCTTCAAGAAGCCATCTTAGAAATTAATACAGATGATGAAGAGGTTTACCATGAAAAATCTCCAGAAAAACTGACTCGGAAATCTTCCCGACTCAATACTCCGAAGAGGTCAAAATCTTCTTCTCCAAAGGCCCCAAAAACTTCTGCTCAGAAGGGCTAGAAATCTTTTGCTGCAAAAACATCCAAATCCACAGCCTCGAAGATCACTAAGCCCTCGGTTGAGAAAGTTGACAAGACAGCTACTGCAAAATGCAAAAGGCTAAAGGTCAATTAAAGTTCTGCTCCCAAAAGCCCTGTATCATCCAAATCTGCACCAAAAGGTGAGACAAGTAAAAATTCAAGTAAGTCCTCTTTAAAAGTTTCAAATGAGGATTTTAAGTCAAGAATTCATGTCAGCCGATGACCAAATTTCTCCCAAAGAAATATTTGGCCAGATAGGAAAATTCATGAAGGAGATTTTACACAATGTGAAGCTGTTGTTTATCATCTGCTTAGTCTTGGATTAGAAAGAACTTTTAGAGGAATCTGTCCTTTTGTTTGGAAAATAGTCCAAGAATTATATTGTAATCTTGATTCAGATGTGAAAGACTCTGCGCATTCTGATTTTGGCCGGGTTTATGTTAGAGGCCACATGTTTAATTTTAATCCTTCTGTTATAAATGATTACTTGGGATTGAAGATGAGTGATTCTGAAAAGCTTGTGCTGGACTACAATGCAATAATTTTTTATGTCACGGGGGGTGTCAAACGAATCTAGCCCCATGGCAAAGACTTCCCAACTTCACAGCTCTCTGTAAAATATGGATTCCTTCACAAAATTGCCATGAGAAATTGGATGCCTACATCCTATGGCACAGGAGTGAACAAGGCCATGGCAACTTTACTATACAAAATTGGAAATTCTATACCTATTGATTTTGGCAAGTTGTTTTTTGATCTGATCTTGAAGCATGAAGATGGTAAGAATACAAGGTTAGCTCTTCCTTTCCCATCTCTGATTTATGGCGTTTTGACTGCTCAACAATCTATCATTAAAGAAAATGAAGTGTTATATGTCGAAAAAGAGGAAATTAGAATTAGCTACAAACTGCGAATGGGAGAGCACAAGAATGATTTAGAAGGTTTTGTCGAAGGTCTGCCAATTTTTGAATCTAATACTGACTCTGCTCTCCTAGCTCGCTCTGTAAAATTTTTGTTGAATATATCAAAATCTCTTAGCATCAAAATTTCTGAGTTGGAAAAACAGAGATCAACAATTGCTGCGTTATTAAATGATATTTACAAGAAAAATCCTCACATAGCAGACTCAGATCTACAAACCAGAGCAATGGATGAAGCTGGTCCATCAAGTGTCCCAGAGGATGTTCCAGCGGGTGTGCCAGATAGTGCTTAACATTGAACTATTTCAGTGATATGTTTGTTCTCTGAATATTTTATTTGATTCTTATGGTACTCGTATAACTACTCTATCTGCATTTGGATATGATATTTTTTGACTATTTTTGCTACCTAGATATTTCTTTTACTCCTTTGGATATTATACTTCTGTTATTGGTTATATTCATATGGTGTTACCGGTCTTTATACTGACCATTTTGGTCCTTATCTGGTGATGTTACTGCTATTATGGTAAAGGTTATTCTCTTATATGTATATTTGTCTTTTTATGGCAAAAAGGGGGAGTATTTTGATGATTGGTGATTGGTGATATGTATGGTGTGATATGCTCTGCTCTCTGATACTATAGGATGAGTGATAGCTTTATGATGTTTGAAGTCACAATTCAGGGGGAGTTATTGAAACTCTATGGTATATTGATTTTTCCAAAAAATGCCAAAGAGAGAGATTGTAAATGCAAAGATATTGCATATATGTTGGCATTGATTTTTTGGCAATATTTATATATATTTATGGAGATAATATATTTTTCCAAATTGATAATTTATTTCTTGGTGATCAATAAATATTACATCCTGATTATTGGATGGCCTCATATTAACAATCATGAAGATTCTGTGAAAGAGAAAGATAAGGAAACAAGATGAATAGGAAAGTTATCGAAAAAGCTAAAGGCACTTGTTTTTTGGAAAAGTTTGTTTTGGTAAGCCGATTTGATGGAGATTTGGTGAAATCTATTGGGCTTCAAGTTACCATGAATAATGGAATGCTTACCTAATTTTTTGGAGCCATATCAAGGAAGTTAGCGATACTTTCCTAAAGTGTCACACGATGTGTCACACAACCAAATTTGTTAAGATTTGTTTTCCTTAACTCTTGCGACGTTATAGCTAATTTGGTAACTGACTGAATAGAAGATATGAAAGCTACCAATGATATTTAACGCTTTCGTTTCTGTGAAAGCAGTTGACGACAGAGTTTTGATTTTTGCGTGAAAAGGTTTATTCGTTCTTTGTGCCGTCGCTTTTCTTTCACTCCCAACGTTTCTGCATTTGGGTCTGTGATTGTTTTACACACTCTTCTTATGCTGTGGATTGCATCTATTTATTGAGTGTGTTGTGTATTGCGTCCAAAGACAACACTCTGGTGTTCCAGGAGGTGTCCCATGAGGCAATATTTCTTTTTTCTTCATTGAAACTCAGTCTCGGGAGGAGACTGCATCTGAACTCGGGAGTGTAGGATCAATATTGTCTAAGAGGGGGGTGAATTAGACTTTTTAAATTTATTTTCTTAATCTAATTGCTTTCTCTCTGGTATGCAATTACTCGATTTACAGCTAACACACAAACAATAAAAGTAAAGAGAGAGAAAAAAAATAACATCAGAGTTTTTACGTGGTTCGGCCAAAACCTGCCTACGTCCACGCTTCAAGGTTTCCCCTTGAAGATCATTTCCTTTTCCTTAGAGAAATAAAGATCGCACTTCACGGGCGTCGATCTTCTGCCTTTTACAACAACAGCATTGCTCTTCACGGGCGACAATCCACTGCCTTTACACTTTTACAGAATAATGAATTTAGCACAAGGCTACACTCTCTCAAGATAGATCTCAAGTTCAGGAATAGAGAGATGTACAGAAAACGCACAGTATTGCAATAATATCGCTCGTTAGGGTTCGAAGATTAATTTCAGCAAAAGTTGTTCTCCCGAGCTTCTTTTTTCAATTTATACTCTGTTTGAAATCGGCTTCAGATCTGGAATGCTTCTCATCTGAAAATAGAAATATAGCCGTTGGAGAAACATCCGTACTTAGATGGCTAGCCGTTGCGTTCTGAAGTCGCTTTCCTTCGTCGGCCATTAATGGTCTGAAGTTAAGGCTCTGGACGACAAACATTGTCGCTTCGCGGTTTATTTAAATTTCTGGCGGTGGATACTATTCACCGGATGACTTTGCCTTTGGAGACCAGCGGTGTATGTTGTCTTTGAAAATCTAACGGTGGATGTCTTCAGAAGTTACTGTTCACTAGATGAAGTCTCATTTGAAATTTCAGCGGTGGATGTCATTAGAAATTTCAGCGGTGGATATCTTCAGAAATTTGTCGTTTAGCTAGCGGTGGATGTGGCCTTTTTCGTTTAGCTAACGGTGGATGTCTTCTTTGAATTACAGCGGTGGATGTAGACTTTGAATGCCAGCGGTGGATGTACAATTTTGTCGTTTAGCTGGCGGTGGAGGTGGCCTTTGAATGCCAGCGGTGGATGTGCAATTTTGTCGTTTTCAGCCCTGTTTTGCTACCATACTCTGAACACTTAACAGATTTGTTAAGCAACTAAAATACCATTTTCAAAGGACATTTCTACTGAAGATTTCGAGACATATATATGGAGGTCAATATTTAACTTATTAATCAAATTACACACAATAACCAAAACACATCATCAAAAATATCGTTAGACTTAAGCATAAGTTAAGTCAACAGGGAGGAGTTCTATTTTTAGACTAGGGGAGCTTGTCACTTTGATCGTGGGCAAGGGGATCTTGCCATAACACGAGTTCCGGGAGGAATCAACGACAAGGGGATCTTGTTGTTATCTAGATCTCGGGAGAGGTCAGTCTTAAGTTGAGGGAATCTCGCAAAAACAGTTTTCTTGGGGAAGTTAGCTAGAGGCGGCGACAAAGATAAGATAGAGTCTTTATTTGTATAAGTCCGATTGTCTTGTAACTTTGTGAACTCAAAGAAATGTTTTTATATCTGGGCGTGGCCCCGCAGACGTAGGCTGGTTGCCGAACTGCGTTAACAACCTCCTGCCTCATTTATTTCCACATATTTATATTGTTCGTCATTGCATTCATTATCGGTGTCACACGTAACACCCTGTGTGACACCGCATAACTAATCGTAATCTTTAACAGATAATTAAAGCAAAATCTACCCTTGATTGTGGGCAGTTATGAATTAGTTTTATGTAGAAAGACTACACACAAAGGACATACCCATCGTCATCATTTATTTGGCTAATAAAATCTAACCGGACCTGTCAGAAAGTTAATACATTAGTAAACAGTAGCTAATGCTTTTATCTTCACTGACAAAGGGTTTGTTTGGTAAATATCATAGTGAAAGATGAAATAATTATTCTTAGTGGATCGTTTATTTTGTGGAAGGTTTTATGTTTTGTAATGATGTTCTGACAAATTAGGGTTTGTAAGATAGTCCTAACGGCGAGTGCAATGGGAAAGAATATAAGATGTTTAGAGAGGGGAAGAAACATTTTTACTACACTGTTTATGCTTTTTTTTCTAATTGATATTAGTGTTTACCGAGTCTGAGGTATTTTCCAGACTTGTGGCGTGATCTTGTTCCTTGTTTTGTTTGGAGAGCTGTGCTGTTTTCTTCCGTGTGTGCAGATTTCAGACGTGAGGCAAGAAGTCTACCAGAGAAGAGGATTACAGCGCATCATGCTTCTACAAGTAAAATGACCAAACTAATCTTCAAAATGTATTACAATGCATAGATACAATTCTTGATATTTTGACAAAAAAAAAAAAAAAGCAACTGATTCGTCTATACTGTATACTACTATTTTTCCCTTGTTTGCAAATTTATATTCCAGGTCACTCAACACATATTAAGAGTAGGATATCAATTTAGGACATTTAATATCATAAAGTTGAAACGGTAATTAAAGAATGGAACAGTTTTCAATCATTTGTAACTAGAGAGATATGAACGAGAAAGAAGAAACAGTCAAGTAGGCCAAATGGGTAAACAAAGTGCATATCAATAATGACCGAGAAGATCATACCTCTGGTACTCCAACCAAGTACTTCACAAGGGTTTTATATACACCTGTGGCAGAGCCAAGCTCTGCTAACTGTCTTCTTCTGCAACAACACACACCTATTACAACAAAATTGGCCAAATTTTGCACCAAAATTGATTATTTGAAAACCAAGGACCAATACCTTTCCATTTGCTGATTCCACAAAAGGGCATATCTGTCGTGTATATTTCCTCTAGAATTAACCAAAGCATCGACTGCTGCTTGCTTATTTCTCTCGGACCTTTCTTTTTGTTGTCTAATCAGTGTTCCTCGAAAATCTTGAGGCAAGTACGTCATAACTGCATAGACATATGCACAAGGCTATTCACTACTTCTGGAAATATTTCCTGAGTGTATGGTTCAAAACTTCGCAACTTTTGTTTATATACAACCATTACCACCAGAAACCAACTAAGAACTGGGTATCTAAGTATACGCTGGTAAACAGTCATTTTAAACGAGATTGAAAGTCAATTAATCGTTGAAGTTCAGACCTTCTTGTTAATATTGTGTATATATACATATATATTATACCAGCTGAGGTGGCAGTTGGAAGATTGAAAATGTTATTTGAAAAAATGAACATGTGTTTTCATAGTAGTGGTAGTTTGAGTAACTAGGAATTGTATTTATCAGGGTTTGTCCAATCAGTTGTATGCATTTGTCATGGACATATTTCTTCCACGATTTTCATATAAATTTGGGAGAAGAGGGGATTTTCAGGGGAGAGATAGAGAGAGAAAGAATCATTCATCTGATTACATCAGAGAATTTCATCTAAGCAACTCCTAGAAACTTTAATAATCACCAAATTCAAGTACTAATACATAATATGATGATCATTAACAGGCCATTAACACATCAATTTGTCAAATACACATTTCTAAAGATCCATGACGTTAAGAAGTACATCACATTTGAGATCTTATTTCTTAGAATTGATCTCCAAAAATAAACCTACACAAAATTCCTTTACCACAACATACTAACGAGTTCTTACCTCTTTCTATACAGCAGTTATTCATTTTCGTCCATAAGTTATCAATAGAAGAACAATGCTTATTAGATGATACTTGTGAACACACCAGCCCGTATATTCTAATAAACAAGTAAACTATTGTGCCAAAAAAATGCTATATTAATGACACGAGATAGCATCAGCACATGCTATCAAACAATTAATGTTTACACTTCATCATGCATTATCATACTTCTTAACTTAATAGAATATATAGACTGAATCACAAATGGATCAGCCAAAGACTCAAAGAAGTTGCTAAAACATTAATATGATTAAGAAATATAGGAAGCACGGCAGCAAAGGAATGAACACAAAATAATAAGATAAATCTTTTTTTTTTTCGTAGTTATAACTAGAAAAGTACAGTTGGTTGTATCCCAATGGTCATGAGTCTACCTATGTTGATTATGTGTTGAATTCTTAGATTGGAAATGCACCAGCTTCTTTAAAGTGTTGTGGAACTTATCTTTGAACAGCTCTAATAAAACATTAGCTAGCTCAGAGGCATCAGGTCCTAAATGTTGTTGAAGCTGCAGTCATAAACAAATAAAATAAAGTCATAAACATTTTCCCTTTAATTGAACAAAGACATGGATGGAATGACCATTTAAAAACAAAATTAAAATTATGAAGACTTTAATGAAACAACAGAAACTATAATGACAACATTGAAATGAACCATAAAACTATCGGGACCAAATGAATATTTTACTCTAAATTTTTTATGTACGTCTCAAAGTACAAGTATTCACGTATAAAATATTTTTGAAAAAAAAAGAACTAAATATGACCCAACAGCCAGTAGCCTGGTCACAAGCAAGAAGATACATTGAAGTAAAACCAAGTTTATAAAAAGAAGATTGCTCTTACCTCTGCTGGCCAATGAGATTTCTCCAATAGATAAAGAATTTCCTCAATATTTTCTCGATTTTTCCACATTCTCGTCAATCTTATGGGGAGGCTGATTGTCAGACTCATCCAGCAACAAATTTTCAGCTATAATAACAATGATTCAACAAGAATTCAACTTCAAGTAGTGGTCAATAAATACACCAACAGTGTTAAGAAATATATAATTGACTAAATTATTCTAAACCACTAAATTTAAATTTTTAAAATTATTGGTAATTTATCAGGGTAGGTGTCCCAAATTCAAATATTCTAAAAGTCCCATTAAAAAAGTACACCTATAAGGACCAATAAAAAGGCCTATGCATAAAGTTTTAGGATCAAATGCGGATGATCAATTTATGAAGCCGCAGGATAGAAATCTCCAGCCAGAACAAGGATACTAGTGCTTTTGAAAGTATATTGAAATCGTGATTAGTTACGTTGGTGTCGTAACACTGATTGTGACACCAATAGTAAACAGCAATAATAGACAAAATAAAATGCGTAAAGTAAGGAGACACGAAATTGGTAACGCAGTTCGGCGACCAGCCTACGTCTGCGGGGCCACGCCCAGAATTAAAAACATTTCAATGAGTTTACAAAATTGCAAGACAACCGGACTTATACAAATAAAGACTTCCTCTTATCTTTGTCGCCGTCTCTGGCTAACTTTCTCAAGGAAATTGTTTTTGCGAGATCCCCTCGACTTTAGATCGACCTCTCCCGAGATCTAAATGTGACAAGCTCCCCTTGTTGATATTGACTCCTCCCGGAATCCGTGTATGGCAAGATCTCCTTGCCCACGATCAGAGTGAGAAGCTCCCCTTGTCTATAAATAGAACTCCTCCCGAGTTCCTGTGCTGTTTCCTCCTGAGATTGATCTTCAATGAAAAATAAAAAAGATTGCGCCTATGACACCGCTTGTGACACCAACCGTTGTTATAGGATGCAACCAACCACAACACTCGTATAATAATGAAATCCAACAGCAACAGAGGTAGAGTGTAGACAACAATCTCACAGAGATCGAAACAACAAAAAACACGCTCACTTGCAGAAACAAGAGAGGAAAGAAAACCGGCGGTTCACAACACACGAAAAAATCTAAGCGAATAATAATCAACCGCTTACTGATTCTGTGAAGAGCAGATGTTTAAATATATTTGCAGCAGATTGTCATTCCAGAACAGAAAGCACAGCAATAGGAAACTCAATCTGAAAAATCAAACTCGTGACACCCTTTGCGACACATATGAAAAGTACCAAAATAAAAACATATTTGGAACCCAGAATAGTCGGATCACGAATCTTATCTGTACTATGATAACCAGAACTAATAAATATTCAAATCGGTATTCCATAGATAAATATAATTGAAAAATTGATTCCTAAGTAACTCACTTTCCTTATATTTGTAGCTTTCCAAAAGCAAATATTCTGTAAATATTTGATAGATAAATCTCCAATAAATCTGCCAGCCTTGCAACTGAATAATATTGTAATCTATATTTAATTTCCAAGATAAATTAATTTATTTTGCCAAACAAATATATGCCAACACAAATATACATTAACAATCTCCCCCTTTGGCATTTTTTGGCAAAATCAAGAACTCCCCCTGATTACTAGATGTAGGATCATAAAACACTCCCCCTTAATACTTGCAATAATAGATCACGCTCAAAACACTATACATGATATACACATCATATCCCAGCAATAAGTGTAAATTACTCCCCCTTTTTGCCATAAAAGGACAGAAAGATAATAGAAGACTAAAAGATCCATCAAAGCATATAAAGTAGCCATCATTTTAAGACAATAATCAGCAGCGCAGCAGTAAAATAACAGTATTCAGCAGTAAAGTAGAGATATGCAGCAACAGAATAAAGATTAGTCAAATACATCAGTTAAACACTAACAAACCCGGATGTTGGTAACTGCTCATTTGTGAGTATCATAAGTTTATGTTGCAGGAGTCATGACATCAGAGGGGACACCAGGTAGATCATTATCAGAAGGTGTAGAAGGAACCTGAGTTTTAGTATTAGCAAATTCTTCAATAGAATCATCAACGTCTTTAATAGAGTCAGCAACATCTTTGGTTGTGTTCCCATCATTATTGTAATCGGCATGCTACACAATCAATTCCATGTGGTGATACTTGACTTATATTTCTTTCAAGATGTAACTCTATAACCTTACCCACTGGAGCTTCTTCAAAGCATGTTCAATAATAGCCATGAATAAAGTAGAAATCAGAAAACCATAATCTTAAGAAGAGAAAAATTTGATGAACAGAGAACCCTTGAAGGCCATAGAAATAACCATAAATTTATATTTGAAAAGAATCATAATAATTCCTCAAATTCTAGAAACATCTTCTAATCTCCATAAAATTTAGAAAATAAATCCAAAATCTTCAAATAAGTTGGGAAATAAACCCAAGATGAAATTATGATCAAATTCCACCAATATCTTTCAAAATATGGAAGAAATTAACTCCCAAAATAAATAATCTTGATTAATGCCTTTAAAATGTCTTCAAATATTGGAGAAAATAATCTCTAATTTCCAACTAAAGAATTCCTGTAAAATCTGTATAATATGACTAGAAATACTCCAAATTAGTGTCTAAAAAATTTCTCAAAATACATAAGGAGAGAATCTTCAATTTCCACGAAATTAGCTGTGAATCTTCATAAAAGTCCCATGTCACGCAAGGAATTGTAGAATAACTTTAAAATACAGCCCACACTAGAAGAATTTATTCACATTTTTGGGCTCAATTGAGGATGTAAAGCATGCAAATTGAATCATTTCACAATAGTTGACTCTTGGTTTGTCTCTGGTTCGAATACCATCATTTAGATCTCCTATAATTTCATCTGCAGAATGATTTTTCTGGACACGCGTGGATGGTTTTCGTTGATCTGAGGTAGTTACTTCATCAATTTGTGCAATCTGTTCCGTGACACTACTCATAACATCACCTGTAATACTGGTTGAAACGCCGAATTGTTCATCATTTGAATTCTGCACTTCATCGTCTGAGTGAGTATCGGCTAATTCCAGAGAATCGGCCACTTGAACATTTGCGGATTCTACAACATTCCGAGTCCTTTTGTTGTAAACTCGATAGGCACGGCTATTTGGAGCATACCCCAAGAAAATAGCTTCATCACTCTTGGGGTCTAGTTTCCCTCCATGTTCCCTGTCATTCAATACATAGCAAGTACTACCGAAAGGATGAAAATATATAAGATTTAGAATTTTACCTTTTCATATTTCGTATGGTGTCATTGAAGTTCCTTCACGGAGATACACTCGATTTATAGTATAACAAGCAGTGTTCATAGCTTCAGCCAAGAATTTTTGTGGAATATTCTTCTCATGTAACATCACACGTGACATTTCAGCAATAGTGCGATTTTTCCTCTCCATAACTCCGTTTTGTTGAGAAGTTTTAGGTGCTGAGAACTCATGAAATATACCAAACTGATTACAAAAGTTTGAAAATTCAGAGTTTTCAAATTCTCTCCCGTGATCACTGCGGATGCGTATAATCTTCATAATAATACAATCTTTTTCCCGTTGGAGACGTATACACAAAGATTTGAATTCCTTGAATGTGTCGGATTTTCTCTAAGAAATTTCACCCATGTAAATCGAGAGAAATCATCAACAGTAACATAAGCATATCGTTTACCTCCAATACTTTCCACAGGCATTGGACTCATTAAATCCATGTGAAGCAGCTCAAGTACACGAGTTGTTGCTGGTGTCGACGACATTGGATGTAACACCTTAGTTTGCTTCCAAATCTGACATGGTCCACATATTCTTCCTTCATCAAAATTCAACTTTGGAACACCACGGACAACTCCCTTTGATGTAATCATCTTTAACATTTGATCATTGACATGTCCCAGCTTTCTATGCCATAAAACAGAATCTTCCATGCTTGAACAAAAACAGGGAGAAGATGAGTAAATATATTTGCAGCAGATTGTCATTCCAGAATAGAAAGCACAACATAAGGAAACTCAATCTGAAAAATCAAACTCGTGACACCTTTTGCGACACATATGGAAAGTACCAAAATAAAAATATATTTGAAACCCAGAATAGTTGGATCACGAATCTTACTCTGTACTATGATAACCAGAACTAATAAATATTCAAATCGGTCTTCCATAGATAAATATAATTGAAAACTTGATTTCCAAGTAACTCACTTTCCTTATATTTGTAGCTTTCCAAAAGCAAATATTCTGTAAATATTTGATAGATAAATCTCCAATAAATCTCCAATAAATCTGTCAGTCTTGCAACTGAATAATATTGTAATCTATATTTGATTTCCAAGATAAATGAATTTATTTTGCCAAACAAATATATGCCAACACAAATATACATTAACATATATCTTTATGTAGTTTTCAATTGCGCGTTTGCAAATGAAATTATTCAACTGTTTCCACTTGCAAATTAAATTTTTGCTCGTGCTTAAATTAGCATCACGGGAGTGTGAAGTCCAGGTAAAATTTAAGATACAATAAAGGAAAAAAAAAGCAGCTCATTATAGAGAAACATGGCTGGAAAATCAAATTAACAAAAAAAAAAAACTGATCCGATTGAGAGAAGCACATTATAAGACAAAAGAAACTTAAAATCGGATCTCGCAAATAATAGTACACGAATTAAACTGTTGTGAGAACACTAATAATTTGTGGAAAAACTCTACTATATTCTCCCGGAAATGATTACAAGAAAATGACGAAAGAAAAATAGTAAAAATAGACAATTCACGACCTTCCTCACTCTGCATTGTTGCTTGTTATAATGATATTCTCCCCTAACGGTTTGGCCACGTCATCAACATATCAATTGGGCTTGGGCTAGCATTTCCTGCTTCTACTGCGCTTGTCTTTGGTAGCCCAACTGTGTAACCCAGCATGGAGGCCCTTCCCATAACAGCCCTCCCCCTCAGATGGACCATGTCCCCAAGGTCGAAAATCCAGAAATTTGGCGACAATAATATCGGAGTCCACCCATGTAGCTTCTGAAACCGGCCGATTCTCCCACTGAGTAGCCGGGAAATTCCCACGTTTGAACACTTGCAGGAGGTGGAGGGGGACATCGGTAGAGTCGTCAGTATAGAAGTCGGTAGGGAGTATAGGAGAGGATATAGCTTGATTGCCAATGGTCTTCTTTAAGAGAGAGACGTGAAAAATAGGATGAATACGGGCTCCCGCCGGTAATGCCAATTTATAGGCAACTTGTCCAACCCGAGACAGAATTTCAAAGGGACCAAAATATTTTGGCGCGAGCTTGTGTGCCGGCCGTGCAGTAACAGAATGCTGGCGATATGGCTAAAGTTTGAGATACACCCAATCCGCCGGTTGGAAACTTCGTTCAAGTTCTATTACGATCGACATATATTTTCATCCGGTTTTGAGCTTGGGCGATGTTCTCTTTTAGCAAGGTATCCATCGCATGACAGGTCCCAAAGGAAACAATCGGCCGCTGCGGATTGAGAATGAAGGTAAGGGCCCAAAACTAAGCGGGGTGGAGGTCGGCCATAAAGAGCTTCAAATGGTGTCATTCGAATGGCCGTCTAAACGGTGGTGTTATACCACCATTTTGCTAAGGGAAGCCATTGCCGCCAAGCGGAAGGTTTCCAAAATGTCATGCAACGTAAATACATCTCCAGACATTGATTTAATCTTTCCGTTTGGCCATCTGATTCAGAGTGGTATGCGGTAGCGGTGTCTAGCTCGAAGCCCAGAGAGGTAAAAATAGACTGCCAAAAGGTGGAGAGAAAAATCGGGTCTCTGCTCGAGACCAGCGACTGGGGTATGCCATGGAATTTAAAAACATTATCCATAAATAAGTTCGCTACTTGGACAACGGTGAATGGATTTCTGTGAGCCAAGAAATGAGCGTATTTTGTGAAGCAATCCACCACCACCAAGATGCAATTGGATTGAAGGGAGCTAGGCAGACCCTCTATGAAATCAACGGAGATGTGATTCCACGGGTGTTGGGAAATCGGAAGTGGCTGGAGAAGCCCAGGATAGGGCACATGTTCGTGTTTGCACCGCTGGCAGGTATCACAACCTTTGATGTACGTTCGCACATCTGTAGTGAGCCCTAGCCACCAGAATAAAGATTTGGCTCGGTGGAGCGTTGCTTGAATACCAGAATGTCCTCCCTCGGCCGAATCTTATAATGTTTTGAGGACTTATGTTATGATGGAATTCCCCTGTCCCAAGACTAATCTACCTTTAAAACGGATAAGGCCATGAGAAAAAAAGAAATACGGTTCCTAAGAGCGTCGACAGACAGCTTGGTGATTAAATTTGTAGCCCACTTATCCCCGTCATAGCTGGAGATAACTTCCTGCATCCATGGTGAGTATTTATGGATATAGCCTGGCATTGTGAACCCTCCGGTGATGGCAGAATGGGCGCTCGAGAGAGAGCGTCTGCCACAACGTTATTATTTCCTTGTCGATATTCGATATGATAATCTAATCCCAACAACTTGCATAACCACTTTTGTTGTAGTGGGGTAGTGATGCGTTGCTCCAACAAATATTTGAGGGATTGGTGGTCTGTTTGAATGACGAACTAGTTGCCTTCCAAGTAATGTCACCAGAGCTGGACCGCGGAAACTAGAGCGAGCAATTCTTTTTCGTAGATTGACAACTCCAGGTCTCTCGAATTAAAAGGTTTACTCATAAATGCAATAATCTTGCGATTTACTCATAAATGCAATAATCTTGAGATTTTTAATAAAGCCCTAATTTTATTTCTTCTTCCATTCTTCTCCAGACGGCAGGGCAGACCCGACGCTCGATGGCTCGACATCGACTCTCAAGCTCTCTGGTAGACGCAACTTCGACCTCGACTTCTCGAATCTCAATCGTTTATCAGAGACACTACAAAGATGTACAAAACTTAAATCAAAGGAGGCCCTGAATTTGGTCGAAAATCATACCTGAGCTCTATTTGGAAATGATTAAAACGATCAACTAGAGAGGGAAGAGATGATCCTCACTTCATTTTCAGGCCTAAAGAGGAAGAATATGTTGACACTGTATATAAGCTTAGGGAAAACTAATTGCTCGATGAAAACTCTTTCTCGTGTCAAAACCTTTGTACATGGAATGGTAAACAGTTTCTTCACTTGTTTCTTTGCAAGCTTTCATCTCTTTGTTTTACCCAAATGATGTATAGAGTACACTGTTATATATCTAAAATAATGATTATCTTTCTAATCACCAAAAATTATAGAAATCCTCTTTTCTCGAGATTGATCTTTCTGGTGCTTTCAGATTCTTAGTAGCTTAAGTAAGTTTGAGACGTTATCTAAATTGTTATTTTATAAGTTTGTTACTTTGATTGTTTAAGACAGGAAGTAGTTTTTGTTCATCTTTGTTAGTTTAGTCTTGAAGGTGAGTTCTCTTCAAGGCCCGAAGTTTGTGATTAGTCGAGGGTAAAGAGCTTTTAAGGGGTGCAGTGATTGAGTTCTGCCTCAACTTTTCCCAGATTGCATGTAAGGATTGTTGAGCAAAAAGAGGATAAACGTGAAGCTGATTTTGTGTGTAAAATGTCAAACTAGAACCGACCCCTAACCGAACAGAACCGAAAGTTTTGGTTCGGTTCCGGGTCGATTCCGACTAAGCTGCCTTACCGGTTTCGGGTTAAATCTCAAAAATCGAATCATTGTCGGTTCGGTTCAGTTTTACTCTAAAACTGAACCGAACCGACAAATGCCCACCCCTATAGCCAAATGCATAGAGGGTCGCCTATCAACGTCTTCTGATAGCTGAAGTCATAGCCAATTATTTTAGGCTGTTGTATAATTGATTGGTAATATTTTTTGAAGCACCCTTCAACTTTAAACAATATTTTATGATCCACTTTATACTCGAGTGTTATGCATTTAGTTGTATTGTATTATTGGGTCATTTCCTCCCAAGATTAAACAAAAAAACCACTTGAACAATGTTTGAAGCAATAAGGTGGAATCTCTTTATCTGTCATTATGTCCCACAAAGTGGAAGAAACGTGCATTGAAAGCATGGTATGTCATCGGATGCCTTGAAGATAAGATTAGACTAATATTAGAAAATTTGTCACGTATTTAATTTTTTTTTTACACAACATAGATTGTTTTATGTTTCTTAGTATGTTATTTCAAATACTTATTTCAATGAAATATGTTATTTGAAAATAGTTATCCATGAATATGCTTAGTTTGATAATGCTTTTTTTTAGAGAAATAATTCTTTAAATGCATTGTAGTTTGACAAGTATTAAGTAAGTTGTGATGATACTGCCTCTACATAAATGGTGGTTGTATTAGTTTCAAGATGTAAGTATTTCTTTAGTGAGTTCGATAGAAATTATAATGTGTAGTGAAATTTGAAAGATAGTTGTAACAACACTTTTTCTTTTTAAATAGTAAATGATGTCTAGGTCATTCTTATTTCGATAGTTGCTTAAAATCGGTTTCAGTAGTGAATAACATTTACTTTATTTTTATTCATTTCATAGTTTTTCTAGTTCTTTGTATTTAATCTCAAATACTTACTTCAATGAAGTGTGAGAGTTAAATAATTTTATTATTGAGAAAAATAGTTTTTGAAATGTAAGGGTAATTTGACAAATATTAGAGAAATTATGATAGAATTAATTCTTTTGGGCAGGTGGCAGTTGTATTAGATTCTAGATATAAAACAAAGTTTCTAAAACATGTCATCATAATACTAGTCAATGAAAAAATTATTGATCCAGTAAAAATTGTGATTGTACGATTATATCTTTTATACAAAAGTGGCTTGCTAGTGAAATTTTAAAAGATATTTTTAAAACATGACATGTTGATTTACACATAAGAAGATACGATGTTTTTCTTGCGATACAATGAACCATGATGTTTCAACTAAAATGACCGAAATTGGATGATATTTATCTAAATATTTAGAAAGCATTTTAGGCTATCTAGATCTACACGTTAAAAAGTGAATTCATTATCATTTCCAGTTTAATGGCAAAACATGTCTTGGTCATTTTGATTTCGATAGCTGCCAAAGAATCATTTCGTGGTGAAGGGCGATTGGTTGATTTATTTCATAGTTATCTCTCAAGCTTTATGATTTAATAGATGATGTTAACAAATTAGAACCCGGTGTGTGTTATATTTTATCTTCTATTCATTTATACTTTTTTATCAATTAATGTATTTGTTTGATATTTTTATTTTTTAGACTTACATAACAAATAAGGGAGGCAATGAATAACAGGCGACACAATGATGACTTCAACTATTAGAATTATTTATATTTTTTTTATTACTTCGGAGAATAGAGATTACATGTTTATTTGATTATGTAATATTTTTGTTTTGCTTTTGTATTTTTTCGTAGTTTTTTTATTAATTTGTTTAGTTGAAGCTAGTGTTATTTAGGTTACATTTATACTTTTAGGGACTAAATTTATGCAAATATAAAATTATAGTTGTTCTTTTGTTTTAGAAACCAACCTTCATCCGACCAGAACTCTCAGATTTGATTCCTTCATCAAAAGTTTCCAGTTTAGCTTCCAAATTATGAGAACCATTTTGGTTTTTTGAGATCTCAGGCGCAGCAAAAATTTGTCGGCATTCACTCCGACAACGTGCATCACCTTTGTATACTAGTAGAAGTAATTTTTAAAATAGAAAAATCAAAATAGATCGTCAGTTAGTTTTATATAAATAAAATATGAATAACAAAAATAGTATTTTTAGATTCTAAAACTAAAATAGACAAAGACTACTTACCCTCAACGTGTGTGCTTAAAAAAAAAAAAAAAAAAAAAAAAAAAAAAAAAAAAAAAAAAAGAACAATTCTTGTTGATATTACGACCTTAACTAGGCCACAGGGATACTTTGACACCAATGATCTTTTTCTATCATTCATGCTCACCTTGAATTGTAACACCCAAAACTTTTATATGTTTTATTCCGAGACTATTTTTGTACACTACAAAGATATTATGTAAAGTACTCTTGATAAATAATTGGATACACATTTGATGAAATGATGTGAATGAGATTACTAGTTGTGTGATTAAAAAGAAGAGTGGGGTCAAAGAATAAAAAGACAAAATATAAAGGGCTAAATGGAAATTTAATCACAATTTAAACCCTTCATCTTTTTCTTCTTCTTCTTCCACGTAAAACACAACTCACTCTCCTCCATTGAAGCTCTCTTCTCCCATGCCCAAGCTCCTCTCTTGCCAAGGATTAAAGGTTGGTTTGATGATTGGTTATGAATTATGCAAATATTTAAGTTTAGAGTTGAGTTATGGAAGTTTTGATGGAAGTGGGGTTCCAAACCTAGCACCTATAAATTTTCCTTCATAAAAGGGTTTTGTGATGAATTAAATGTGTTTAAATGACATTTTAAGGATTGGTATTAGATTTTATTAAGAAATGGTGCATTGGTTTGCAAAAACTAAGAATTTGGTTTTTTTGAAAGTGTCAAAAAAATAGGGGCCGTTTGGGTTTTTGAAATTCTTAATTCTGTATTACTTTTGTTAAATAAATTGTTACATTAGAAACTAGACATGTTAAGGATTAATTTGGCGGTTGAATCGTTGAAAATAGATTTATATCGAGAAAATTATGAGCATTCGAAGTTGGACAAAAATTGTAGTGTAAATCCAAAAAATCCTGGTGTGTGTGTGTGTATTAAAGGTTTAAATTGACATTTGTTAGGTTGCTTGATTGACAAAGCAAAGTCAAGGATTTCCAAGACTTAATTGCGAAGGACTTGAGGTAAGTTTTCGTGACTTAATGTAGCCGAAAGGCCTACACAATATGTCAGTCATGTTTATTGAGGAACTTGGAGTATTGTATTTTATATGCTTTTGGATGGATAGCCTAGGGTTAAGTGTTTTATAGGTTATGTATTGTCTTTGATGGTACTTATGTTATCTATGTTGTATGTTATGCATTTTGATTGTTCATGCATCATTATTTATGAAATGACATGAAAATGAATTTATACATGGATTTCATGAAAAAAAAAATGGTAGGTATGAAAGTATCATGTAAACAACCCTCATGTGGTAAACCGGGGAGAGGTTCAGACATGGCATTCCGGTGATGAACATGTTTTCCTTCCTTCAGATGGTAAGGGCTATCTAACCGCCAAATGTGCCCTTTCTATCTGCCGAGTAAATCCCGCGGAGCCAAAGACTGTCACGAAATGAATGAATGAATGAATGAATGAACGGATGAATTTATAAAAACTGCATAAGCACGTCATACATTTACATTTACGTTGACTTATTGAGTTTTATCTCATAGGCGTCTCTATGGTGTAGGTGAACTTGAAGAAGGTGAGGAAAATGTTCCCTAACAGGATGAACGTATGGACTGAAGACAAATGCCCGTAGGAGTGCGTTGTGCTGTCTGAGCGATTTTGACCCGTGGGTAGGTACAAGTGTTTTGAGTAGGCATGATTATGTATAGGTGTCTCGGGCATGTACAAGTGTTTTGACTACGTATAGGCATTTTGAGCACACTATTAGGTGTATAGGTTAGATAGGAAAACTTGTAATGTATTTTGAATGATATTAAGTATTTATATGATTATGAAATTAATGGATGGTTGTTGAATAGGTAAAATTTTGGTTAGAGGTAAAAGTAGGATTATGATGTCCGTTTTTATAAAGAAAAGGCGAATTTGGATGTTAAGGAGGAAAGGGAGTGAATTGATATTGAGTATGGAGAGTTGGTAAGTATGGAGGAAATTGGAGATGATGAACGTGTAAAAAATAGAAATTTGACTTTGGAGTGTCAACCTTTACTTGCAGAGGTCGACTTATTGGTTAAAGTGTCGACCTGTAGGCTAAGGTGTCAACCGATTTAAGAGGGAATCGATTCCAGAGAGAATGGAGTGTCGACTTGAACCTTCAGGTGTCGACCCCTTTAGGCAAGTGTCGACCCTTCCTAGTAGGTGTTGATTCCATAGTTTAAGTTGATAAAAACCGAGAGGAACCAAATGTCGACCAAGATCTCAAGTGTCGACCGGGTTTCAATGGTATTGCAACCCGAGGTGAATTAGGTGTCGACTCCGCAGATGGGTGTCGACCGGTTACTACACAATTAGAAAATAGAGGCAATTTACACCTAATGAGGTGTCGATCGAGATCTCAGGGTGTCGGCCGGTTTTCTTCAGTAGCTCGGACAGAGCCAATGAAGGGTCAACCGACGGTTATAGGTGTCGACCAAAACTCCTGTATTACTGTTTTTAGCACTTGAAATTAAGTTTAGTTTTATACGAGGTTTCCACAAGCAAATTATCTTCTGTTGAAAAAGGTTAAATGTCCTAGACAAGTACGATTAAAGAAATTTTTTAAATTTTACGAGAGTTTTAGGAATAATGATTTGGGAAATTACGGGACGTCACACGAATAACATGTGTGAGCATGGTGAATCTTAGATAAAGAACTCTAATGGATTGGCTTGTAATTAGTCTAATTATTTTGTTGATTATGATTTGAACATATTAATATTGTCATTTTATTAGGTTGATACTGTTTGATTTATATTCTACCATGGATATTGACATTGTATTTTTTATGATATTAGGAGTTAACTAATAAACAGGAGAGACCATACTTGAATTTCTATTCAAATAGTAAAGAATGAAAGAAGAGAAAATAAGAAATTCAACGTCTGTAAAATTGAGTTCAATATAAAAAAGTAACGCAAATACAAATTTAATAATTGGATTAAACTAATTAAGGTAATGTTATAACTTTTGTAAGCTATGAAATGACTTTGAAATACTAATTGAGGAACGTAAAGTAGGTCGGAATGACTCTTGCAGAGGTGATTTGTTATTGGTGGGAAGAAAATAATTCATCAATAGAAAGTCTACATGTGTCGCCTACTTAATTAACACATTAATGATGCTTAAAATATAATTAAAGTTCATCATTTTTACCAAATGAAGGTCAAATTGGTAATATTTTGAAAAATGAATCAGATATAATATAAAATTACTAATCATGCTAAAGTTTAAATAAAAATAAAAGAAAAAGAGAAACTCTCTCTCGAAGAAGAGAGGACAATCAGTGCAATTAGAGAAGCGATGTTGTCAACTATATGAATTCGAGTTCACCACTAAAAGCATTTGTTGAGCTGAGACGAACTTGATGGTATAGATTTTTGTGCAGTAGAAACACAGAATCAATAAGATAATCAGAGCTTTTTATAGTAAAATACATATATTATGAATTTGCATTATGAAGAGTTTTGATAGACAAAAAGTATTAGCATATATATTTACACAACTTTTTACTATTCAATTTAGTTAACTTTAGTTTACAATTTAGTTCTTGTCATTTCCATTCATTTATTACTTACTCTGCGTATTTGTAAGAATTGTAAAAATCAAATCAGAGTTGTTCTTTGCTGCTTCTTTCTTCTCTCTGGTTGCTCTCTGCCTCTTCTTTTTTAATTATTGTCTCTGGCAATCTTCTATCTCAAAACCTAACGTGGTATCAAAGCTTTTTTGGATGGCATCTCCAAGCTCTACGGTTCCTTTGTCTCCTTCCTCACCTTCCCTTACTCAAGCTTCCTCTCTTTCCCCTTTTCCATCTATAAACCAAGTCCTTACAGTCAAATTAGACAACCGCAACTACTTAGTGTGGAAGGCTCAGATCCTTCATGTAGTCACTTCCAACGGCATTCGTAATATTCTGGATGGCACTACTCAACAACCTCCAGAATTTCTAGACTCAACCTCAAACCAAATAAACCCTGACTATACACTTTGGAATCAGTATAACAGCCTCATTATCAGCTAGCTTTTCTCTTCTCTCTCCGAAGAATTCCTACCCCAGATTGTGGTTCTCACCATGGCCAACAAAATCTGGACTGTTCTTGCCATTGAAATAATCAAAATCAACAACCAAACATGTAACGCCCCGAGTCTCCACGACCCGGTTCGCTACAGGGACTACACTGGCTAACACTCTCTCCCAACTATCTCCCCCGGTTAAACCCCCAACGTTGGAAATACTCTCCAATAAACACTCACGCAACCGAATTTACCTTCCAAAGTTCTCTTACGCACCACCTGACTGTCTAGACTTACTAATTGCCTTTAATCCTAACTGTAAGACACCACGGTTTTCCCAAAAAAATTTCGGCAGAGTGACACTTAAAAATAGCGCCTCCAAAATTTTGCTAAGTACCTGCAAACAACTCAAAATCTTCAACCAACCCAAAATGTTCCTACTCCACTAACCAGTGTACAGAATCTCTAAACAATCATCACACCAGCAATAAAATACTATCGGCTAAAATGAAGAAAATCTACAATATAGAGTGATACAACACTCTGGACGGTAATTTATATACAACCAAAATACCCAATGTCCCAAAACAAGCAAAATAAACCCTACTCCCTATCAACACCGTGTCACGGCTCAATGGGTCGGATCGCCCTAACACTGCTACCAGCCGGGGCCCTGGTCGCACGTTACCAACTGTCAGCTACCCCTGGTCAGGGTCTCCATACTCACCCTCCTGCTCAGCAGTACCTACACCACAGAACACACTATAAGCTCAAAGCTCAGAAAGTAGAGTGCTGGAACATAAACATGAAGCATGAAAACTAGGAAGTAGAGTGCTACAAGTCACAACAAAAATCCCCCCCCCCCTATCCCGACTCGAAATGCAGCCGTCTGAGACAGTCGGTCGATGCACCGCGCTGTCATCGACATGTCGCCACCGCTCTAGTTCGTCCCGGAAACGGGGCCCACAGTCACATTTCAGCCACTGTTTCGACTCGAGGTGCAACCGCCCAGGACAGTTGGTCGATACACCGCACTGCCTTTGGCACGTCGCCACCGACCCAGCTCGTCCCGGAAACGGGGCCCTCAGTCACACCCCAGCCCCTGTCTCGACTCGAAGTGCAACCGCCCAAGACAGTCGATCGATACACCGCGCTGCCATCGGCACGTCGCCATCGTTCCAGCTCGTCCCGAAAACGGGGCCCCAGTCACACCCCAGCCCCTGTCTCGACTGTCCACACCGGACCTCACCTCTTCTACTCTCCCTCTGTGCTAAAAAAACATGCTCAAAACATTTTGTGTAGCTTTTAAAACACGATGCATGCTGACCATCACCAACCAACTACGACTCCATATACGCAACACATCACATACGCACCTACGACCCACCATCTGTACAAACTCACATCATACACAATTGACCCACAACCTGCACAAGACTCGCAACATGCAAACAACTGTGATGTAGGCCCTTCTGGGCGAGTCTCAAGCATTCTCAACCACACTACTACTTACCTGGCGTCCTATCTTGTTCAGATTTGACACGTAGCGTCACCTACGGTCTTACCTAGCACAATTAAGAATCATCGTTAGTACTTAGGCTTAAACTCACCAATTTCTCCTAACACTACCATTTCTAGCTTATCCCGACCCATTCCCAACTGAACGGGTCACTAACTTGGTTCGGTTAAAAACCGGCCCAAAACTTCTAACGCGCATAACTTTTTCTACACTTATCGGAAAGACTCTATTTCAGCGGCCACATACTCCCCTATCAACCTAGTTTAATATACTAGAAAAGAATTCAAAACGAATAATTAGAGCTAGGTTAGATCCCCCAAAAACAGAACCAGGTTCTTTCCCTAATCGCCCAAAAACCTCCACTTCAATCCAATTCCACCAATTCCTCACCAATCAATCCCTCTAGCACCCAATTAGCACAATTTAATGGAATTCCAGGGTTTAACACAGAGAACCCGAACTCCACACATTGAGGGTTCTCAGTTTTTAACCCCAATCGGCACTCTCCCTTGCCCGACAAATTCTCGCCGGTCTAAGCCCAGCTATTTGTTGCCGAGGCTAGCCAAAAATGGTCGGTGGTCGAAGCCCAAGTTGGCTCGCCATTCTCGGCTTCAAGCAGAACGAAAACAGGGCAAGAGAAATAAGCTCACCAGCCGGTTTTGCGCGCGAAGACAGCCAAAAAATCCTTCCTTGGATTCGCCGTCGCTGCCTGACCGGAAAGCGCTGAAGTCCGCCGGTGATTTGATCGGCGATCGCCACTCTCCCCCTCTGACTCCGTTCTGTTCTCGTCGGGGTGAAAACAGCCGAATGGCTTCTTCGTGAAGCCATTCGGTTGTTTTAGAGAAAACAATAATAATTGTTTTCTTTTTTTTTTTTTTTTACAAATTATTAGTTACCGCTTTGCCCCTTTCGAATTCCCGTCAAACCCCGAATTTCACTTATCAAATTCCTCCTAAATTAACTCTCAGTCTATGCACGGTTTACACATCTCCACCGGCACTCCAGAGAAATTTGACAATTAACCGAATAATTAACACAAAATAAATTAACTAATTTATTCAGAAGCCCCCGGGTGTTACAAAACACAATGGCCAATTGAAATTGCATGAACAGAACATGCACACATAGTTCACAAAACCGGTTTCCAACTATCTTTCATCATAACTTCAATCTCCCTCTAAAAACAATCCAAAACAACCTATCTAAGGATTAAACTACCAAAATTAGAAGAAAAACCAGCAAGGAAATGAAGATTTTCGGACCTTAAAATTAGGGTTTCTCAAACCCTAATCAAATCCTCCCAAATACACCTTAAAACATCACAATTCATTCCCTAAATGCATTATCATCAAAATCCATGTAAATCTTACCTTAAAACCTTTGAAAACCTTGAAGAATCGAAGGTGAGAATGCCACTAATAGCTGCTAGTTTTCACGAAGAAGAAAGGAAGAAGAAAGAGGAAATATTGACTTTTCTCCTCCACTTACCACCTTTTTATAAAACATACTTTCCTCATTTTAAAATTTTTCCATTAACTATTGTTATTTCCAAATAAACCCCTCACCCATGCATACCTTCCACATCTCAACGTGAAACATTTCTCTTCAAATCCCTCTTCTTCCTTTTATTTCAATTAAACTTAATAAAATTTCTAAATTCACAACTTTAGAGTTTTCTCTCAAAATCTTATTCCCATTGCATTTTCTAACTCAACTTACTAGGAAAACATTAAACTAACTTTAAACTCTCCTAATAGTCTAATCTAAGGGCTACGTTTGTTAAGGAAAATTTTTCGAGTGTTACAAGCGGTCAAACGAATTCTGAGATATCTCAAAGGTACACTTTCACATGGTATTTCCTTCTCACCATCAACTTCACTTGCCTTGATGTGTTATACGGATGCAGATTGGGTCTCCAGCCCAAACGACCGCAAAAGTACCAGTGGTTTTTGTATCTTTCTCAGTGCAAATATTATCTCTTGGTCGTTCACAAAACGTAAGGTGGTATCGCGATCTAGTACCGAATCTGAGTACCGCAGTGTTGCGAATGGAGCAGCAGAAGTCTTATGGCTACAATCCCTACTAAAGGAACTTAGTATCAATTCTCCTACCATACCTCTAATTCTGTGTGATAACTTGAGTGCTACATATCTAGCTTCCAACCCTGTTTTGCACTCCAAGTCCAAACATGTAGAGATTGATTTTCATTTCGTACGGGAAAAGGTGTTACAAAAGATGCTCGTGGTCAAATTCACTACGTCTGCAAACCAATTAGCTGATGCGCTCACTAAACCTCTCCCTCCGGCACTTTTCACTCGCTTCCTATCCAAGATCTTTGGTCTATGCCCTTGATCTTGAGGGAGGATATTAGCATATATATTTACACAACCTTTTACTATTCAATTTAGTTAGCTAAACTTTAGTTTACAATTTAGTTTCTTTCACTTCCATTCATTTATTACTTACTCTGCGTATTTGTAAGGATTGTAAAAATCAAATCAAAGTTGTTCTTTGCTGCTTCTTCTGTCTTCTCTCTAGTTGCTGTTTGCCTCTTCTTTTCTCTGATTATTGTCTCCAACAATCTTCTATCTCAAAACCTAACGAAAAGGATGTCAATTGAAAGAGTTTTGAATATTAACGTTTTGATACAACTGGTTTTGTAAGAAAAAAGTATTTGTGGTCAATTTTTTGCAATGGTAGTTAAAACCTCGACATGTTTTTTTAACCATGCCATGGCGTTATGGCAGTTGAACCAAATGGGAAACTAACACGTGAAAGCCACAACGTTCAAGAGAATAATGCTTCGACATTCTAAAGAACATAATGCCTTGGCGTGTTTAGTTTATGTCACCATGTTTTTACGTGGAAAACCCATGACATCTTAAAGTGGACGCTAGGCGTTTCGTTGCCTCATCGTTCTGAAGGAATTCTTCTGTTGAGAAAGGAAAATATGCCTAGAGAGTAGAAGACCAGATAAGAGAAAAGGACGTCAAGAAAATCAATGGAATCCAAGATTGAAAACAATGGAAAGGGATGAAATAAAAGGATAGTATAGTAATGAGAATTCACACCACAAAATCCAGAAATAATGAAAAAACACTTTCAAATTCTAAATGGAAATATAAAAGCGGAAAGGAAGTGAAAATATGAAAACTTACTTCATTTTCTATCTTAAGGAAGATAGATGAAGTCTTGTACTAAATCGCCACACTCAAGCTCACCACACTCGAATGATAAAATTAGATCAATACTCAGAAAACTAATTTCCAGAACCCACTAGAAAAAAATCTTTATTGTTATTATTTTTTATATAAATTTTTTTCCAAATAACCTTAACCATATTATAATAGTTGATGACAAAATCGTCAATGAGTCAAAACTTTCAAATAAAACATAATAAAATTATCTTAAAACAAATAAAATGCAAGAAATTAAAATAGTGAGTCAGGACTTAGATTGTGACAAATCATCCTCCCAGGGTTGAAAGACGATTTGTCCTCATATATGTACGCTCCTTCCATTAATGTCGTTGATGAATATTGAGATGCGATGAAATTGGAAGCTTTGCGTGACCAATTAATTGAGTGATTTTTACTATCTTCATCGTGGATGTGAGTGTGAAACCACTTACAAGCTCTAAACCTCTTATATTTGAAAATTGGCTAGTAAAATAAAGGTTAGTTGCACCTTTAATTTTGGACTAGAGATCCGATTGGCACGTAATCCTCAAGGGATTGAAAAAGAGATGCCTTCAAATCTAATGTCTCATTTCCAATTTCCAAGAGTAGTGATATGCCTCAAGTTGGTGATTAAATGGAAGCACTAAAATTAACAAACTCAACAAATGCTCATTTCTCGGATATAGAGGTTCTGGTCCGAAAATAGTCCAACTTGCAGAATGTATAACTTTAAACCAAATGAGCTGAAATTTAAAATAGGACTTACTAAGGCAGTAGATGAAATACCCTCCAAATTGCAGCAGCTAAATCGTTGTAAATGGAAAATTATGACTAAATTACTTAAGGCCGTTGAAGCTTGATTTACTGCTTTGGCCGAGAACAAAATGTCAATTTTGGAGAGGCATAACTCTCTTGTGTGATAACGAAATGATGCAATTCTTATGGTAGATTGATACTGTGGATGGGAGGATGATTGTGTGTAAAAATGAGAGGAAGAGTCGAAGGGATGGAACATATATCGTCAAAGTCGTGTTGCTGGTTTGTGCAGGTGATAAATGGCATCTTTCGGGATTTAGCTTATTCTTTGACGAAGAGAACTCCAACAAGCTTTGAATGAGAGTTTTATACAATCTTACTCTGGTTCGTCCAAACCTAAGAATGAATGGAAGAATGTTGTATCAATAAAAAATCACTTTGGATCACAACAAAGTGGGAACCGAACACACTCACTCTACTTTCTCAGATTTGACTCACCGATCGAAAGGAAGAACACCAAGTAAAAGCTTCTGGTTTTCATTCAATAAAAACTGCGGCTAAAGGGATGTTAAGGATGGTTTAAATACCTCATTCTTTCAGCAAATTAGGGTTACAAAAATGTGGATAAAAGTGAGCTGAAGATGGAGCCCAAAAGAAGGTGCATTTGGCCAACCACATGGCCAAGTAAAAAAGTTGTTTTGCCAATTTTGGCAATGCTCTTTCACTCTCTAAATGTCCCTTTCAAATATGGTACCTCCTCCCACTAAAACACAACACACAACCTCCTATGTGTTCAGCTAATAGATATCACACAACTAAATTAAAAGGTGCTAAGTTTAAGGAAAATAAGTGTAACGCCCCGAATTAAATAAACCCGGATCGCTATTCATGACATAGAACAAGACTAAGAAATTTTTAAGGAAAATTTAAAAATTTCACCAAACCATAAAGTTTAAGTCTTAAAATCTTCAAATCTTGCAACGGAAAACTTTTTGTATAAACAACATTTATGAAATAAACAATATGTTAAAACGTTTGGCTGAGAGAAACAAAACTGAACAGTATCAATGGAAGAAGTGGATACAAACAACATCTACCGCCGAACAGTGTCAGCAGTAGAAGCAGAAACAAAAGGCATCTTTTGCTTCCAACATCCACCGTTCGCGTCAGCCAAACGACACGTCGACTTTCACGCATCTACCGCTCATACCCGTCGACGACACGTCGACTACTCGCATCCACCGGTCTCAAAACGACAAAAATCTAATACTCACTCCTACGCTCACATCCACCGGTCACAAAAAGACAAAATTCTACTCACATCTTCCGCTGAACAATACCAACGGAAAAAGCAGAAACCATGTAGACTCAGCGATAGAAGTAGAAATAAACGCCTTCTTCCGCTAACCACGTGACTCTACTAAACTAACCCACATGACTCATTAACTCAATAATTGAACAATTCATCATCCACTGATAGACTAAACTTCAACATCTACCGATGGACTACATCCACCGATAGATAGAAATACCCCATTTTTCACCAATGGGCAATAGAGCAGCATACAAACCATTTTCACTCTAAATAAAAACAGCTCCGGCTACTAAAAGAACTAGTGCATTTACTGAAATCCTTCAAAACCACATAATCCACAATTTCCAAAAATCCAGGATAGTAGACTACGACTAAAACCAAATCGTGTTTTCACATCAGAAAAGCACTTGACTATATATATAAAAGAAACATTAAACTGCTACTACCACCAACATTCTCAGCATGCTTAAACTGAACCATTGTCAACTAACTTTCACACCTACTGACATCAGTTCAACCGCCTCATCAGTTCACCAGGTCGAGACATAAATGTGCTCCCCCAACCAGCCTATTCCTCAACATGCTCAGAGAACACACCTTCTGAGGCTTCTTCACCTACATCACAAAACTCATCTAGTAGCCTAACGCTAAATAAGTGAAGCAATAACGAAATGAAATGCTGGAACATAAATCCTAATAATGCAGTTTCTACTAACACATCTCAGTTGCATTTACATTCTTTCACTGATCTACTCCCTCGGTTCCATTGGGAGTCGGATCAATTTTTCCAAAGTCATACATCCCTTCATAAGTTAAGGGGCGGATTAGTTCCCTTAATAGTTTATCTGATCCTACAATTCCATTGGGAAGTGGATCAATCTTCCCAAAGTCATAAATCCCTTCATAAGTTAAGGGGCAGATTAGTTCCCTTAATAGTTTATCTGTTGCAATCTGTTCATTTCTCACCATACCAATACATGTAAATTCATTTTTGTATTCTTTCAAAATATGATGCATGACATACAGACAAATTCAAACATACATAATCCTACTATTTTGTGATGTAGGCCCAAAGGCACATGCATACTCCACTTACCTGGTCTCCTGGGGATTGTTGGGTTGTAAGTTACTTCGGGAGTTTGCTCACCTAAAATCATAAACAGAGCATTAATTCAATCTTCACTATACCTTATTCTAAACCATTCGGAAACCTAAGGTAGCTAACTTAGAACTCTAATAATCGGGCATTCCTTATTCACCACAAAACTGAAACTACTCCCACCTACAGCATTCACCAAAGCTCACATCTATACTCCTCTCTACCATCACTAGTTATAATGTAACACGAAATCAAAGTAGACTCACCTAGTTTGGAGAAAAATCGGAGAGGGAATCGCCCGGAGAGCTCTGCTGAGCTTGAGCTGAATATCGAGAGAGAGTATGGAAAATAGTGGCGGCTACAGTGCATTAATCACAAAACCTCTTTCTTAAATAGGTTATCACTATAATTTTTTATTTACCATTATGCCATTACTTAGTCATTTATTAACCTAATCACGAATTCTCTCAATTTTATCCATAAAACGTACACTACAAGTTGGTTAAGTAAATTGGTTCAATGAAACCGGGTGTTACAATAAGGCTAGACTATTCGGTTACATTAAATGTTCAAAGGAAACATGCTTCCTTCTTCAAGCTTGAGAGTGGGCGAGACACGTTCCCATGTGAGTAATTGAACTTGCTCATTCTTGTCTTGAATGCCAAGCTTCATCCTTAATTGCTTATGGAATGAGTCTCATCTCTTGAGTCTAGCTCGGGGTGGTCGAGGGTCGATTCTTTCCCCTAGCTTGGAGTGGCCGATGGATGCTCCTTCTTCTAGATCGACATGATCATGCGATTGCTTCCGTGTTGACAAGTTGAATGGCTCCTTCATATCTCTAGTGTTTGACTTTAGCTCCATTTGGCCTCCAACAACATCACCTACAAAATAGACACTTGAATAGTGGTTAGAAAATTCATTGAATTGGAATCTTAGAATTGGTTTTCGTGGCATATCAAGTAGTTAATCTTCTGCAAACTGTTTTGGACTCAAAGAAACTAGCTTTTATGTGTTGGCCTGTATAATCAAGTGAGTAGATATTTAGTACTCCATCATGTTTAACTTCTCGTTCTTTGGTAGCCCCTTACTTTCTTCAATCTCCCTTCCTGGTCTCTTCAAAACTAATGGTTCTGTTTAGCTATCACTTTTGGCTTAAGACTCGACTCATCTACTTTTTCTTTTAGTACATGGGAAGATAAGTTGCTAAACTTCAAATTTAACATCGGGCTCTCAAAATAATACTTTCTTCGATCACTAGCATTTCCATATACTCTGCATCAATCATGAGATAAGGCTCCTCAAGAGCATAAAAGATTTCATTCCCTATCTGGACTTCTAAACAACTAACATCCACCAATTCATTGTCAACCACACATGATTCTTCTATAGTCACTTGTTCCTCTTGTAAAGGTATTTTAAGATTCTCTTTAACGAGTTATTCCATTTCTAAATATGATTCATGTACTACCATTTTAGATCATAAAGCATACAATGTACTATTCTTTGCCTCTTAGTCAAATTGATTTTTTCACCTAATAGAATGACCTTTCAAAAATGATATGGGTGTTGACATACTTGATAAGAAATATCTTGGAGCAAATCTTTTTCTCTAAAATCTTTTCATTATGGCCCATGTGTCTATAACTTCTTTTTCATCTCTTCATCTCTGAATAATAAGGTTTCGCACCATGAATATGGTTAGCTCGTGAGTCCCGATGTAGTAGTTTCACCTTAAACTTATCTTAGTAATTAATATATTCAAAGATCTTATCTACCTCTACTTTGTATCTATGTATTCATCTTACTAATTGGCTTCTCCAAAAGATGGAATAGAAATATTCAAGTCTTCTTCTTCTTCATAAAAATCATATTATACTCAAACTCCTGCTTGATATATAATTTGACAATTGTTGAGTGATCTCATTTACTTGTTCAACAAGTGAATTAAAGTCAACTTACATAATACTCTATATTGCTTCAAATTCTTAAAATTTATTTTTCCTCATTTTGAAAACCTTAAAATTATTTCCCAAATTGATTGACAAATTTGGTTTAAAATTGTGCGTTAAAAACACTAAATTTCAAAAAAAAAATTGAAAGCCTTTAAATGAAATCATTAAATGCGCAGAAGCTTTTGAAACAAAATTCTAAAAATTAAATAACTTTGTTAGAAATCGAAATAAATGCAGAGGTAATACAATAATTCACAAAACAATTTATAAAACTTTATTAAAGATAAAGTCAACATAATTTATTCAAAATTTCAACTAAAATCAGAATACGAAATATCATAAAAAACTGAAACATACTAAATTAAACTTATTTCTCTAACCCAAAAATATTTCATTCTCCTATATGCTTGCCATCCTCTAGAAGGTTCTCAATCAGAGTCATTTTTTCCTTAGATAAAAATTCACATAAATTACAAAATTATAGACTATATGATAAGCTTAGTAAACAGAAACTCGTGCAGGTGCAAGTTAACTTCATACATTACCAAATTCATATTAAATAGTTACATACTGGTTGAAATTCATTTCTCAACCATCATTCAGGCTTTGTCATCTCATTTTTGTTCAAGTTTATCCATCTCATTTTCGTTCAGGCTTAGCCATCTCATTTTCATTCATGTGTAGTAATCTCATTTTCGTTTAAGGGTAGCCATCTCATTTTCGTTAAGGCATAGCCATCACATATACATTCATACTCACATATAATATGTTTTACCATTTTCATCTTTTTTAGACGATATGTCAATGTCTAAACATACGTGTCTAAATTAAATATCAGAATTGAATAAAATACTTTTAAAGGAAATAACAATTGATTTTGTGATTTAGAGTCGTAGCCAAAATGTTGCAAACTTTGTGTTTTAACTTACTTAGATTCCGAGATGGTAGGGTTACAGGGATTTTCCAAGATTTTAGATAATTTACCATGTAAATAAAATAATTAATATTAAATTTTCTCTTAAATAAACCAATTTCAAAAGAGTTTAGGCAGAAATTCCTTACTAGTATACTTTTAAATCGGTTAAGGTCGAATTGAATCAATTCAGACAGGTTTTGGGGATTTTTCTTACCTAAGAAATTCCTTACTAGTTTTTTCTTGGATATGTTAGGGTCGGATTGCATCAATTCAAACATCTTTCAGGTTGAAATTGACGGTTCGTAAGCGATCTGGTTCGGTCTTGTCAATTCTGGTTCAATTTGGTTTGGGTTCGGTTTGACTGGGCCTGTTCAGTTTCGCTAGACCAACTTAAGTGAACTGAGTCAGTTTTGTTCACTAGTTCGTAGGTTGCAAAATAAAATCCAATCCATCTCTTCTTTTTCTTCTTCGGGCATCTCTTCTTTGCATTGTGCTCGACCAAAAAACATAGGAGGTGTGTTTGCTGTCAGTCGGAGCTGCTTCACGCCAATGGAATGAACGACGCTGTCGGTTGACGTGCCACGGTAACCATCATCAAGAACACAAATCGAGACTTTTTCTAACTTAATTAGTTTACCTTATTTTGTAGGAATCAAATGACATGAGAGATTGAAGGATCTATTAACATCCATTAATGAAAAAGAACAAGTGCATGACCCTTGAGGTAGACCATAGTTGGTGACAACTTGGTACTCCTCCCCTTGTTGGATTGGAGCCTAAATCCAATTGAAGACAGGTCAAGAAGAGTAACCATTATTACAATGCTATATCCAGGGGATAAAGGAGCCTCAAAGCAATTGAATTTCGTGGGCTTAGTATCTCAGCATCTGAGTTCCTTGCCTTGACTACCACTTTGCACATGGAAAGGTGTAATACTAGCCTAGCCGATTTTTGAAGTGCATCAAGTGGAGTTCAAGCACATTCTGTGATAACCTATATTAGTATTTAATTTAAAGGTTTTGATGTAATAGATGCTAGGAAGTATAAATTTTAGATAGAGGGAAAGTTAATGGCATGGGAATGCCAAAAAGGTGTTACTTTCCCCATTAGGTCGAGCACCTTTTTACCAGCTTTTTAGATTACCCTTTTTGTAGAAGCTTTATTAGGATTATAACTCTAATCTTCTCTAAGGGTAGTATATATACCACCCTTATAAGCTGTTGTAAAGGTTCTTTTGTTGAATTAAAAATTGCAGCTAAAGTAGTTTCAAGCTTGGTGTTCATCTCCCCCAAATCGACCATCCTCTCTTGGTGTGTAATATCCGAGTGGTTTGTGAGCCACCATTGAGACCATCTTTGTGAGTACAAGTGACTTTTCTCTTATCTTATTCACTTTGTCTTTCTCTTGCCTTAGACGTAGATATCTTCAGCAAGAGTTTATAAAACTCTCATCAAGTAAGTTGGTGGCTTTTCTTGCAAGAAAGCCGAAGAAGTCACTAGGTTCACCGAAGCTCCTAGTTCGACCCGCTTGTGTTCTTTTAAAATATCTCCCTAACAACAAAGAATCAGAACTTCATTTTTGGAGTAAATATTCCACACTTGTGGGGGAACTTACTGTCCAAAAAATCACGTTCTTTTGATGTCACACGAACGAGTTCTACCTTTCCAAAGGAGACATATTGTTCTCGACAAGAACAATATTTCGAGCCTCCGACGATCTCTACCAATTTTTGTCCTATCTCTTGATCCACAAAGCTTTTGGTTGCAATGTTTGGAGGGTCTTTCCTCCACCCTAGGACGTAGCTACTATCCCAAAATCAGCTCCAAAGCTCAAGGGACCAATGACTTATGTCGTCTTCAAGTTGTTGCTCTAGTTGCCAAAGTAGTTAAAATCCAAGGCAGCTTTGTGTTTTCCATCCCTTATTTTGAAGCACAACACCAATGGATGTTCGTCAAAGTGTGGTAGGAGGTCTTGGCCTACGAGGAACCTTTAATGTCTGGAAGAACTTGACCAAGTGGGAGGGATTTTGCTGGAGAGGGTGGTCGGAGGTTGAAGACCGAGGTAATAACTTCTTTAGCTTATAGAACTTGAGAGAGAGTAGAGTGCTCTGGAGTTGGTGTGCATTTCCCCTTCCCCTAACACTTCCTTCTATAAGAAATTTTCTTAACAACCTTCCCCCATAAATTTGAATTCAAATTGGATTTTCTATGTTGAAAATCTTGTAAATTCGATCCCAAATCAAATTTCCATAGAACGTATCTGCTGTTGGGTGGTTAGGGAGAATTTAAATCCGATTTTACTTTGATTTGAGTGATTTTTGAGATAATCCAGGATTAAGTTTTGATTTTGAATTAGGATTAGATTTGATTCTTATTCTGAGGTTTTTAATTTTGAATTACAACCCTAGTATGTTACACACTCCCATTACTTGAATTCTGTTGATCAACCATTGCAAATATAAATCTTCAATAAGAAAATATAATGTCCAAGAATATAATCTCAAACTTTGATACCAATGATATGAAAATCAATGCTTTAATACTAAATGATGCAAAAAAACAAAAGAAGTGGACATGAATGCAGGCGTCCGGGTGCTAAGGGCAGACGTCCGAGTTACAAAATTGTCATGTGTTAGAGCGTCTGGGGTTAGGCCATAATGTCTGAAAATGTAAAAGTAGAAAAACGTCTTGGGAGTGAAAGGCTGAGTAATAAGGTAGAAGTCTGAAGAGAAAATATACTTCAGGAGTGAAGACCGTGTAAGAAAAAAGGACAGCTGAAAATAACTTTAGTTCATAAATTATATTGGAGCAGACTTCCACAAAATATGAGTAGATGTCCAAAAGTTAAATAGTTGCACTATTACTCGGTGGATTTAGGGCAAAATTGATGGAATCCAAGATTGAAAACAAGAAAAAAATGATGTGCTACGGATTCGTCACTGCTCAAAAAATTCCATCGAGATTTTCTAACCAATTTCTCAAAATGTCTTTTTTGTAAGTTTTCATGGAAGATCTTATGCTAAAGTCATCAAGTGAACCTTCAAATACTTTGTGGTTACTTTCTTAATAAAGCATAGATGGAGAATGATGCCATTTCTCTCCACTAGGGTTTGCATCTAAGTCTGCTTGGTGATGAGACACAAAGGAAAAATGGATTACAAAGAAGACTTGGAAGAGGCGCTCTCGCCTTGTGACAAAGAGAAACCCAAGTTTATGCTAGTTTAGGGGCCAAAGGAGGAAGAGACCGAAGCACTTGAGGCCGCGACCATCTAACCATTGTTAGACAAACTTTCATCTAATTTGGACTATTTTTCTATTATTATTATTGTTTGTTATTTCTTTATTGAATTTCATGGTTGGACTATTTTGTTGTAAGCCTCACTTGGTTTACTCTAAGTGGCCGAGTGAGTGTGTTTTGATTGCTCCTTCTTGGGGCTATTTTAGTCTTTTCTTTTCTAAGGGCTATTGTTCTAATTTCAGGGTTTAAATACCCTCATTATGCTGTTGTAAAGGGTATATTGAAAACTTTGTTTTTCAATAATATAATTGGGAGTGATTTCATTTTCAACTTTGATGTGTCTATCAGAAGATTTGTGATGTGATGCCACATTGAAACTACTTTGTGAGTTTGAGTGATTTCTCTTATTGTGAAGTATTGTGGCAAAACTTCTGGATTGCAAGACAATTGAAGAATAAAAAGAGTTTTCATCGAAAGATTTGAAGTTGAGATTACTTTGAGTCTTCGAAAGTCATTTGTACATATCTCTCTGATCTAAACCAATTTGGCCACGAAATTTGGAGGCATCTAACTTTCTTTCCAGAGGAAGATCTTGTTCAAAATTCACATCAAAAGGCCTTGAATCAACAAAGATATTGTTCCCTCAAATTATGTCTGAATCTCAGCCAAAAGGTGTGATTCTACCTCCATCGACCAAATTGTTTTGGTCATAAATTTTGTCTCAGCAAATTAGTACGTGAATTTTGGAGGGCTTATAATCCACACCTAGATGGCGCTTTTGTTAAACGTTCATTCAAAAAAGAGTTGAGTCAACAGAGATATTGCTTCCTAATGAAAGAACCCGAATTTATCCTATAATTTTTTATGTAACACTCGAAATTTTTGTACATTTTGTCCCTAACATATTTTGTACAATACTTGGATATTATGTAAAATACCTTTGGTGACTAATTAAATACATGTCCTTATTCAACTAGATTCAGTTTGGTAAGAGAAATTAAGTTAAAGCAATTGTTGGAGAATTAAAGTAAGGGTGAGAAAGTAATTTAACAAAAGCAAATAATAAATTGCTTTACAAAAGGGATTTTCTTCTCTTTTCCCACCGACGATAACCCTCCTCAGGTTTCCTCCATTGTAGCCATCACTCCCACGCACTAGCTCCATTTTCGGTGAGGATTTAAGGTAAGTTTGGTTTTTGGTTTTATGTTACACACGTTTTAGGGTTTGTGAGTGATAAACTTTAGTTTATTCAAGTTTTGTTGGAGTGGGTTTCAAAATCATGAAACCTACAATTTTCTCTCTCTCTTTAGGGTTGGTTGATGAGTTAAATGTGTTAGGATATCCTTCTAAGGATTGGTTTTGAACTATATTGGAGATGGGTGCATGATTTTACAAAAATTGGAAAATCGGTTTTGAGGTTTACACAAAATAGAGCAGCCACTATTTTTAAGATTTTCAATCTAACTCTTGAATTTTATTTGTTGAATGGCTTGCACCACTAGAAAGAAGACTCTTAGAGGAGTCCATAGTACTTGGAATTACTTGATTCCGATTTAAATTGAGAAAGTTATGGTGAGATGAAAATTTGAACTGAATTCAGAGAAACTCACAAGGCAGTTCGGTTTGCTCAATTTTCTGCTATTTTTGGTGAGTTATTTTCTTAAATGAATTCCACCATAGTAAAATAGACTCTTTAAGGAAATTTTAGGCTTTGGACTTGTAACACCCCTAATACTGTACCCGTATTTCCCATACTATTTTTTTTTTATCCTAATATCTTTAATTAAACTCTAAGCAGAATCTAAACCGAAACCGAAACCGGAATCGAAATCGAAGTTCGTTTGGTAAATCGTTCAAAACATAAACTAATTTAATTTAATAAAACTTAAAACATTTAAAATTATAATTAAAGTAGAAAACAGAAGGGAGGACAAAACTGTCCAACCCGTGCCAATTAAGTGCAGCAGCAAGCAGCGCTCGATCGCTGCATTGCTGCAGCGATCGTGCGCTGCAGCTGCTGCAGCTGCTGCAGCAAGCAGCGCTTGATCGCTGCATTGCTGCAGCGATCATGCGCTGCAGATGCTGCAGCAAGCAGCGATCAGTCGCTGCATTGCTGCAGCGCCTGATCACTGCACTGCAGCCTTGATCCATATTGCTCTCTGGAATTTCCAGAGAGCAAATACTTCAATAAGCTCTCTGGAAATCCGGTTTCCAGAGAACAAATCTATACCATTTGTCTCATTCCATTTCTTGCAACTTTCATACTCTATTCTCACTAAAACATACAACTTATAATTTAAACTCAATCCATTTACAGCAGACTTTGCGAAGTCCCACTGCGTGGATAGCTCTAAAAATCGAGCCTATCCGTAACAACCTTAAAACATTTCAAAACATTTTCTATAACATTCGAATAAAAGACTTAACAAAACGTTTTAAATACGATTACCAAAACATTTGAAACGTCAAAAGTAAACCTATCAACTACCAGACCAAGCATCCTAATATGTTCTATACAAATTAACATCAGCCCAAACCTCACGAAAATCCCATAAGCTATACATACTTCCCCCACGGGTCAAAACGCGCCTCGACTGCCCAGCGCACTCCCACGGGCCATCATCCATCAACTGCCTCAGACATCAGAAGGAGAAACGTCCTCACCTGTTTCCTCGTAAACACCTACACCATACAGACATCTATGAGATAAAAATCTCAGTAAGCTCTAGTAAATGCAAATGCGTGCTGTGCATATGAATCTGTAAATCATGCATTGTTTTCTTTACTTTGCTTTACTTTACTTTACTTTGCTTTGCTTTGCTATAAACTGTATACCGAAGGGCCATTGCTTTACTTTACTTTGCTTTGCTTTGCTATAAACAGAATACCGAAGGGCCATTTAAACTATATACCGAAGGGTCATTTAAACTGTATACCGTAGGGACATCATTTGTTTGCATTTACTTTAAAACGTCGTGCGGAAATTCGTTTTCATGACATTTAAAACACGTGATGCATGAACAGATCTGAACACAAAATAAACAATCAACATGCATACCATCAAGACCGAAATAGAGTAACCTATAACAATTATAAACCTATCTACCCGACCAAAGAAAATTAAAACAAACAATCCATTGAGATCCTCGACGCTACATCGAAGTACGGTGTAGGCCAATCGGCCAGAGAAGATCACGAGAACTTACCTCGCGTCCGTTGCAGCTCGAGCTCCGTCCACGAGCGTTGTTTGTCTGAGGCAAAACACAACGATCATCAATATCACGCGTTTAAACTTCTAATCGTCCGAATTCAACATAACCTTAACTAAGGAACTTCCTAAAGCTCTAATCCAATTCATTGAGCTATCTATTCGAGCAATTTACGCTCGGTACCTCAATTCACAATTTACGAGTTTTTCTCTAAAAACCTGAAAATCCCTAATTTTAACTTTTTCACAATTCAACTTAATTTCGTCCGAAAACGTCCAATACGTTTAATATATACTTAATCGCAGTAAACCTATTAATTACGAACCCTAAATCGCGTTTTTAATCGAATCCTAAACGAAACCCTAACGTCCTAATTTCACGGAAACTGAAAACTAACGTCCGAAAGCTGTAGAATCTTACCTAGAACGTTGATCGGAGGAGAAAACGTGAAGAACCGGAGGAAGAACGGAGGAAAACGGAGGTCGGAAATGGAGAACTCGCTGCGGGCAGAGAAGAATCGCGAAGGGGAGAAGGAAATGCTCTCTGGAGGATTTTCATAAAAGTGAAAATCGTATAAGGGATTGCCTTATTAATAGATTTAATTGCTTAATGACCGTTTTGCCCTTACACTATTTTTATATTCGTTTCGTCCTTCGTTTCGTTAATCGGCTAACTGTTCGGACTTTCCAAATTTCTTTATTTTGCCAATAGCCCTTATTCCTTATTTAGGTTCTATTAAAACTGTCCGTTCGCAATTTGGACCTCGTTTACTATTTTTATTAAAACGTCCTTTATATTACGAGAAATGTAATTACTCGGAATATAGCGTCTACACTCCGAAAATTCTCATAATTTCCTTAAAATTCCTATTAATCACTAGGATCGAAATGACGCTTTCTTTTCGAGAAACGGTCTTGATTTGACATATTTACGAAAATGTCATTTATATTAAAATAATAATATCCCGAAAAGCCGGGATATTACAGGACTTAAAGGATTTGGATAAAAATTGAGTGAGATACTCTCAATTGAAGTTTAGCCTATAATTAGTGTAAATATAAAAATTTTACTTTGTTTGAGTTAAGTTTCTGAATTGAATATTTTGTTAGGTTAATTGAAATCGACAAGAACAAGCTAACGGATTTCAAGCTCGAATTGCTATGGATCCGAAGTAAGTTTTCGTGATTTGCTTGGCATATTTAGCCTACACCACTAGAACTTGAAGTAATTGAGCAATTGAATATTTAAATTAGTTTAATGCAAGAGGAATGGGTAGTTAGGTTTTGTTTAAATTATTGACTGTTTTGATGTTCATTGATTGTTCTGTATGTTTCTTTATTTTTATGCATAGTACATTGTCCATGCATCATGTTTTCAAAATAGCATGGAAATTGAGGTTATGCATATGTTTTTATGAAAAGAAATGAATCAATGAAATGAAATGAATGCACGTAATCCCGATCATGTTGGGGTGAGGTTCAGACATGGTTGTCCAGTAGGTGGAGCATGTTTTCCCCCCAGTAGATAGAGAGGGTTATCTAACCGCAAGATGTGCTGCCTCCATCTGGTAAGAGTCTAGTAACATCCCGTTATGAAACGAAATGAATGAAAAGACACCACATGATTTTACGAATTGCATATGCACGACATGCATTTATCATGTACGTTGATTTGCTAAGCCTTTAGCTCATTAGTTGTCTCTATAGTGTAGGTGACATAGAAGAAAGTGAGGATAAAGTACCTCAACCCGATGAATGAAGCAGTTGAAGAAGAATGGCCGTGGTAGGGCGCTCCTGGCTGTTGGAGCGTATTTTGATCAGTGGGCTATGTGTATGTGTCATGGGTGACGTTTCTAATTTTGATGTAGACAAGTAGCATATAGATAGTTAAATTTTCCCTTTTAGATTACTGGAGATGTTGGCGATTTTTTTATTTTTCGTCTGTATGTATACGCTCATTTTAGACGTATCCATACAGTTCGTTTTTAGAATTCCGCTAAGTATTCATGGTGTTGATGTGGTGACAAACGATTATGTTATTAAAATATAAGCGTTAAGTTTATGGTGTATTTATGGGTATTTTGGATGTTTAGAGAGGGAAGGAAGTGAATTGGTGATGAGTAAGTAGATTTAGTTAAGTGTGGAGAAAAGGTGAAGTATTAAGCATAATAAGGATGGCAATTTGCCTTTGAGGTGTCGACCGCTATTGTGAGGTGTCGACCGGTCATTGTACAAACAGAAAACAGAGGCAAATAAAAAGTCGACCGCTATTGTGAGGTTTCGACCGATCACTGTACAAACAGAAAACAGAGGCAAATAAAGTGTCGACCGATATTGTAAGGTGTCGACAGGTCACTGTACAAATAGAAAACAGAGGCAAATAAAGTGTCGACCAATATTGTGAGGTGTCAGCCAGTCACTGTACAAACAAAAAGCAGAGCCAAATGAGGTGTCGACCGGTTTGTGCAGAACCGACAGTAACTATCAACTGAAACTGGTGGGGATCAACCGAGATTCTCTTAGTTGTCTTCAAATTTAGGATTTTAATTTTATTTTAATTTATAACGAGTCTTCCATGCACGAATATTTTTCTGCTGCCAAGGTTTAACGTTTTAAACGATGTTGCTTGTGGAAATGAATAAAGTCTTTGAATAAATTCAAAAAAAATGTATACGCTAAAAAGTCAAGTACGACAAGTCACATGAGGACCCGTAAGGGTCGTCTCAAGTTATGATATCAGAGCGCCCAGGTTGAAAATCGTTTCTGTAGACTGCCCAACAGCATAAGCCACTGCCCGAAAATGCTTCCTCAACTGTAAATATGTTTATGAGTATTTTTTTAATTTTCTAAGATTTATCTATTTATAAACTTGTATAGGATTAGAAAAATGGTTAGAGGTAGAAACGAGAGGGATGACGCTATCGATCGACTGACTGATCTACTCGATCGGCAAGCTCAACATATGGATCAACAATCTCAACAACTGGAAAGATTGGTGAGCCAAGAGAACCAAAGAAACCAAGAGTTGGACATTCCTAACCATCAGAGCAGTGAGAGATTTCAACGACTCCGACCTCCCGTATTTGATGGACAGTCCACGGACCCCACTTATGCAGAGGAGTGGATCCGAACTATGGAGGGCATGTTCGGCTATGCTAAAGTAGAGAATGGGGAAAAGGTCACATGTGCTACGTTCCACCTTGCGAAGGACGCGAGATTTTGGTGGGACACCGTCAAAACCACCACCGATGTAACAATGATGACTTGAGAGTAGTTCAAATACTTTAATCGTATCGTGCGAGCAAACAAGAAGGTGGAGTTTGCTCAATTACGACAGACTGGCTCAGTGGCGTAGTATGTTCGGCAGTTCAAAGCATTATCACGGTTTGCAGTTCACCTGGTAAGTGACAATGACAATAAGGTGCATCAATTTGTTCAGGATCTAAAGCCTAAAATCTATAAGAGCGTGAAGATATCGGGGGACTCCGGATGTTCCCCATGCGAGCATTGTGGCCAAGGCCTTGGAAGTAGATGAGGCGAAACAAAAATTAATCAAGTTAAGGGAACTTGCGAGGGGATTCTTTCTTGAGATTCAGCCACAATCTCAAAATAGAGGATGACAACCAAGAGGTGGAAAATAACAACAACAACAACGAGGAGTAAGAAGGCCGAATGATGGAAGAAATGATCAGAGTAAAGGAAAGCAAATACAAGGGGCTTCTCGGAGGCCTCTATGTCGTAAATGCCAGAAGGATCATACGGGCGACTGCAGATTGGGTACAGATAAGTGCTTTTGATGTGGAGAGATTGACCATTATATAAAAGATTGTCTGAAGCCAGGCGGAGATCAGCGGAGAGTTATGCCGAGAATTTTTGTATTCATAGAGCCTGGTGAAGAGAAAGGGGAAGTGCAACGTTCCGTGATAACAGGTACAGTTTTAATTACCGGTGTAGCTGCCTTTACATTGATCGATACGGGTGCTACCCATTCATTCATTTCATCTGCCTGTGTACTTAGAGTTCAATTAATGCCCAGTCCAGCTGATTGTTTTTATAGTGTGATGTTGCCATCTGGGTAACATTTACATTCAGATCAAGTGGTTCAAGGTAATATTATTTCAGTAGGAAATAATACCCTTTATGCCAGATTGATTATAATGTATAAGAAGGGTTATGACATTATTTTGGGAATGGATTGGCTATCCCGCCATTATGCTACTATCGATTACAGATCGGGGATAGTGTCTTTCCAGCCTCCGAGTAAAGAAAAGTTCACCCTTCAAGCGATGAAAATGACAAGCGGGAGTCCTATTTCATATTCTATGATGACCCGAGAAAAGTTTAAAGATAGGTGCTCGGTCTATTTAGCCAATGTAATTGATACTCGGCTACTCAGTGAGATAAAGTTAAGTGATATTCCGATTGTTCGAGAATTTCTGAGGTTTTTCTTGACGACATTCCAGATTTTCCTCCAGACCGAAAATTGAGTTTTGTTATTGACATATACCCAGGAGCAGAACCTGTGTCGAAGAACCCGTATAGGTTAGCTCCTACTAACTGAAAGAACTAAAATCCTAACTAGAAGAATTAGTGAACAAGGGTTTTGTTCGACCGAGTTTTTCTCCATGGGGTGCTCCAGTTTTATTTGTTAAAAAGAAGGATGAGACACTCAAATGTGTATCGACTACCGAGAGTTGAACGATAAAGAACAAGTATCCATTACCTCGGATAGATGACCTGCTTGATCAGCTTCAAGGTGCCCGAGTCTTCTCGAAGATTGACCTACGCTCGGGTTACTATCAGCTGAAAGTTAAAGCTAAAAATGTTCCAAAGACCGCATTTTGTACTACGTATGGGCATTACGAGTTCTTGGTAATGTGTCTTTCAGACTTATAAATGCACCTACACCCTTTATGAATTTGATGAACCGTGTCTTCCGAGGGTACTTGGACAAGTTTGTCATCGTCTTTATCGATGACATCTTGGTTTATTTACTGGACTGACGAGAAGAAGCATTTGAGGGTTGTTTTGGCAACCCTGAAGCAACACAAATTGTACGCAAAGCTTTCTAAATGCAATTTTTGGCTGGACAGAATGAATTTTCTGGGGCATATTATTTCAAAAGAGAGAATTTCTGTTGATCCGGCTAAGATACAAGCTATTAAAGATTAGCCGCAACCAAGAATTGTTAGAGATATACATGGTTTTCTTGGATTGGCCGGATACTATCAAAAATTCATTGAGGGGGTTTCAAGCATTGTGGTGCCTCTATCCCGTTTGACGAGGAAAAATATGAAGTTTATTTGGTCAACAAGCTGTGAGGAAGGTTTCCAACAGTTAAAACTGAAGTTAACTACAGCTCCGGTCCTGACGTTGCCAATTGAAGTCGACAGGTTTAGCATATACTGTGATGCATCTAAGATCGGATTGAGATGCGTACTAATGCAAGGAGGAAGGTAGCGTATGCTTCTCGATAGTTAAAGACGTACGAGTAGAATTACCCGACTCACGATCTTGAGTTAGCGGCAGTTTTCTTCGCATTGAAAATATAGGGACATTATGTCTATGGACAGCAGTGCGAGATATTTACATATCACAGGAATCTGGAATACTTGTTGACGCAGAAGGAGTTGAATATGCGGAAAAGGAAGTGGTTAGAGTTTGTCAAGAATTACGATTTTGAGATCAAATACGGTAACACCCGAGATTTTCGGTGTTACGATTTTTAACGATATGCTCGAAAACAGAAAATGGAGAAATTTAAGACCGTTTTGCGAGCGGGAATTTTTGTTAGGACCCTAGGAATTAATTGAAATATTTGGTGAAGTAAGGGAAATTCGGAGAAACCAAATCGATAGGTTAAATAAAGAAATAGATAGAGGATTAGGTTGAGGGGCAAAAGAGTAACTAAGAGAAAATAATATTTTAATTTATAAACACCCCCCCTCTTTGTTTCATTCTTCTTTCACGAATTCCCCCCCCCCCCCCCCTCCGGCCAGAACACCTCTTCCCCTCCCCCTCTCTGGTGTTTCCTCTCCTCCCGAGGCATTCTCCCTCTCGTGCGACGATGGTTCCTCCGACAGTAGATTTCTCTTCCGATTTTCTTCCAAAAATCAAGGCCTTAGGTAAGCTACGTGTGTTCTATGCATTATGTCGCTTTTCTTAGGGTTGTATTTGGTTATTAATTGATGGTTATTCATGGTGTATTTATGGTGGTTGTTGATAATGGATTGAATTTTTGGTGGTTGGAAATATCATTTTATTGGATATCGGAATTCTTAATTTATGGACTTGATCGTTAATTTTAATTCAATAATTAGCTATGACATGTTAAAGTAGACGTTATAGGTGACGTATAGGCATTTGAATAGTTGAAAATAGATGTCGGATTAGAGAGGAATTTGGGAATGTATTTATGCACTTAAGGTGTTTGACGAAATGCCTAAAATGGTTGTTAATTTGGTGGGACTAGAGTTTGTGTTGGAATCGGGCTCCGAAGTTGTTATGGACTTGAGGTTTTGTTATGGACGTATGGAGTTGATTATGTTACGTTAATGTAGTAGGTTTAAGGGTTGAGGAAAGTGAATGCTAATGTTGATGTTAACATTTTTAGGGATAGGTTACCCAGTTGCAAGGCCAAGTGAATGAACCGATTAAATTGCTAAGGACGCCAGGTAAGTAGTGTATGCATGCGTGTTGCCTTTTTGGCCTACATCACAGAACGTTAGGTTATGTTGTATGTTTTTATGCATGTTTAGTTTATGCATCATATTTTAGAAAATATACGAAAATGTTTGGAGCATGTGTTTTCACGAGTAGAACATAGAAACTACAACCGTGTAAAATGTGTAGTGTCTAGAGGAAGTGGTTCACCCTTCAGATGTAGTTGTGGAACGTCTAGGGGTGAGAAACTAATCCGCTTTCCACTCGGTAAAGGATTACATGTACGATAGAAAACAACAGAAATATAGAAAATGTATAGAGTCTAGGGGAAAGTTGTTCACCTTTCAATGTTGTAGCGGCACGTATAGGGGTGGAGAAACTAATCCGCTCTACACTCGGTAGAAGATTACATGTACGTATGATAGAAACGGTAGAAAACTGAAATGAAACGTTTATGTATGATAGAAACAGTAGAAATTGCATATGTTAAGTGAAAATGTTTTAAATTCATAATGGCACTACTTGCTAAGTATTAGGCTTATAGATGAGTTTTGCGATGTAGGTGAAGAAGAGCAGCGCGGTGAGATTACACGGACTCGCTAAGATTATGGATGCGGTTGGAGGAATACGACCATGGCGGCAACCCGGCAATATTGTTAGGGCGATTCCGACCATGGTTAGTATGTGTATATGTCCGTTTTGTCTAAGTAAGTGAATGGAAAGGTTTATGTATGTGGATAGAAAAGTTTGATAGAAAAATGTATGGAAAGCCAAGTTTTTGATGTAAATGTTGTGGTAGTAAAATGTTTAGAAAGTGATGTCTTTATTTCAAAAATATACTGGAACTGCTTGTAGATTTAGAACTTATAGGGATATGTTTAGTTTTCAAAGCGATCCATGCCCTTTGTTTTCATGAACTTTCACTACGTTTTCGGGTATGTTTTTGAGTTGGGTTTTCTGGGTTTGAGGCGTTTTATGTTTGGAAAAGTTTGAAGTAAGTTTGGGTGTGAAATGTAGGTGAAATGAATGAAGAAAAGTGAAGAAAAAGGTGAAAGAAAGGAGAGAGGCGAGAAGAGGGCACGCAAAGGTGCGCACAGGGCGCGCTGGGAAGGCGCGCGTAGCAATCGCTTGTGCGTGCTGCTAGGGCGCCCAGCCGATCAATCAGCCACGGGCCGATCGATCGACGCAGCGTTTGGAATTCGATGTGGCACGGCAGGGAGCCTGCCGATCGATCGGCGCGAGGCGCCAATTGATCAGCTCTTCCGCGCGCGCAACGATAGCGCGTGGCGTGCACAACGAAGCGCGCAGTGCGCGCGCCATATGCCTTGTGGCCTAAATTGATATTTTTTCAAATGTTTTGATTTTCAAACACGTTTCAACCCGATCTTTTACGATACTTTTTAAACGTATTTTACGAGCATCCCCCATGTATTTTAAAGGATTTTAAAGACCCAAAAAGCAAGTCGATTGTTTATCGAAAGGTGGTTTTAGTTCTCATTTTAATGTTTCAAGAATCGAAAAATTTTTAAGCCCAAAATGTCTAAGTCAAAGTCAACGTCAAGTCAAGTCCTGTGACGGCCCGGAGAAGGTCGGGGTCGTTACAGCTATGGTGTCAGAGCCACGTAGTCGTAATTGTTCAGTTGATTACCTAACAATGCCACCCGCGACATGGAAGTGCTTCGCCAACTGTAAGTATTTAGAATTCTGTATGTTATTAGATACTAACCTATGTTTATGATTGGAGTAGACTAGAAAATGCCAAGACTACCGAGACAACCCCGGGTGGATCCCATGAGCCAACTTATGGATGTAGTGAATCGATAGTCGGAGCAGCTAGAAATTTTATTGAGAGAACGAAACGAACAAAGTAATGCTCTACAAGACGAGGTGGGGAAAGGTTTAGGCGGCTTAGGCCCCTGACAATCGACAGAAAATCTTCGGATCCCACTTGCGCCGAAGAGTGGATCCGCAAGATCAAGAGTATGTTTGCTTACGCAAAAGTAGAGGAGGCCAACAAGGTAATGTGTGCGGTATTCAACTTGGATAAGGATGTCATTTTTTGGTGGGATACAGTTATGTCCACTACGGATATGGAGGTTATGACGTGGGAACAATTCAAGACGACGTTCTACAACAAGTATTTTAACCGCACCCTCTGAGCCAATAAGAGGGCAGAGTTCACCCAGTTATGCCAAACCGGGTCAATGGCTGATTATGTACGAAGGTTTGAGTCACTATCTCGCTATGCAGGTCCATTGGTTAGCAACGAAGAGGACAAAGTTTATCAGTTTGTGCAAGGTTTAAAGTTGGAAATTTTGAAAGGAGTAAGGACTGCGGGCATCGACGACATGCCGTACCACTTGGTTGTGGCCAAGGCTCTAGAGCTGGACGATATTAAGATGAAGCTACAACAACAAAGAGAAATGTTGAAGAAGCTCTTCAGAGAAATTATAACTCAGCAAAGTGATGAAGAACAACAACAACCACGGGGCATGAAAAGGACGGCTGACGATGGAATTAGTCAAGGAAATGGAAAGCGTGCCCCAGAGTATATGCAGTTCCCTAAATGCCCAACGTGTAAGAAGTTCCATGATGGGGTATGCAAGGCAGGATCAGGCTGATGTTTTAATTGTAATGAGCAAGGTCATATTTCCATGGACTGCCCAAAAAAGAACCAAGGAAGGTGTTTCAACTGCCAAGAGATGGGTCATCTCTCCAGAAATTGTCCGAAGAAAGGTAAAGGGCAGTGTTTTACTTGCAACAAGATAGGGCCATCTTGCCAAGGGCTGCCCGACACGGAGCAAGGGATCTGCAAAGTAACGCCAAGGATCTTCACCCTCAGCAGTGCAAACGACGAAGGGCAGCATACCGTAGTTACAGGTACGTTTCCTTTTATTTATTTATAGAAGATGCTAAAGTAGAAATATTAGATTATGTCGTGTGGAGGTTTAGCATTGGGTTTGAATTAGACTAGAGGACTTAGAAAGGTGAGGAGATTTGGATTAAGGATGTTTAATTAGCTACAACAAGTTTGCAAATAAGAAGGTTGTTGGGTGAATTGTTGTAGAGAAATCGAAGAGAATACTTAGAACCCGATTGGGAGGAACAAAAGAGAGTAGATTAGTTAGTAAATTTTGGATAAAATCCTGCGTGAAAATAGATATTTGTATAAGTGTTGAGGTCTTAGAAAAGGATTAGAAGTGATATTATACAGTTTAAGAGATAGGAAAAAGGGGATTGTTAGTTAAAAGGGGAATGATAGAATTTGAGGTTCAGTTCATCAGTATTTAGTGGTGTGCGATTTAAGGAAATATAGAAATTTTTGAATAAGGAAAATGAGAACTCGCACGAAAAACGTTCAAGTGCATTAGGAATAAGGTTAAGTTAGAAATTTCAAAGGTTTGACTCGTATGTAACGAAGTCAAAGCCGATGAATACATGGATAACTAAGGCTAGGGTTGATGAACATTGGTGTGGGATGTCAATCGCAACTTGAGGACTGTTAGATCTTTAGAAAAATTGTTGAACGAAAAATGTAGATGTTGGCTTAAATAGAAGGTTCATACTATGGAATATATGGTCAAATACTGCTATGAGATTCTTAGTTCATGAATGAGGAAAATAGAGACTATAAGATGTAAAATAAAATGGGCGGTTAGATAGATTTAGGATTTTGGACAGTGTTATAAGGATAAGTGAAGAGATTAATTAGATTAAATGGTGGGTCGAAATAAAAAGTCAAGTATTTGATGTTGGGTGATGTTGAGGAATTTAGAGAATAATGGATGAAAGGAAGGAAGATTAGCACGAAGACTGTGCAAGTGAACTTAGAAGTAAGGCTAATTCAGGAGGTTTAGGAAAGCTTTGACTCGTGATTTACGTCGAAGCGTATATGCACCTTTTAAGGTATTGGGTGACAGTTTAATGAATTAGTTTAGACCTAAGAATTTGATAGTGTTTGGTGATACTCGAGGTAAAAGTTAGATAAATCGAGCGTAGTAGACGTAATTATGGGAGACTTAGAGAATATTTTGAAAGTATAATAGGTAGATTTAAGTATTGAAATCCTTGAGTATGAGGATTGTAGTAGAATGACTCATAAAAAGCCATGATTGTCCAAGGTACATAGGTGTAAGAGATGAGAGTGATGAACTAGAAATGAGATGGTAGTGTAGAGAAGAATCTGAAATGGATGATTTAGGGTAAAAAAGCTAAGTATTAGGTTCTTAGTGTTTCGTGATTGAGGAAGCTTTGAAGACTTAAGGTGGTTATGTGCGTGTTAGATAGACACAAAATTAGGCAAGTGGGGAACTGAATGAACTTAGCTCGAGGAAAAACTAGAGTTGAAGTTAAGTTAGAAGGGTTTGAGAGTTTAGGTAATGATTGACTAAGCTAAAGTCAATGGACGTATGAGCAATTGAGCCGTGAAGTGTATAGTTAGAAGGATTTAAAACTTTGGAGACGTAGGGAGCTGTCGATACCTGAAAGATGGTTGAGACCAAATTGGAATCGAAAGTAGTATTGCGAGCATCATTACGAGTGTAATGCAGGAGCGAGTAATTAGAGGAATAACCAGGCAACAATTTTAAGGAAAAAATTTCATTTAAGGAGGGAAGGATGTAACACCCGAGATTTTCGATGTTACGATTTTTAACGATATGCTCGGAAACTGGGAAACGGAGAAATTTAAGACCGTTTTACGAGCAGGAAGTTTTGTTAGGACCCTAGGAATTAATTAAAATATTTGGTGAAATAAATTTTTTTTAGGAGAAACCAAATCGATAGGTTAAATAACAAAATAGATAGAGGATTAGGTTGAGGGGCAAAAGAGTAATTAGAGGAAAATAATATTTTAATTTATAAACACCCCCCCTTTTGTTTCATACTTATTTCACGAATTCCCACCCTCCCCCTGCCCCCCCCCCTCTAGAACACCTCTTGCCCTCCCCCTCTCTGGTGTTTCCTCTCCTCCCGCGGCATTCTCCCTCTTATGCGATGATGGTTCCTCCAACAACAGATTTCTCTTCCAGTTTTCTTCTAAAAATCAAAGCCTTAGGTAAGCTACGTGTGTTCTAGGCGTTATGTCAGTGTTTTTAGGGTTGTATTTCGTTAGGGTTTGATTAGGTTGTTGCGAGACATTATCGATTTAGGCTAGAAATTGATTTGGTTATTAATTGATGGTTATTAATAGTGTATTTATGGTGGTTGTTGATAATGGATTGAATTTTTTGTGGTTGGAAATATCATTTTATTGGATATCAGAATTCTGAATTTATGGACTTGATCGTTGAGTTTAATTCAATAATTAGCTATGACATGTTAAAGTAGACGTTATGGGTGATGTATAAGCGTTTGAATCGTTGAAAACGAATGTCAGATTAGAGAGGAATTTGGGAATGAAGTTATGCACTTAAGGTGTTTGACGAAATGCCTAAAAGGGTTGTTAATTTGGTGGGATTAGAATTTGTGTTGGAATCGGGCTCCGAAGTTGTTATGGACTTGAGGTTTTGTTATGGACGCATGGAGTTGATTATGTTACGTCAATGTAGTAGGTTTAAGGGTTGAGGAAAGTAATTGCTAATGTTGATGTTAACTTTTTTATGGATAGGTTACCCAGTTGCAAGGCCAAGTGAACGAACCGATTAAATTGCTAAGGACGCCAGGTAAGTAGTGTATGCATGCGTATTGCCTTTTTGGCCTACATCACAAAACGCTAGGTTATGTTGTATGTTTTTATGCATGTTTAGTTTATACATCATGTTTTAGAAAATATACAAAAATGTTTTGAGCATGTATTTTCACGAGTAGAACGTAGAAACTACAACCGTGTAAAATGTGTAGTGTCTGGAGGAAGTAGTTCACCCTTCAGATGTAGTTGTGGAATGTCTAGGGGTGGAGAAACTAACCCACTCTCCACTCGGTAGAGGATTACATGTACGATAGAAAACAACGGAAACGTAGAAAATGTGTAGCGTCTGGGGGAAGTTGTTCACCCTTTAGATGTTGTACTGGAACGTATAAGGGTGTAGAAACTAATACTCTCTCTACTCGGTAGAGGATTACATGTACGTATGATAGAAATGGTAGAAAACTGAAACAAAACGTTTATGTATGATAGAAACAATAGAAATTGCATATGTGAAGTAAAAATGTTTTAAATTCATAGTGGCATTACTTGCTAAGCATTAGCTTATAGATGAGTTTTATGATGTATGTGAAGAAGAGCAGCGCGGTGAGATTACACAAACTCTCTAGGATTATGGATGCAGTTGGAGGAGTACGACCATGGCGGTAACCTGGCAATATTGCTAGGTCGATTCCGACCGTGGTTAGTATGTGTATGTGTCTGTTTTATCTAAGTAAGTGGATGGAAAGGTTTATTAATGTGGTTAGAAAAATTTGACGGAAAATTGTATGGAAAGCCAAGTTTTTGATGTAAATGTTGTGGTAGTAGAACGTTTAGAAAGTGAAGTCTTTATTTCGAAAATACACTGGAACTGCTTGGAGATTTTGAACTCGTAGGGATATGTTTAGTTTTCAAAGCGATCAATGCAGTTCATTTTCATGATTTTTCACTACGTTTTTTGTTACATTTTTTAGTCGGGTTTTCCGGGTTTGAGCCATTTTTTGTTTGAAAAAGTTTGAAGTAAGTTTGGGTGGGAAATGTATGTGAAATGAATGAAGAAAAGTGAAGAAAAAAGGTGAAGGAAAGGAGAGAGGCATGAAGAGGGCACGCGCAGCAGGCGCTGGTGCGCTCTGTTGGGCGCCCAGCCGATCGATCGACGCAGCCTTTGGAATTCGGTGTAGTGCGACAGGGAGCCTTCCGATAGATCGGCGCGAGGCCCTGATTGATCAGCCCTTCCGCACTCGCTGCCCGCGCTCGTAGCGATAGCGCGCGGCACACGCAGTTTGTAACACCCGACAACTTCAACCAGGTGACTCCCTAACTGTATTAACAGTCATGAATATTCAATCTTCACGGTTTAGAGTTTTATACCAAGAATAATTAATTTCATGTGGATTTAAACTAGTTTGAGTGGCAAAGTTGTAATAATGGAGGGAGATGACCATTATATAAAGAAAAATGAAATGTTTTAAACCTCACTTAAACCACTGTAGCCGACACCTTCCTTTTCGGCGATTTCTTCTCTACCAAGCTCTTGCTCCCTGCTTTCAGCATACCCTCTTCGACGATCGGTTTTCTCTGCCACTACTCGACTACTCCGAGCCCGAGGTAAGCAATAGACAACGTAGCTATCTGTTAGTTCGTTAGCCCTGTTTTCTACTCGTCATTAGAGCTTTGGGTTTTCCAATGGCCGACTAATAATAAGAATATTTGAAATCTGAGAGTGGGAATGACTCTTAGCTATTAGACCTTAGGATGACTTGAGATTAGAACTATTAGGATTTTGTTTTAACTACTGTAATGTAAATGTTTTAGGTGAAGAAGTTTGAAGAGAAAGGAGCTCAAAGTGCTAAGGAGACTAGGTAAGTGAATGTATTAAGATTTCCGCTTAATAGAGCCCTACATCGTGGGAGTACCAGGTTGTTTTAGATGTCTGATGTTTACCTTATGATGATGAGCTTGTCTGCACTTGAAGGATTGATGAATGATGTGAGTTATGCTATTTGATGACCTGCTAGTGAATGTGAAGTTGTCTGCTCTGATAAGATCCTTGTCATAGTCTGATGGGTTAAAAGTTCTCATGTTCATGCATCATGAATGTTTCTCAAGCATAAGAAAATATTTTAATGCATGTTTTCCATAAACAAGATATGTATGTATATATGTATATATATAAGATTTATGCAACGTGGATTAAGTGACGGTTGGGGGCGGTTCGGCGTATGTCACAGTCCAAAGAAGGACATATGAATACGACCCGCAGTAGGGAACAAGATCAAACTCACTGTCGAACCCCCTTTACCGGCACAAATCCTCTCTTAATCCACACAACTTATATGAATGATGAATATGATCAAAGACTACGAATGATGAATATGATCAAAGACTATGAATGATGAATATGATCAATGACTATGAATGATGAATATGATCAATGACTATGAATGATGAATATGATCTATGACTATGAATGATGATTTCAAGCAGAGATATGAAGAAGAAAAAGACTTATGACATGTGATTTTCCCAAACTATACATTCATGCATCCATGTTAGTGTTGCATTCCTTACTAAGCATTAGACTTATAGTTTAAACCTTATGATGTAGGTGACGAGTTTTCAGGTGAGGAACTCAAGGTTAATGAGGATGTCTAAGCTTGGTTGCTGGAGGATGCTCAGTGTGACAGTGCAAGGCTGGATAGGCGATTAAGTTCCCTAGTTATGCTCATAGTAAGTCAGAGTAGTTTATCATAAACAAATGACTAAGTAGAACAGAATTTCTTATAACAATGAGATTCGAATTTGAATGGTTTGACTTTAGAGTCTGAATACGACTTAAGGATTATTGAATGGTTGTGTTGCTTAAGTCTTCCGCTATGCGTATTTTGGATGAATTTATGATCCTTACTCTTTGAGGTTTATAGTTACTAAGTTAAGAATCGGGTGAGTTGTGATATGTTCTATCGAATGAAGATGTTTGATGATTATAGTGTTTTACTGCCGTATGATAGAAGTTGGATGAGGCAATCATCCGGCTGATGTCATCGTCAGATGTAGTGTTTAAGCCTTCGGATGATGAAAGTGCTATTTTGTCGTCTAGCGATCGGCAGATGTAGTGTTTAAGCCATCGGATGATGAAAGTGCTATTTTCTCGTCTAGCGATCGGCAGATGTAGTGTTCAAGCCATCGGATGATGAAAGTGCTATTTTTTCGTCTAGCGATCGGCAGATGTAGTGTTTAAGTCATCGGATGATGAAAGTGCTATTTTGTCGTCTAGTGATCGGCAGATGTAGTGTAATAAGTCACCTGGAAGATGTAGTTTGTTTCTTCACCCGATGATGTAAATGTTAACTTGTCGTCTAGCGTTCGGTGGATGAAGTGTATTTCTTCACCGGATGCTGGGAATGTTATTTTGTCATCTAGCGTTCGGTGGATGAAGCGTATTTCTTCGCCGGATGATGTAAATGGTATTTTGTCGTCTAGTGTTCGGTGGATGAAGTGTAATTCTTCACCGGATGATGTAGATGTTAAGTTGTCGTCTAGTGACCGGATGATGTGAGTATTTTCTTATTGTTTAAAGTGAGGAAATGTTTTAAATCGGTCACGTGAAACACACATGTCCACCGGTCAATGTAGGGTAAATATGAACAACTAGTGGAGAATGTTCGGGACCGGGCGATGTCTTTAATTAGGCACGTGCAATGCCCATGACCACCAGGAGGATGTCTATTGCTGGTTGAGATCAGAGGTGTCGCGTGGCGGACACGTGATCATCGGTCGATGTGAGACTATAACTCTATCGGTGGATGCAGATCAAGAGATGTTAAAAAAAAAAAAAGAGAAAATAAAGAGGGAATAATATTAACAATAATAATGAATAAAGTGTATGGAAGCAAGAATCAAATGATTAAGAGATCAAGTAATGAATTTGTGTGGCGATTCCGTTGGGGTCGTTACAATTATGGTATCAAAGCAAAACTGGGTTCAAAAACCGATTCTCCACACTGCCTTCCAGCACTGACTGTCACATGAGCACACCTCAGCAACTGTAAGTATTTATGATTTTAGTATATGTCATTAAGTTAAGATATATCTGTAATGATTTGTCTAGGAATCCCAAAATGGTTAGAGGTCAGCAGAGAGAGACCAATAAGGATAGCAATGCTATAGCTCAGTTGACAGAGTTGGTCATGCGCCAATCTCACCAGATAGAACGACTGATGACTGCTAGAGAGGAACAAGGCAACTCCAGTACTAATGCAACTCATGATCATGGGGGTGAGCGTTTCCACCGGCTTCGACCCCCGGTGTTTAATATACATGTTTCAGATCCTATTTATGCTGAGGAGTGGGTTCGAAAGATAGAAGACATGTTTAAGTATGCAAAGGTTGATGAAGGAGATAAGGTCACCTATGCTGTCTTTCATTTGGAATTAAGTGCAAGGCATTGGTGAGACTCGATCCAGAACACCATTAATGCCGAAGCTATGACCTGGGAGATGTTCAAGACTGCTTTCTTTGACAAGTACTTCCATAGGACTGTTTGGGCCAACAAGAAGAAGGAGTTCATGAATCTGCGACAAACTGGCTCTGTGACGGATTACATATGCAAATTTGATGCTTTATCACGGTTTGCTCCCCGTATGATTGAGGATGACGAGGACAAGATTTACCAATTTGTTCAAGGACTGAAGCCGAGTTTGTACATGAAAGTAAAGACTGCTGAGATACACAATGTACCTTATGGTGAAGTGACGGCAAAGGCCTTGGAGCTAGAAAAGGCGGAAATGACAGCATATGAACAGCGTGAGCAGCCAAGAAAATTCACGAAGGACACTCAGCCGCCACCACGTCAGAACAAAGGTTGGCAGCCGCAACAGAACAGGGGACCACAACAACAACAACAAGGTATAAAGAGATCCTTCAACCAGAATGATGACCAAGGAAAAGGGAAGAGGCATCTGGCACCCTTATGCCCCACCTGTCAGAAGAACCACCCCGGCGAATGCAAGTTGCGTTCTGGCCGCTTTTTCAGATGTGACAAGGTTGGACATATAGTCAGAGACCGCCCCATGCTGCCAGATCCAAACCGTGCAAGGCTAGCACCTAGAATCTATGCAATGATTGAGGATGAGGAAGCCGTGCAGCATACAGTCATAACAGGTACCATTATGATCTGTGGTTTTGCTGCTTACACACTTATAGATACGGGAGCCACGCACTCGTTTATATCAATTTTGTTTGTATGCCAACACAACTTAGAACTTTTACCAGCCGAAAGGCCATATGATGTTATGTTACCATCAGGGAAGTTCCTACATTCAGAACAGATTGTTAAAGGTGATGTTGTGTCCTTAGGAAGTAAGAAACTATATGTAGAACTGATTGTAATTGACATGAAAGGGTATGAGGTGATATTAGGAATGGATTGGTTATTTAGGCATTATGCACAATAAGTTGTAGATCTGGGATGGTTCATTTTCGACCCCCAAATGGTGATCATTATTCCTTCCAAGCTATTCCTAAGATAATCAAAATACCGATTATATCCTCACTAGAAATTTACCGGTTACTGAAAAATGGTTGTGAGAGTTACTTAGCTAGCATAATGGATGTTCGGGTGAAGAATAAGACAGAGTTACAAGATATCCCCATAGTCAAGAGTTCCCTGAGGCGTTCTTAGATGATTTGCCAGGATTACCACCGGATAGAGAAATAGAGTTTGTAATAGATACGTACCCTGAGACCTTACCGGTATCTAAGAATCCTTATCGGATGGCACCTGTTGAGCTAAAAGAGTTAAAAGTCCAACTACAAGAATTAGAAGACAAGGGATTTATACGCCCTAGCAGTTCCCTTTGGGGTGCACCTATCTTATTTGTCAAGAAGAAAGATGGTTCCCTTAGAATGTGCATAGACTACAGGGAACTAAACAAGTTGACAATCAAGAATAAGTACCCCTTACCTCGGATTGATGATTTGTTTGACCAACTGCAAGGAGCAAAGGTATTTTCAAAAATAGATTTACGTTCGGGTTATTACCAACTGAAAGTTAAGGAAGGAAAAATACCAAAGACAGCCTTCAGAACCCATTATGGACACTACGAGTTCTTGGTCATGTCGTTTGGACTAACCAATGCACCTGCAGCTTTTATGGACTTAATGAATCAAGTGTTTTGTGAGTATTTGGACAAATTTGTAATTGTGTTCATAGATGATATCCTGATATACTCACGGACTGAAGCTGACCATGCAGAGCATTTAAGAGTAGTTTTGACAACATTAAGGGAGCACCAGCTCTATTCCAAATTATCCAAGTGTGAATTTTGGTTGGACAAGGTTAATTTTCTTGGTCATGTAGTTTCTGCTAATGGCATATCAGTGGACCCGACCAAAATTCAGGCAGTAAAGGATTGGCCACAACCAAAGAATGCCAGTAAAGTCCGCAGTTTCTTTGGATTGGCAGGCTATTACAAAAAGTTCATCAAAGGATTTTCTTTGATAGCTAAGCCCTTGATGAATTTGACAAAGAAGGACAATAAGTATTCTTGGACCGAAGCTTGTGAGGATAGCTTCCAGACATTGAAGGTGAAGTTAACAACAGCTCCAGTATTTACCCTTCCAACCGAAGAAGGAAAGTTTAGCGTATTTTGTGATGCATCAAAAGTTGGTTTGGGCTGTGTTTTGATGCAAGAAGGCAAAGTTGTAGCGTATGCCTCTAGGCAGTTAAAGAGTTATGAACAGAACTATCCCACCCATGATTTAGAATTAGCCGCTGTTGTTTTTGCCTTGAAGATATGGAGACACTATTTATATGGACAGCAGTGTGAGGTGTTTTCTGACGATAAAAGTCTGAAGTACCTCTTTACACAAAAGGAATTGAACATGAGGCAGAGGCGTTGGTTGGAATTTGTTAAGGATTACGACTTTGAGATCAAGTATCACCCGGGTAAGGCTAACTCTGTAGCTGACGCATTGAGCAGGATGTCAACAACTATGCAATCCGTCGTGTCAACCATGTCTATATCTTTGAGGACAGAAGTTCAAAGGTTTGAATTGGAGATAGTTCCAGAGTTATCAACCTTACTTGCCGATTTGACCATTCAACCAACGGTTTTAGAAAAGATCAAAGAGGCACAACAGAAGGACTCTGAGGAGAATAACAGTATGATGAACAAGGTGAAGGACACCACCTCCGAGTTTAGTCTTTCCAAGGATGGGATTCTGAAGTTTAGAAATAGATGGTATGTCCCTAATGGTGAAGGATTACGCAAGCTAATCTTGGCTGAGGTGCATTCGTCTTCCTTTTCTGTGCATCCTGGAAGCACCAAGATGTATCGAGACCTGAAGTTACTCTATTGGTGGACAAACTTAATGAGGGATGTTGCTAAGTATGTAGAGTCATGTTTGGTTTGCCAACAAGTTAAAGCTGAGCACCAACGTCCAGGAGGTACCCTTCAGCCTCTACCTATTCCCGAGTGGAAGTGGGAACACATAGCTATGGATTTCGTCGTAGGATTGCCTAAGACAACTAAGGGACATGATAGTATTTGGGTTGTGATTGATAGACTGACGAAATCAGCCCATTTCTTACCAGTAAGGACAACCTACTCGATGGACCAGCTTGCTGATCTTTATGTACAAGAAGTTATTAGGTTGCATGGAATTCCTGCATCTATTGTCTCTGATCGTGACCCTAGGTTCACCTCCTGGTTTTGGAAAGGTTTACAAGGCACACTTGGCACGAGGTTATCCTTCAGCACTGCCTTTCACCTGCAGACTGATGGTCAATCAGAAAGGACTATTTAGATACTTGAAGATATGCTGAGGGCGTGTGTGCTAGATTTCCAGTCATCCTGGAGTCGATACCTACCCTTGGTTGAGTTTTCTTACAATAACAGTTATCAGTCCTACTATCGGAATGACACCTTATGAAGCACTGTATGGCAGAAAATGTAGGTCACCTCTGTATTGGGATGAGGTTGGGAAGCAAAACTTCTAAGACCCGAACTTCTGTAGCAAATGTCTGAAAAGATTTCTATTATTAGGAAGAGGATGATGGTGACTGCTCAGAGTCGACAGAAGAGTTATGCAGACCAAAGAAGAAGAGACCTTGAGTTTTCTGTTGGGGATGAGGTTTTTCTGAAGGTTTCACCATTTAAAGGAGTACTAAGATTTGGCAGGAAGGGAAAGCTCAATCCACGATTCATTGGACCATTCCCCGTTTTGGCTAGAATCGGTAGTACAGCTTACAGACTGCAGTTACCTCCATCATTGGATAAAGTTCATAATGTTTTCCACGTGTCAATGTTAAGGAAATGCGTGCGAGATCTGACGCAAGTTATTCAGCCAACAGACATTGAGTTAGAACCGACATTGGTGTACGAAGAAAAGCCGGTACAGATATTGGAATCTGCAGTTAAAACTCTGAGGAATAAGGAGATCCCACTGGTCAAAGTTTTATGGAAGAATCATGGCATTGAAGAAGCCACTTGGGAGCGAAGACAGGACATATTAGACAAGTATCCAGAGTTATTTGTTTGATCAATTTTCGGGGACGAAAATTTTGTTTAAGGAGGGGTGGATGTAACACTCGACAACTTCAACCAGGTGACTCCCTAACTGTATTAACGGTCATGAATATTCAATCTTCACGATTTAGAGTTTTATACCAAGAATAATTAATTTCATGTGGATTTAAACTAAGTTGAGTGGCAAAGTTGTAATAATGTAGGGAGATGACCACTATATAAAGAAAAAGGAAATGTTTTAAACCTCACTTGAACCACTGTAGCTGACACCTTCCTTTTCGGCGATTTCTTCTCTCCCAAGCTCTTGCTCTCTGCTTTCAGCATACCCTCTTCGACGATCGGTTTTCTCTGCCACTACTCGACTACTCCGAGCCCGAGGTAAGCAATAGACAACGTAGCTATCTGTTAGTTCCTTAGCCCTGTTTTCTACTCGGCATTGGAGTTTTAGGTTTTCCAATGGCCGACTAATAATAAGAACATTTGAAATCTGAGAGTGGGAATGACTCTTAGCTATCAGACCTTAGGATGACTTGAGATTAGAACTATTAGGATTTTGTTTTAACTACTGCAATGTAAATGTTTTAGGTGAAGAATTTTGAAGAGAAAGAAGTTTAAAGTGCTAAGGAGACCAGGTAAGTGAATGTATTAAGATTTCCGACTAATAGAGCCCTACATCGTGGGAGTACCAGGTTGTTTTAGATGTCTGATGTTTACCTTATGATGATGAGCTTGTCTGCACTTGAAGGATTGATGAATAAAGTGAGTTATGCTATTTGATGACCTGCTAGTGAATGTGAAGTTGTCTGCTCTGATAAGATCCTTGTCATAGTCTGATGGGTTAAAAGTTCTCATGTTCATGCATCATGAATGTTTCTCAAGCATAAGAAAATGTTTTAATGCATGTTTTCCATGAACAAGATATGTATGTATATATGTATATATATAAGATTTATGCAACGTGGATTAAGTGAGGGTTGGGGGCGGTTCGGCGTATGTCACAGTCCAAAGAAGGACATATGAATACGACCCGCAGTAGGGAACAAGATCAAACTCACTGTCGAACCCCCTTTACCGTCACAAATCCTCTCTTAATCCACACAACTTATATGAATGATGAATATGATCAAAGACTATGAATGATGAATATGCAATGACTATGGCATGATGAATATGATCAATGACTATGAATGATGAATATGATCTATGACTATGATTGATGATTTCAAGCAGAGATATGAACAAGAAAAAGACTTATGAGCATGTGATTTTTCCAAACTATACATTCATGCATCCATGTTAGTGTTGCATTCCTTACTAAGCATTAGGCTTATAGTTTAAACCTTATGATGTAGGTGACGAGTTTTTAGGTGAGGAACTCAAGGTTAATGAGGATGTCTAAGCTTGGTTGCTGGAGGATGCTCAGTGTGAGAGTGCATGGCTGGATAGGCGATTAAGTTCCCTGATTATGCTCATAGTAAGTCAGAGTAGTTTATCGTAAACAAATGACTAAGTAGAACAGAATTTCTTATAACAATGAGATTCGGATTTGAATGGTTTAACTTTAGAGTCTGAATACGACTTAAGGATTATTGAATGATTGTGTTGCTTAAGTCTTCCGCTATGCGTATTTTGGATGAATTTATGATCCTTACTCTTTGAGGTTTATAGTTACTAAGTTAAGAATCGGGTGAGTTGTGATATGTTCTATCGAATGAAGATGTTTGATGATTATAGTGTTTTACTGCCGTATGATAGAAGCTGGATGAGGCAATCATCCGGCTGACGTCATCGGCAGATGTAGTGTTTAAGCCTTCGGATGATGAAAGTGCTATTTTGTTGTCTAGCGATTGGCAGATGTAGTGTTTAAGCCATCAGATGATGAAAGTGCTATTTTGTCATCTAGCGATCAGCAGATGTAGTGTTTAAGCCATCGGATGATAAAAGTGCTATTTTGTCGTCTAGCCATCGGCAGATGTAGTGTTTAAGCCATCGGATGATGAAAGTGCTATTTTGTCGTCTAGCGATCGGCAGATGTAGTGTTTAAGCTATCGGATGATGAAAGTGCTATTTTGTCGTCTAGTGATCGGCAGATGTAGTGTAATAAGTCACCGGAAGATGTAGTTTGTTTCTTCACCCGATGATGTAAATGTTAACTTGTCGTCTAGCGTTCGGTGGATGAAGTGTATTTCTTCACCGGATGCTGGGAATGTTATTTTGTCGTCTAGCATTCGGTGGATGAAGCGTATTTCTTCGCCGGATGATGTAAATGGTATTTTGTCGTCTAGTGTTCGGTGGATGAAGTGTAATTCTTCACCGGATGATGTAGATGTTAAGTTGTCGTCTTGTGACCGGATGATGTGAGTATTTTCTTATTGTTTAAAGTCAGGAAATGTTTTAAATCGGTCACGTGCAACACACATGTCCACTGGTAAATGTAGGGTAAATATGAACATCTAGTGGATAATGTTCGGGACCGGGCGATGTCTTTAATTAGGCACGTGCAATGCCCGTGACCACCGGCGGATGTCTATTGCTGGTGAGATCAGAGGTATCGCGTGGCGGACACGTGATCATCGGTCGATGTGAGACTATAACTCTATCGGTGGATGCAGATCAAGAGATGTTAAAAAAAAAAGAGAGAGAAAATAAAGAGGGAATAATATTAACAATAATAATGAATAAAGTGTATGGAAGCAAGAATCAAATGATTAAGAGATCAAGTAATAAATTTGTGTGGCGATTCCGTTGGGGTCGTTACACAGTTTTTGCTCGCAATGCGCGCGCTGGTTGGGCGACGTGTGCGCCGCACTGCCTTGTGGCCCAAATTGATTTTTTTTCAAATGTTTCGATTTTCAAACACGTTTCAACCCGATCTTTTATGATACTTTTTAAACCTATTTTACGAGCGTCCATCACGTATTTTAAAGGATTTTAAAGAACCAAAAAATGAGTCGATGCTTTATCAAAAAATGGTTTTAGTCCTCGTTTCAATGTTTTAAGAGTCAAAAAATTTTTACGCCCAAAATGTATTAGTCAAAGTAAACGTCAAGTCAAGTCCTGTGCGGCCCGGAGAGGGTCGGGGTCGTTACAAATACCACTGGGGAAAGTAAACAAAGTAGCCGATGCTTTGAGTAGAATGTCTACAACGAGCCAATCTTCAACTTTAGCAATGTCTGTATTGCTGAAAGATGAAATTTTCCTGGTTCCATTTGGAGATTATTTCGGATATGTCTGCCATGCTTACTACCATTTCGCTAAAACCAACGATTTTGGACAAAATTTGTGAAGCTCAACAGAAATATTGGGAGTGTGAGAGCTTCAGATTGAGCCTGACCTCTAATGATTCGTCCGATTGCAATCATTCAGGATGATGGAACGTTGAAATTTAGGAGCAAGTGGTATGTGCCTGATGATAAAAAATTGAAAAAGGAGATTTTATCGAAGCGCATTCATCGACTTTCTCTGTACTTCCCGGTAGCACGAAGATGTATAGAGACCTAAAACAGCACTTTTGGTGGCCTAATATGAAGAGGGAAGTTGCTAGGTATGTGGAAACCTGTTTAATCTGTCAACAAATCAAAGCAGAACACCAAAGGCCGGCTGGAACTTTACAACCGCTACTGATTCTTGAATGGAAATGGGAGCAAATTTTGAAAGATTTCATTGTTGGACTGCCCAGAACTACGAAAGAGTATGATGGAATCTGCGTTATACTAAATCGTTCAACAAAGTCGGCCCATTTTCTGCCAGTCAAGATGATGTATTCCATGGATCAACTTGCAGAGTTGTATGTCTAAGAAATTGTCAGACTACATGGGGTTCCTGTTTCGATTGTTTCAGACAGAGATCCGAGGTTTACTTCGAAATTCTGGAAAAGTCTGCATAAAACTATGGGAACTCAGTTGAATTTCAGCACAGCATTTGATCCACAGACTGATGGACAAACAGCAAGAACGAATCAGATTTTGGAATATATGCTTAGAGCCTGTGTGTTGGAATTCCAAGGTTCGTGGAGTAAGTACTTGTCATTGATCGAGTTCTCCTATAACAATAGCTATCAAGCCACAATTGGCATGGCTCTATACGAAGCACTCTATGGAAGAAAATACAGATCTCGTCTATATTGGGACGAAGTTGGTGAAGCTAGTTTGATTGATCCTGATATTCTAAAGCAAACTGTAGAAAAGATTTCATTATCAGACAACCGATAGTGATAGCTCAAAGTCGATAGAAAAGTTATGCTGATAATAGACGAAGAGATTTGGAATTCAATGAGGATGATGAGGTATTCCTAAAGATTTCTCCGTTCAAATGAGTTATGCGTTTCGGAAGGAAAGGGAAGCTTAGTCCCCGTTATGTTGGACCATTTCCCATTATGAAAAGGATTAGAAAGACGGCCTATATGTAACACCCGAGTTTTTCGGGTTTCCGCTCCAAGGGTATTTTTGTCAATAAGAAATATAGGTCCGTTTTGTGAGCGAGAGGGTTTATTAGGATCCTAGGAATTTATGGGGATTTTTAGAAGGATAAGTAAATTTTTAGAAATCCAAATTGATAGCGTAACACCAAATTCCGTTTTTAGCCCTTATAGCGTTTTAATTCGTAAAATTAGTAAATTAATTTCGTTTTGTGAACGGAGAGTTTTGTTAGAAGCCTATGATTAAATAGGAATATTTAGTGAAATAAGGAAATTTTGGAGAAAACAAATCGATAGGTTAAATAACTGATACGTTAGAAAATCAAGTGAGAGGGTAAAAAGGTAATTTGGTAAGTAAATTTTATAAAATATCACAACAGCCCTCCCTCTCTCTGTTGAATTCTCCAGACTCGATTCCTCCTCCCCCTTGGCGAAATTTCTTCCTCCCTCTCACGATTCTCCAATCGGCCGATCAATGCCTCTCCTTCGGCAGTTTTCTCTTCTGGGTTTTCTTCCGCAATCGACACTCTAGGTAAACCCTACGCTCAAGACTCGTTTAGTTGTGATTTTTAGGTTGATTTTGGTTTAGGGTTTTATTAGAAATCTCCGACTTTGGTTAGAAATTGTTAGGATGTTCAAGTTAATGCCCTTTGACGATGTATTTACGATTATTGGCGATAGTTATGTGAAATTTTGGTTATTGATGGATTTAGGTTAGGTTTTTGGTTGTTGAGGGTTGTAAAACCTCCATTAATGGAGTTTGGTTTATGGTGAACACAACATACTCGATGAAATGTCCGAATGGAGAAAATTGAAGTTTTAGGGAGAATAGTCTTAGTTAGGAGCTTAGTTTAAGTTTGAAAATTGTTTATTTAGGATCTACTTTAATGCCTCTACTTGTTAAATGCCTTAGGTGGAGACGACTTTCGGACGGTGCTTGGCTTGCTAAGGACGCCAGGTAAGTGGGTGCTAGGTTTCTGGCCCTTAAGGCCTACATCGTGCCGATGCTAGGTTTTTGTACTCTGATGATGGTTTTCTGATTGTGGGGTTTAACGAGTCGGGTAGCCTAGGATGTTAGTTGTTAACTGTTTGTTAGGTTCGTTATAAGTAAAGTGTGTCCATGTACGTTTGTAAATTGTTTAATGATATGCTATGTGTAAATCCCTCATGCATTATGTTTTCTCAAATGATATATGAAATGTTTTCATGCATGATTTATGTAAAGGAAAAGTAACGATTAAGTGTGGGTTGGGACAGTATGGTCATATCAACAAAACCAATGTCACTATCCACACGATGGACCATGAATACGACCGAAAGGACTATGTACACGCACTTGGCCTACTCCCTGGCACAATCCCCACCTTAATCCATGTCAACAAAAAGAAAAAGAATAAGAACAAGTAAATGAACATGTTTTATGAAAAGTCATGCATTCATACATACGTCATTATAGTGCATTCTCTTACTACGCATTAGGCTTAATGTTTATATTGTATGATGTAGGTGAAAAGATCGAAGGTGCGGAGCTTTCTCTCGATGGTCATGTATAGATGGTCGATGGGTGGAGCTCGTGGCGACGGGACGTGTTTGGCTTGGCTTGATGATCCAATGGTGTGCACCGAACTATTTTTTGTCGAATGGATGTGAGTTAGTTTCGTTGATTAAAAAGGTGATGGGTTTTAGGTCGTGCAGTTAAGTTTTTTATTTTGGGAATTTTATAGTAGATGTAGTCTTGAAGTTGTGCTATTTTGAATGACTTGATAAATGTATTTCTCTGGTGATGTTTTAGGAAATTCCACTTTTATGCTCAACACTTTGAGCTGTGGACTAGGGTGGATCGTAGTTGATGATTTTAGGTATTTTGAACTTACACTGATACTCTCGGTTTTAGAGCGATCCACGCCGTTCGGTTTCTTGGATTTTAGTTATGTGTAAGCTAAGTTCGCGTTGGGTTTAGGTGGTGATCGAAATTGGAAAAATGTATGAGTTGATGATAAGGAAAAATGGGGTAGGAAAGAATTAAGGATGAAGGTGAAGAATAAAGGCAACACTCTGGAATTACTATTCCAGAGTGTTCGCTGATCGATTGGCAGTGATAAGGCGTAGCGCTCTGGTTTTCCAGAGCGCTAGCCGATCGATCGACCAAAGGGGGCCAATCGATCGACGAACCATAGGGCGATCGATCGGCTTCATAAGGGCCGATCGATCGCCCCTCTTCTTTTGTGGTTTTTGTCGATTTTGCCCTCGGTTATGTATTATGATTTCCATCACTTTAATACATAGTTTAATTGAACCATTTCAAATGATTTTAAACATTAGAAACTTGATAAGGAGGATTTGAGGTCAAAGTTTATGAAAAAAAAATATATATATATATATATAATATATATATATATATATGTGTATATATATATGTATATATGTATATATATGTGTCTATATATATGTATATATATGTATATATATGTGTATATATATATATATATATATATATGTATAAGAGAAGCCGTAATTGATTAGGACTTGGGTACATTTCATTATGTTATGGCAAGTTCGTGGCGACCCTGATCGGGTTGGGGTTGGTATCAGAGAGGCGGAGTTTTAAAAGCGATTCTGTGAACTGCCTGCCAAACACACCGCCGCACGGGATGTAATATCCGGCCTGTACGGAATTTTTTATTATTAATATTTTATTATATATATGGCATTTTTGGTAAATATGTCAAATCAGGTCCGTTTTACGAAAAGAAAGAGTCATTACGATCCTAACGAATAATAGGAATTTTAAAGAATTTATGAGAATTTTCGGAATAATAACGATATATTTCGAGTAATTAAGCTTCTCGTAATATGAAGGACGTTTTAGTAAAAATAGTAAACGGGGTCCGTTTTGCTAACGGACAGTTTTAAAAGAGCCCAATTAATAAGTTGGAGTTATTGGCAAAATAAGGAAATTTAGAGAACCCGAATCGATGGACGATTAACGAAACGAAGGACGAAACTTATATAAACTTAAGGAAAGGGCAATTTTGTAATTTACCAAATCAATTTTTAACTTAAAATGACAAACCTCTTTATTTCTTCTCCATTTTCACCCTGTTCTTCACGCAACACCAGAGAGTTTCTCTCTTCCTCCCTCACGCGAACCATCGATGCTTCCTCCATTCCGACCTCCGTTCGTCCTCCAATCGTTCCGTTTTCTTCACGTTTTCTCCTCCAATCGACGTTCTAGGTATGAATCTATAGTTTTAGAACTTTTATTTCGAGTTTTACGGAGTTTGAACAATTAGGGTTTCGTTAGGTTTCGTTTAAAAGTCGAGATTTAGGGCTCGAAATTGATAGATTGTTATAGTTTACGAACGTATTGCACGTATTAAGCGTTATTGGAAGAAGTTAGGACGATTTAGGAGAAATGTTAAATTTGTAAATTTTACGTTTTCGGAAAACTCGTAAATTGGATTTCGAGGTATCGAGCGTAGATTAATGGATTTAATGCCTCGATAAGTTAAGTTGGAACGTTAGGAAATTCCTTAGTTAAGGTTTTGTAAATTTGGATGATCGATAGCTTAAATTAGTTTTAACGTCGATATTGTGTTTTGCTTCAGACAAACAACGCTCGTGGACGGAGTTTGAGCTGCTTTGGACACGAGGTAAGTTCTCGTGATTCTTTTCTGGCCGATTGGCCTACACCGTACATCGAAGTCGTTTCGAGGAGTTTGGAGACGCACTAGTTTATATTGCTTTGGTTTGGTAGTTAGGTTTAATTGTTTTATAGATTATGTTTTACAGTCTTGATGGTACGTATGCTGAGTGTTTAAATTTTGTTATGAACTGTTCATGCATCACGTGTTTTAAAGAAAGAGCATGAAAATGAATTTCCGCACGATGTTTGAAAATGGCGATGTGGCCTGGAGAGGGGCTTGACCTATTGTGGAGGCACGCAGGGGCTTATCACAATACCACATCTATTATGTACTAGCAATGTGGCCTGGAGAGGGGCTTGACCTATTGTGGAGGCACGCAGGGGCTTGTCACAATACAACATTTATTATGCACTCATATGTATGGTCATGCGAGATGGGGCTCAGGCACGGCTGTACGTGTTGTAAGCGTGAACCCCCCTCTTCTAGCTAGAAAGAGTAGTCCGCCTGCTGGATGTGCTCTCTCCGGTTAGGAGGTTGAGATCTCGGTGACACCCACAGAATAAAGTAAAGAAAATGCTGCATGATTTCTGAACTCACACGCATAACATATAGTTGCATTTATAAGGGCTTGCTGAGATTTTTATCTCATAGTGTATTGTATGGTGTAGGTGATTACGAGGATACAGGTGAGGATGAGATTCCTCCTCCTGAGGCATGAGTCCAGTTGACGAGGGATGGCTGCGATGGTGTGCTGGCGCAGTCGAGGCTTACCGACCAGTGGGGACAGTATGTATAGATTTTGAGGGTTTGGGACATTTTGGGCTAATGTTTATATAGAAATATTTTTAGGTTGTTTGATTCTGGATAGTTGATAGGTATATATGTATATGTTGATGTTTTGGAAATTGTTTATAATGGTTTGAAAAGTCTTTCATTGAATGTATTTTGGAACTGCGCTGTGATTGAAAATAGGAGGATTTGTTTAGGTTTTAAACGTATCCATGCCGTTCGTTTTCATGAATATGTTCTTAGTTTTAAAATGTGTTTCGAGTCGTTTATTGGGTGAATGGTGAAGTGTGAAAAGAATGGGGATATGAGAGAGTTTGTGTCGTGATGTTATTGTATGGTTTAGGGTGTAAGAATAAGTTGTATTGTGTAGTTGGCGTAGGAGAAATTGAAGGAAAGAATGAAGGAAAGGAACCAGGGCAGTGGGCTTGGCGAATAGTCGCCAAGCCTGGCGATTGAATCGCCTCCCTCTGGAAAAATCCAGAGGGAGTGGCGATTGCTCGCCACAAACTGTGGCGAGCAATCGCCACAGGCGACTGCAACAGCCGATTATTCGCCTGTTGCAATCGCCTAAGGGGCGATTATTCGCCCTATTTATGGGCGAATAATCGCCTCTCTATTGTTTTATTTTTTAAAAATTGTTTTAATTTAAGTTTTAATTTGTTTTAAAAAAGTTATAATTCAATTCCAATTTCGATTCTGGTTTCGATTTCGGTTTAGGTTCCGCTTAGAGTTTATTTAAAGTATAGGATGAGTTTAAAAAAAATGTATATAGTACGGTAATTGGGTACAGTATTAGGGTCGTGACAATTTATGGTATCAGAGCCCCCGGGTTTTAAAACCGATTCTGTAGACTGCTCGACTGCACAGCCACTACGCGGACATTCTTCATCAACTGTAAGTATGTTTATAGCATTATTTGATTTCAGTTTCTTAGAGATGTTTGCTTTTAAATTTTATAGGAGTTATATAGATATGGTGCGTCCACGAAATGACCGAGACAACCGAGATGACACGATTGACACTCTCAAGAATTTTATCGCCCAGCCGTCTCAGCATATGGAGAGACAGGCTCAGTAAATGGAGAGACAGTCCCAACAGCTGGGTACTCTTATAGACCGAGAGGGCATTAGAGCTAGTGAGACAGCTGCTTCTGGTAACCGTGGGATGGAGAGATTTCAGAAGCTCCAGCCCCTATCTTTAACGGACAGTCTACGGATCCCTCTTCAGCCGAGGAGTGGGTTCGCACTATGGAGGACATGCTAGCGTACGCTAGCATAGAGGATGGAGAGAAGGTTGCATTAGTGACCTATCATTTGGCACTCGGCGCCCACTTTTGGTGGGATTCCATCAAGACGACTACCGATGTGACGATTATGGGATGGGATCGATTCAGAGAGTTATTGTATGACAAGTATTTCAGCAATACCGTACGGGAGGCAAAGATGGTTGAGTTTATGCAGTTACGACAAGTAGGTTCGATTGCCGAGTATGTGAGGAAGTTCGAAGCCCTTTCTCGATTTGCGCCACGACAGGTCAGCAAAAACGAGGACAAGGTATGTCGATTCTTACAGGGACTTAGCCAGGAGTTCCGGATGCGCCTTACTATATCTGGGGTACGGAATGTATCCTACGACGATATTGTGGCTAGAGCTCTTGATATTGAGGCAGTTGATCAGAGTTCTGTCAAGCCGAGGGAGCCAGCTAAGGGCTTCTTCTGAGAGATTCGCCCTCAGCCACGAGGTTGGTAGCCTAGAGCACAGCCCCAACAGCAGCAGAGGGGTGTGAAGAGACCTCTTGAGGGAGGTAATGATCGGGGTAAAGGGAAGCAAGTACAGGGGGCTTCTCAGATACCTATTTGCCCAAAGTGTCAGAAGGAGCATAGTGGCCAGTGCAGACTTGGCAAGGGTGTGTGCTATCGTTGTGGTGACGCAGGCCATTTTGTTAGAGACTGCCCGAAGCAGGGTCGAGTCCAGTCAGGCGGTGATCAGAGGAGAGTTGTGCCCAGGATCTTTGCATTTATTGAGCCTAGCGATGTTGATGATAAGGATCAGCCTGCCGTGATAGCAGGTACTATATTGGTTATTGGCGTTCCTGTATTTTCTTTATTAGACACGGGGGCTACGCATTCTTTTGTTTCCACCGCTTGTGTGTCTAGATTGAGGCTTGCGCCGGAGTTAGCAAAGTGTGAATACAGTGTGATGCTACCTTCGGGTGAGCGTATGCAGTCAGGTCGTGTTGTCCAGGGCAATATTATCTCGATTGGGGATCATACCCTCTATGCTCGCCTCATTGTTATGGGCATAGAACACTATGATCTGATCTTAGGGATGGACTGGCTGTCACAGCACTTCGCCACCATCGATTGTCGATCTGGGATTGTCGCCTTTCGACCCCCGGGTAAAGCCGAGTTTTCTTATCAGGCGATGAGTAGATTGAGTAGCTCGCCTATTTCTTATTCCATGAAGGTCAACGAGCAGTTTAAAGGTGCGTGCTCTATTTATTTGGCCTCTGTATTATATTGTCAGTTGCTCAGCGGAGAAAAGCCGAGCGACATTCCTATTGTCAGAGAGTTCTCTGGGTTCTTTCTTGATGATCTTCCCGGGTTACCACCAGACCGGGAGATCGAATTCACTATTGATGTCTATCCAAACTCTGCGCCGAGGTTTAAAAACCCGTATCGGTTGGCACCAGCTGAGTTGAGAGAACTGAGGACTCAGCTTGACGAGCTATTAGAGAAGGGTTTTATTTGACCCAGTGTTTCACCCTGGGGTGCTCCCGTTCTGTTTGTTAAGAAGAAAGACGGGACCCTCAGGATGTGCATCGATTACAGAGAGCTGAATAAACTTACAGTGAAGAATAAGTATCCACTGCGTCGGATCGATGATTTATTTGATCAGCTGCAAGGTGCCCGAGTATTTTCGAGGATTGATCTACGCTCGGGTTACAATCAGCTGAAGCTCCAGAAGGATGATATACCGAAGACGGCATTCCGAACGAGGTATGGGCATTACGAGTTCCTTGTCATGTTGTTTGGACTTACTAATGCCCCTGCAGCGTTTATGGATTTGATGAACCGTGTCTTCAAGGAGTATCTGGACAAGTTTGTGGTGGTTTTCATCGACGACATTCTGATCTACTCTAAGACGAAAGAAGAACACGAGGAGCACTTGAGAATAGTTTTGAGGATTTTATGCCAACACCAGTTGTATCCAAAGTTCTCTAAGTGCGAGTTCTTGCTGGATCGAGTCAGTTTTCTTTGCCACATTATATCAGAAGAAGGGGTTTCTGTGGATCCGAGCAAAATTCAGGCGGTAAGAGATTGGCCACAGCCGAAGAACGTACGAGAGGTGCGTGGATTTCTCAGATTAGCTGGCTATTATCGGAAATTCATAGAGGGATTTTCGAAGATCGTACTTCCTCTTTCACGATTGACACGGAAGAACGAGAGATTTATATGGTCGCCTGCTTGTGATGATAGTTTTATGGAGTTAAAGCAGAGATTGACCACCGCTCCAGTATTGGCGTTACCTGTTGAAGGTGACAAGTTCAGTATATATTGTGACGCGTCTGGAGTGGGACTCGATTGTGTATTGATGCAGGAGGGAAGAATTATTGCATTTTCTTCTAGGTAGTTGAAGCCAGTACGAGCAGAATTACCCTACGCACGACCTTGAGCTAGCAGCTATGGTCTTCGCACTGAAGATATGGAGACATTATTTATATGGGCAGCAGTGTGAGATATTTTCTGACCACAAGAGTTTGAAGTATTTATTTACGCAGAAGGAGCTGAATATGCATCAGAGAAGGTGGCTTGAGTTCGTCAAAGACTACGATTTTGATATCAAGTACCATCCAGGAAAGGCAAACAAGGTTGCTGATGCTTTGAGTAGAGTGCCTTCTGCGAGTCAGCCTTCATTAGCAGCGATGTCAGTTACGCTGCAGTCTGAGATTGAGAGGTTCGATGTTGAGATAGTGGCAGAGTTGTCCAGTATGCTCACCAACATTTCTCTCAAGCCAACTATTCTAGATCGTATACGTGAGGCTCAGCAGAATGATACGGAGTGTGAGGAGCTTCGATCGAGCATGACATTGGGAGACTCGTCAGGTTTCCATTTATCAGAGGATGGTATTCTGAAGTTTAGGCATAGGTGGTACGTGCCTAACGATGAGGATCTGAAGAAGGATATATTGGCCGAGGCACATTCTTCGGCATATTCTGTGCACCCGGGAAGTACCAAGATGTACCGGGATTTAAAGCAACATTTCTGGTGGCCGAACATGAAGAGGGAGGTTGCCAAGTACGTTGAGACCTGTTTAGTATGTCAACATGTGAAGGCAGAGCACCAGAGACCGGCCGGAACGTTATTGCCACTGCCGATTCCGGAGTGGAAGTGGGAGCAGATCTCCATGGATTTCATTGTGGGGCTCCCGAGGACGACGAAGGGCCATGACGGCATATGGGTTATTATGGACCGATTGACAAAGTCGGCCCACTTCTTATCTGTGAGAATGGTATCTTCTATGGATCAGCTCGCAGAGCTCTATGTACCGGAGATTGTGAGATTGCACGGAGTGCCGGTTTCTATTGTCTCGGATCGAGATCCGAGGTTCACGTCGAAGTTCTGGAAGAGTCTGCAGAAAGCTATGGGAACTCAGCTTAATTTCAGCACAGCATTTCATCCTCAGACTGATGGTCAGACAGAGAGGACGAATCAGATTTTGGAGGATATGCTTAGAGCATGTGTGCTGGAGTTTCAGGGATCGTGGAGCAGGTATTTGCCACTGATCGAGTTCTCCTATAACAACAGCTTCCAGGCTACCATTGACATGGCTCCGTATGAAGCCTTATATGGTCGAAAGTGTAGATCTCCACTATATTGGGACGAGGTTGGTGAGGCCAGCATCGTTGGTCCGGAGATTCTACAACAAACGGCAGAGAAGATTGCCATTATCCGATAGCGTATTGAGGTAGCTCAGAGCAGACATAAGAGCTATGCTGACACTAGACGGAGAGAGCTAGAGTTCGAAGAAGGTGACGAAGTTTATATTAAAGTATCTCCGTTCAAAGGCGTTGCGAGATTTGGAAGGAGGGGTAAGTTGAACCCTCGGTATGTGAGGCCCTTTCCTAGTCTGAAGAGGATCGGGAAGATGGCATACAGATTGCAGCTTCCAGCTTCTATTTAGGGTATTCATGACGTATTTCACGTGTCCATGCTTCGGAAGTGTTTGCGTGATCCATCACATGCCGTGGAGGCAATAGACATCGAGGTACAGCCTACCTTGACCTATGAGGAGAGGCCGGTACGTATTTTGGAGTCTTCTATCAAGGTGCTACGTAACAAAGAGATTCCGCTAGTCAAAGTCCTATGGCGGAACCACGAGGTGGAAGAAGCTACATGGGAGAGACAGCAGGATATGTATAGTAGAATTTTGAGGACAAATTCTAAATAAGGTGGGTAGAATGTAATATCCGGCCTGTACGGAATTTTATATTATTAATATTTTATTATATATATGGCATTTTTGGTAAATATGTCAAATCAGGTCCGTTTTACCAAAAGAAAGCGTCATTACGATCCTAACGAATAATAGGAATTTTAAAGAATTTACGAGAATTTTCGGAATAATAACGCTATATTTCGAGTAATTAAGCTTTCTCGTAATATGAAGGACCTTTTAGTAAAAATAGTAAACGGGGTCCGTTTTGCTAACGGACAGTTTTAAAAGAGCCCAATTAATAAGTTGGAGCTATTGGCAAAATAAGTAAATTTAGAGAACCCGAATTGATGGACGATTAACGAAACGAAGGACGAAACTTATATAAAATTAAGGGAAAGGGCAATTTTGTAATTTATCAAATCAATTTTTAACTTAAAATGACAAACCTCTTTATTTCTTCTCTATTTTCACCCTGTTCTTCACGCAACACCAGAGAGTTTCTCTCTTCCTCCCTCACGCGAACCGTCGACGCTTCCTCCATTCCGACCTCCCGTTCGTCCTCCAATCGTTCCTGTTTTCTTCACGTTTTCTCCTCCAATTGACGCTCTAGGTATGAATCTATAGTTTTAGAACAGTTTATTTCGAGTTTTACGGAGTTTGAACAATTAGGGTTTCGTTAGGTTTCGTTTAAAAGTCGAGATTTAGGGCTCGAAATTGATAGATTGTTATAGTTTACGAACGTATTGCACGTATTAAGCGTTATTGGAAGAAGTTAGGACGATTTAGGAGAAATGTTAAATTTGTAAATTTCAGGTTTTCGGAAAACTCGTAAATTGGATTTCGGGGTATCGAGCGTAGATTAATGGATTTAATGCCTCGATAAGTTAAGTTGGAACGTTAGGAAATTCCTTAGTTAATGTTTTGTAAATTTGGACGATCGATAGCTTAAATTAGTTTTAACGTCGATATTGTGTTTTGCTTCAGACAAACAACGCTCGTGGACGGAGCTTGAGCTGCTTTGGACACGTGGTAATTTCTTGTGATTCTTTTCTGGCCGATTGGCCTACACCGTACATCGAAGTTGTTTCGAGGCAGTTTGGAGACGCACTAGTTTACATTGCTTTGGTTGGGTAGTTAGGTTTAATTGTTTTATAGATTATGTTTTACAGTCTTGATTGTACGTATGCTGAGTGTTTAAATTATGTTATGAACTGTTCATGCATCACGTGTTTTAAAGAAAGAGCATGAAAATGAATTTCCGCATGATGTTTTAAAATGGCGATGTGGCCTGGAGAGGGGCTTGACCTATTGTGGAGGCACGCAGGGGCTTGTCACAATATCACATCTATTATGTACTCGCAATGTGGCCTGGAGAGGGGCTTGACCTATTGTGGAGGCACGCAGGGGCTTGTCACAATACCACATTTATTATGCACTCATATGTATGGTCATGCGAGATGGGGCTCAGGCACGGTTGTACGTGTTGTAAGCGTGTACCCCCCTCTTCTAGCTAGAAAGAGTAGTCCGCCTGCTGGATGTGCTCTCTCCGGTTAGGAGGTTGAGATCTTGGTGACACCCACAGAATAAAGTAAAGAAAATGCTGCATGATTTCTGAACTCACACGCATAGCATATAGTTGCATTTATGAGGGCTTGCTGAGATTTTTATCTCATAGTGTATTGTATGGTGTAGGATGATTACGAGGATACAGGTGACGATGAGATTCCTCCTCCTGAGGCATGAGTCCAGTTGACGAGGGATGGCTAGCGGTGGTGTGCAGGCGCAGTCGAGGCTTATCGACCCGTGGGGACAGTATGTATAGATTTTGAGGGTTTGAGACATTTTGGGCTGATGTTTATATAGAAATATTTTTAGGTTGTTTGATTCTGGATAGTTGATAGGTATATATGTATATGTTGATGTTTTGGAAATTGTTTATAATGGTTTGAAAAGTCTTTCATTGAATGTATTTTGGAACTGCGCTGTGATTGAAAATAGGAGGATTTGTTTAGGTTTTAAACGTATCCATGCCGTTCGTTTTCACGAAAATGTTCTTAGTTTTAAAATGTGTTTCGAGTCGTTTATTGGGTGAACGGTGAAGTGTGAAAAGAATGGGGATATGAGAGAGTTTATGTCATGATGTTATTGTATGGTTTAGGGTGTAAGAATAAGTTGTATTGTGTAGTTGGCGTAGGAGAAATTGAAGGAAAGAATGAAGGAAAGAACCAGGGCAGTGGGCTTGGCGAATAGTCGCCAAGCCTAGCGATTGAATCGCCTCCCTCTGGAAAAATCCAGAGGGAGTGGCGATTGCTCGCCACAAACTGTGGCGAGCAATCGCCTAGGGGGCGATTATTCGCCCCATTTATGGGCGAATAATCGCCTCTCTATTGTTTTATTTTTTAAAAATTGTTTTAATTTAATTAATTTAAGTTTTAATTTGTTTTAAAAAAAAGTTATAATTCAATTCCAATTTCGATTCTGGTTTCGATTTCGGTTTAGGTTCTGCTTAGAGTTTATTTAAATTATAGGGATGAGTTTAAAAAATATATATATATAGTACGGTAATTGGGTACAGTATTAAGGTCGTGACACGAGAACTCTCCATCGACTATAAGTGTTTAAGTTTAAGTATAATTCATAGATATTTATTTTGTGTGTGTTTCTTAATGTGTCTAGGGAAAACAAAATGCCGAAAGCAACTAGACAACCCGAGGAGAATCCTATTAGTCAGCTTATCAACATAGTGCACCAACAATCAGAGCAGATAGAGATTTGACTCAACCGAGATGGATATGGTAATGGACAAGGTAGTACTTCGTGGAACCGGGGTAGTGAACAAACTAGGCAGTTTCGACCTCCAATGTTCGATGGATGTGTTATGAATCCGATCCAGGCTGAGGGGTGGGTTTGAGCAATGGAATGATTGTTTGATCTTATTAAGGTGAAGGAGGTAGACAAGGTTTTGTATGCAGTGTGTCATTTTGTGGGAGATGCAAGACTTTGGTGGGACAATGTCAAGGTCATGGCTAACGTGGGAGAAATTTTGTGGGGATCATTCAAGGAATTGTTTTATGAGGAATATCTCTACAATGCTGCGTGGACAAACAAGATGTCAGAGTTTCCCCAACTTCGACAGACGGGTACGGTCACTGAGTATGTTAGAGAATTCGAGGCATTAACCCGTTCCGTCAGCCATCTAGGGAGAGAGAAAGAAAATAAGATCTATCATTTTGTACAAGGATTGAAGGAGGACATTTATAAAGGTGTGAAGATGTATGGAGTTAGGGGTGCTTCCTACGACGAAGTTATTGTACAAGCCTTTGAGTTAGAAGTCGAACTTCAGAATAAAAGTCAAGAGAAGTCCGTTGATGGGTCCCTCATAGAATTTCTACCACCCCCGCTTGATGAAGGGCCACAACCAGCGAAGGGCATTAAGAGGCCCAACGATTCATCGATTGTGCAGGATAGGAGCAAACGACCCCATGGATCTCGTCAAGCTCCTCTGTGCCCTACCTGTCTGAAGGGTCATTTCGGGGAGTGTAGACTGTATTCAGACCGATGTTTTAGGTGTGATAGAAGGGGTCACAAGGCCTGGGATTGTTTAGGGGCAAACAAGAAGTCACCGAGTGGTCCTTCAAGGATAACTGCTATTAACGATGATAGGGAGGCTGCTCCACCATTTGTGGTTCCAGGTATAATTTTATTTCAGTAGTTAATAGAGTGGGGTTGTGGTTAAGAGTTACAATTTAATGACGATATTGGTGTGATAGATAGGAGTAGGTTTGAGAATAGAGAGGTTAGAGAATGTGGGGAGTTAGAGATACGATGATGTAGACCTCAATTTAAGGAGAATGAGATTGTAGGCATCAAGATTGGTAACCTGACTTTGATACCACTGGTATGTCTAAGTGAATAGGATAACATAGTAGAAACTCATATATTGTAGGCTCACGCGAAGTTGAAAGAATTTATATGAAGATAATGTTTGTGAGTTCAGCTTAAGTAAACTGTCGAGAGAATAAGGAAGGTGTTGCTTACATTTACAAGGATAATGTGATTGATCGGTACAAAGTCTTGGATGTATAATCTGGGTGATTGCATAAGAGAATTCGTTTCACCAATATTGATGAGAGAAATAAAGAGATTTAAGCGAGGTGGGTAAGTTAATAAATTTAGAGACAATAAAGGATCAAGGTTGTACGAAAGGTGATACCCAAGTTATATAATTTAGTCGTTCTCTAGGAGATAGGTACCATCTTAAAGGACTAAGCAACGAAGGACAATTATTGATACGTGAAAAGATTATGACCGCCACTCTATAGAAAAGAAAACTTAGTAAAGTTAAGGGTGACCAGCAAATAGTAGACGCGTTAGGCAACGGGGTACTGCTTAACCAAGGGACATAGGATAGAGTATAAGAGTTAGAAAAGATGGTGAATCGTCAGGAGTAAGTATCAATTATAGGAAATTTAATGAGTTAAAAGATTTCAAATTCTTTCGGTTATGAGCGTTGGAGTTAAGGAACGAGTCTATAGTTGATGTAGTTTAATTTAAGAACCCCAAACATGAGGCTTATTTCTGGGGTGGATGTAGAAACATCAGTGCTCGATGAACTAGGAGGGGAGACTTTATGGAAGGGATATTTCTAAGTTTTTGGAAAATAGAAGGACAGGATTTGGGAATTTAAGAAGATTAGGATTATGATTGTAAATCTACCTACAAGAAGTTTGCTAATAAGAAAGTTGTTAGATAAATCATTGTGAAGAAGCCAAGTAAAATATTTAGAACCTAACTAGAAGGAATGAAAGATAGTAGGCTAGTTAATAACTTCGAGGAAGTCCTTGTGGGATATTAAGAATAAGTGTAGGACATTATTTAATTAAATGAAGGATTTAGATAGGAAGTTAAGCTCGAATGTTGGAATCGTGCGATTAGAGGGATTGGTGAGTTATCGGGTAAGGAGAATGAGATCTTGCACGAAAAATATTCAAGTATATTAGGAATAAGATTAAAGTAGGGAATTTCAAAGGCTCGACCCGTATGTAACGAAGTCAGAACCAATAATTTTGTAAATAGCTAAGGTTAAGGTTGATAAACTTAAGTGTGTGAAGAAGATCGCAACTTGAGGAAATAGAGAATATGCGATGTAAGATAAAATGAGCGGTTAGGTAGACTTTTGGGCTTTGAATAGTGTCATACGGGTATGTGAGAAGATTAACTAGATTAAAGGGAAGGTTGAAATAAGAGTCAAGTAGTTAAGGTGAGGAATTTGGAGCATATTGGATGAAAGGAAGGAAGATTTGCACGAAGACTGTGCAAGTGAGCTTAGAAGTGAGAGTAGATCATGAGGTTTAGTAAAGTTTTGGCTCGTAAGTTATGTCGAAGTGTTTATGCACCCTTTAAGGAGTTGGGTGAATAGTTTAACAAATTGTTTAAGACTTAAGAATTTGATAGTGATTGATGATGACCTAGGTAAAAGTTGGACAAAACGAGCGTAGTGGACATAATCATGGAGACATAGATGATACTCTGAAAGCGTAAAGGGGGTAGATTTAAGTATTTAAAGCCCTGTGTATGAGAATGACATTAGAGTGGCTAAGGAAATGTTATGATTGCTCAAGGTACGTAGATATAAAAGATAAGAGTATTAAATAGGAAATGAGATAGTAGTGTAAAGAGGAGTATGAAATGGAGGATTAGGATGAGAAATCAAGGTATCAATCCTTAGTGTCATAGAATCGAAGAAGCTTTGAGGGCTTGATGTGGTTAGGTACGTGTTGATAGTACTAGATTAAAAAAGTTAGGAACTGAATGAACTTAGATTGAGAGTCTAGGTGATGGAGGTTAAGTCAAAGTCAATAGATGTATAAGCGATTGAATTACGAAGTGTGTAGTTAGAAGGATTTAAAGCTTTGGAGATATAGAGAACTGTCAATGCCCGATAAGTAAGTAAGACTATAGGGGTGTCGAGGTTAGTATTACAAGCATCGTTACTTAGGTAATGTGAGGGTGAGTAATTAGAAGTTTAACTAAGCAACAATTTTGAGGACAAAATTCCAATTAAGGAGGGAAGGATGTAACACCCGAGTTTTTCGGGTTTCCGCTCCAAGGGTATTTTTGTCAATAAAAAATATAGGTCCGTTTTGTGAGAGGGAGATTTTATTAAGATCCTAGGAATTTATAGGGATTTTTAGCATAATAAGTAAATTTTTAGAAATCCAAATTGATAGCGTAACGCCAAATTCCGTTTTTAGCCCTATAGCATTTTAATTCGTAAAAATAGTAAATTAAGTCCGTTTTGCGAACGAAGAGTTTTGTTAGAAGCCTATGATTAAATAGGAATATTTAGTGAAATAAGGAAATTTTGGATAAAACAAATCGATAGGTTAAATAACGGATACGTTAGAAAATCAAGTGAGAGTGTAAAAAGGTAATTTGGTAAGTAAATTTTATAAAATATCACAACACCCCTCCCTCTCTCGGTTGAATTCTCCTGACCCGATTCCTCCTCCCGCTTTGCGAAATTTCTTCCTCTCTCACGATTCTCCAATCGACCGATCAACGCCTCTCCTTCGGCATTTTCTCTTCTGAGTTTTCTTCCTCAATCGACACTCTAGCTAAACCCTACGCTCAAAACTCGTTTTGTTGTGATTTTTGGGTTGATTTTGGTTTAGGGTTTTATTAGAAATCTCCGAGTTTGGTTAGAAATTGTTAAGATGTTCAAGTTAATGCCCTTTGACGATGTATTTACGATTATTGGAGATAGTTATGTGAAATTTTGGTTATTGATGGATTTAGGTTAGGTTTTTGGTTGTTGAAGGTTGTAAAACCTCCATTAATGGAGTTTGGTTTATGGTGAACACAACATGCTCGATGAAATGCCCGAATGGAGAAAATTGAAGTTTGAAGGAGAATAGTCTTAGCTAGGAGCTTAGTTTAAGTTTGGAAATTGTTTATTTAGGATCTACTTTAATGCCTCTACTTGTTAAATGCCTTAGGTGGAGACGACTTTTGGACGGTGCTCAGCTTGCTAAGGACGCCAGGTAAGTGGGTGCTAGGTTTCTGGCCCTTTAGGTCCTACATCGTGTCGATGCTAGGTTTTTGTACTCTAATGATGGTTTTCTGATTGTGGGGTTTAACGAGTCGGGTAGCCTAGGATGTTAGTTGTTAACTGTTTGTTAGGTTCGTTATAAGTAAAGTGTGTCCATGTACGTTTGTAAATTGTTTAATGGTATGCTATGTGTAAATCCCTCATGCATCATGTTTTCTCAAATGATATATGAAATGTTTTCATGCAAGATTTATCTAAAGGAAAAGTAACGATTAAGTGTGGGTTGGGACAGTATGGCCATATCAACAAAACTAATGTCACTATCCACGCGATGGACCATGAATACGGCCGAAAGGACTATGTACACTGCACCTGGCCTACTCCCTGGCACAATCCCCACCTTAATCCATGTGAACGAAAAGAAAAAGAATAAGAACAAGTAAATGAACATGTTTTATGAAAAGTCATGCATTCATACATACGTCATTATAGTGCATTCTCTTACTAAGCATTAGGCTTAATGTTTATGTTGTATGATGTAGGTGAAAAGATCGAAGGTGCGGAGCTTTCTCTCGATGGTCATGTATAGATGGTCGATGGGTGGGGCTCGTGGCGATGGGACGTGTTTGGCTTGGCTTGATGATCTGATGGTGTGCACAAAACTGTTTTGTGTCGAATGGATGTGAGTTAGTTCCGTTGATTAAAAAGGTGATGGGTTTTTAGGTCGTATAGTTAAGTTTGTTATTTTGGGAATTTTATAGTGGATGTAGGCTTGAAGTTGTGCTATTTTGAATGATTTGATAAATGTATTTCTCTGGTGATGTTTTAGGAAATTCAACTTTTATGCTCAACACTTTGAGCTGTGGACTAGGGTGGATCGTAGTTGATGATTTTAGGTATTTTGAACTTACACGAATACTCTCAGTTTTAGAGCGATCCACACCGTTCGGTTTCTTGGATTTTAGTTATGTGTAAGCTAAGTTCGTGTTGGGTTTAGGTGGTGGTCGAAATTGGGAAAATGTATGAGTTGATGATAAGGAAAAATGGGGTAGGAAGGAATTAAGGATGAAAGTGAAGAATAAAGGCAACACTGTAGAATTAATATTCCAGAGTGTTCGCCGATCGATCAGTAGTGATAAGGCGTAGTGCTCTGGTTTTCCAGAGCGCTAGCCGATCGATCGGCCAAAAGGGGCCGATCGATTGGCGAACCATAGGGCGATCGATCGGCTTCATAAGGGCCGATCGATCGCCCCTCTTCTTTTGTGGTTTTTGTCGATTTTGCCCTCGGTTCTGCGTTATGATTTCCATCACTTTAATACATAGTTTAATTGAACCATTTCAAATGATTTTAAACAGTAGAAACTTGATAAGGAGGATTTGAGGTCAAAGTTTATGAAAAAAAAATATATATTTGTATAAGAGAAGTCGTAAGGGATTAGGACTTGGGTTTGTTTCATTATGTTATAGCAAGTCCGTGGCGACCCTGATCGGGTTGGGGTCGTCACACTATAGGTTACAACTTCCGGCATCCATGGAGGGAATTCACAACATATTCCACGTGTCTATGCTCAGGACGTGTATATGGGATCCATCTCATGTTGTGGAACCAAGAGAAATTGAAGTTCAACCAACGCTGACATACGAGGAGAAACCAATCAGGATCCTCGAGTATTCAATCAAAGTACTACATAACAAGGAGATCCAACTAGTAAAGGTCTTGTGTAGAATCACGGTGTGGAGGAAGCCCCGTGGGAAAGATAACAAGATATGATGAGTAGATATCCTAAACTTTTGGTTAATCAAATTTTGAGGACAAAATTTTGTTTAACGAGGGTGGAATGTAACACTCGAAATTTTGGTACGTTTTGTCCTTAAAATATTTTATACAATACTTGGATATTATGTAAAGCACCTTTGGTGACTAATTAAATACATGTTCTTATTCAACTAGATTAAGTTTGTTAAAAAAAATTAAGTTAAAGCAATTGTTGGAGAATTAAAGTAAGGGTGAGAAAGTAATTTAACAAAAGCAAATAGTAAATAGCTTTACAAAAAGGATTTTCTTCTCTTTTCCCACCCACGATAACCCTCCTCAGCTTTCCTCTATTGCAGCCATCACTCCCACACCCTAGCTCCATTTTCGGTGAGGATTGAAGGTAAGTTTGGTTTTTAGTTTTATGTTACACAATTTTTAGGGTTTGTGAGTGATAAACTTTAGTTTATTCAAATTTTGTTGGAGTGGGTTTCAAAACCATGAATCCTACAATTTTCCCTCTCTCTTTATGGTTGGTCGATGTGTTAAATGTGTTAGGATAACCTTCTAAGGATTGGTTTTGAACTATATTGAGACGGGCGCATGATTTTACAAAAATTGGAAAACTAGTTTTAAGATTACACAAAATAGGCAGCCGCAATTTTTAAGAGTTTCAACCTAACTCTTGAATCTTATTTGTTGAATGGCTTGCACCATTAGAAATAAGACTCTTAGAGGAGTCTATAGCATTTGGAATTACTCGATTCCAATTTAAATTGAGAAAGTTATGGTAGGATGAAAATTTGAAGTGAATTCCGAGAAACTCACAAGGCAGTTTCGGTTTGCTCAATTTTTTGCTATTTTTGGTGAGTGGTTTTCTTAAATGAATTCCACAATCTTAAAATAGACTCTTTAAGGAAATTTTAGGCTTTGGACATAAAGGATTTCGATTAAAATTGAGTGAGATACTCTCAATTCAAGTTTAATCTATAATTAGTGTAAATCCGAAAATTTTACTTTGTTTGAGTTAAGTTTCTGAATTGAATATTTTGTTAGGTTGTTTGAAATCGACAAGAACAAGCTAACGGATTTCAAGCTCGAATTGCTAAGGACCTGAGATAAGTCTTCGTGATTTGCTTGGCCGATTTGGCCTACACCACTAGAGCTTGAAGTAATTGAGGAATTGGATATTTAAATTAGTTTAATGCAAGAGGGATGAGTAGTTAGGTTTTGTTTAAATTATTGAATGTTTTGATGTTCATTGATTGTTCTATACGTTTCTTTATTTTTATGCATAGTACATTCTCCATGCATCATGTTTTCAAAATAGCATGAAAAATGAGATTATGCATATATTTTTATGAAAAGAAATGAACTAATGAAAAGAAATGAATGCACGTAATCCCGGTCATGTCGGGGTGAGGTTCAGGCATGGCTGTCTCGGAGATGGAGCATGTTTTTCCCTCGATAAATGGACAGGGCTATCTTACCGCAAGATATGCCTCCTCCATCTGGTGAGAGTAAACCCATGGTGACATCCTGTTATGAAATGAAATGAATGAAAAGATACCGCATGATTTTATGAATTGCATATGCACGACATGCATTTATCATGTATGTTGATTTGCTGAGCTTTTAGCTCATTAGTTGAATCTGTGGTGTAGGTGACATAGAAGAAGGTGAAGATAAAGAACCTCAACCCTATGAATGAAGCAGTTGAAGAAGAATGTCTGTGGTAGGGCACTCGTTGCTGTTGGAGCGTATTTTGACCCGTGGGCTATATGTATGTGTCATGGGTGATGTTTCTAATTTTGATGTATACAAGAAGCATATAGATAGTTAGATTTTCCCTTTGGATTACTGGAGATGTTGGCGAGTCTTTTGTTTTTCATCTGTATGGATACGTTCATTTTAGACGTATCCATGCAGTTTGTTTCTAGAATTTCACTAAGTATTCATGGTGTTGATGTGGTGACAAATGATTATATTATTAAAGTATAAGCGTTAAGTTTATGGTGTATTTATGGATATTTTGGATGTTTAGAGATGGAAGGAAGTAAATTGGTGATGAGTAAGTAGAATTGGTTAAGTGTCCAAAGGTGAAGTGTTAAGCGTAATAAGGATGACAATTTGCCTTTGAGGTGTCAACCGCTATTGTGAGGTGTCGACCGATCACTGTACAAACAGAAAAAATAGGCAAATAAAGTGTCGACCGCTATTGTGAGGTGTCGACCAGTCACTGTACAAACAGAAAACAGAGGCAAATAAAGTGCCGACCGCTATTGTGAGGTGTCGACCCGTCACTATACAAACAGAAAATAGAGGCAAATAAAGTGTCGACCGATATTGTAAGGTGTCGACCGGTCACTGTACAAACAGAAAACAGAGGCAAATAAAGTGTCGACCGATATTCTGAGGTGTCAACTAGTCACTGTACAAACAGAAAGCAGAGCCAAATGAGGTGTCGACCGAAGTTATAGGTGTCGACCGGTTTGTGTAGATTCGGCAGTAAGTGTCAACCGGAAACTCGTAGGGGTCAACCGAGATTCTCTTTCTTGTCTTCAAACTTAGGATTTTAATTTTATTTTAATTTATAACAAGTCTTCCATGTACAAATGTTTTTCCGCTGCTAAGGTTTAACGTTTTAAACGATGTCGCTTGTGGAAATTAATAAAGTCTTTTAATAAAGTAAAAAAAAAAATTATATGCTAAAAAGTCAAGTACGACAAATCAAGTGGGGACCTGTGAGGGTCGTCACATTTTATTTTCCTTTAAAGTTACCATTCATTCCATATTTGTGGTGCATCAAAAAATGATGAAATGAAGGGGATGGAAGTGACAATTCACACTAAAAAATTCAAAAATTATAGCAAAACACTTTCTCATTTCAACTAAAATGGAAAAATGGAAAGGAAGTGAAAATATGATAACTTACTTTAATTCTATCTTGAGAAAGATAAACAAAGTCTTCCACCAAACCGCTATAACCAAACAATCCTTTCATTTTTCAAGACACCCTTCCACGCCATTCTTCAAGGTAGTTAATGCCTTTTTGGCTTCTCCATAGCCAGCAACTCCCATTAGTCTCCCCTAAGTATAAAAACACAATAAACAAAAGACAGTGGATTCCCCTTGATAGGATCGACCAAGGGTTTTACTTGGACTTTGACTTTGAGTTTCATAAAAGGGTCTAAATCCAATTACAGGACATTAAACTTTAACAAAAGGAACTTAACATAAAAGGGCCTCAAAAGATGGATCAAACAAAGGCCAAAAGGTTATTGTAACCTTGGACTCAAGGAGTACAAGGCGTGGATGGGCGTACGTCGACCGAGGATGAGAGCGCCCATTGGATATACACAGGCCTATCCTCCAAGGATGTCTGAACTTCCTTCATGGCTTCCAAACTCCATTAGGTGAGTGGACTTCTCCTTATCCATGTTGGATGGGATCTTCAGAAGTTCCTACAAAGTTAGCAAACATGTTAGGAAGCTTCTTGGCACGAGATCTAGTGAGAGGCCCCAGATATATATCATCATTTCCGGGCGATTGATGATTTGTCCACAAATCCATTTTGTCCTTCAACTCTTCCTCTTAATCACCCAGGTAAGGGGACAAATCTTGCACATTAAATGTGGACGAAACTCTAAATTCTCCTGATAGATCGAGTTTGTAGGCATTGTTGTTGAAGCATTTAGCAATTTTGAAAGGACCATCGGCTCACGGTAGGAGTTTTGACTTTTGTTGCTTAGGAAAATGTTATTTCCTTAAGTGTAGCCAAACTAGATCTCATTCTTTGAATATCTCGTTCTTTCTTCTTCACTTAGTCAATTTAGTAAAAGCTACATTCTTCATTGCGTTGAGATTTTCCATCACTTGTTTTGGTTGTAAGGGAGCTAATATTACTATTTTGTCATCACACCAGAGGAAGATGCTATTGGTATATCCATCATATAAAATTTTCTTATCGAATTGCCAAGGTCTTCCTAAGAGTAGATGAGCCGCATTAACTGACACCACCTCACAAAGCACTTGGTCTTCTATTTTTCCAATGGAGAAGGGAATTAGGACATGTTTTTCCACATGAATAATACCAAGATTGTTTAGCCATGACATATTGTGTGGAGTAGGGTGCTCAATGGTCTTCAAATCCAATTCTAGCACCATTTCCAAAGAAGCCACGTTAGAACAACTACCACTATCCACAATAAGAGTACAAACCTTGTCTTTAATTTTAAATCGACTTTGGAATAGATTTTCCCTTTGCTTCATCATAGGGATTATTATGGTTAGGACCCTTCGCATGGTAGCAAAGAGTAGAACTTCTTGTGCATGAACACTTCTTTTTTAGGCTCATCTTTTTGTGTAGTTGGCTCCTCGACTTCCTCCTCACTTTGCACCTCATTGGAGTCAACTTTGATGATCATGACTCGTCTATTTGGACATTGGGAGGCGATGTGCCTAAGGCTGAGACATTAGAAACATTTTGTCTCCCTCGTCCTAGGCTTTTGTAAATTACAAAGTCATTTCTTCTCCTCTTCAAGCTTGTTTGGTGTTCCCTTGTAAGCTTGTTGCTTCTCATCACTAACAATAGGAGGCTTGTAAGCTAGAGGAGCTTTTGGTGTGAACTGAGTAGCAACCTTTTTTCCTTTCCTATTCTTTTTGCCTTTCCACCTTAAGGGATATTTGTAGCACATCATCCAAAGTCTCATAGTTTTGTAGCTCCACAACATAACCAATATCTCTACTAAGACCTGATTAACCTTGCCACTATTTGTTCTTCTTCCTCTACTAAGTCATAACGAGTTTTAAGAATTTCAAATTCATTTAGATAGTCTTCAACGGAAAGTGTACCTTGCCTCAAAGTTTGGATCTGAAGTAGTAGTTCTTGTCTAAAATGTTGAGACACAAATTTTCCCCTCATGAATCTCCATGTTATGATCTCCTCATTTCCTTGGCGTCTTCTCCTTGTCTTGAAATTCTTCCACGACAAGCTTGCATGTGTAACGCCTTTGAACCCACCCTGGACTCGGTGCGCTACTTTGCACAACTTTACAACACTCAAAACGAGGTTTAAAATAATTTTTGATAAAATTTTAACTCAATTTTTTGAGTTTTTTGACCCCTCAAAAATGGTTGGAAAACGTGCATAAAATACGTACAAAACGTGTTAAAAAAGGTCAGGTTAAAATATATTTGAAAGGGGTGAAATTTGAAAAATTTTCAAAATGGCACACCATGGGCGATGCGCGCGTCGCCCAGGCAGCGCGCCCTGCGTGCGCAACCCCGCTCGCACCCGAGGTGATCGATCGGCGATTTTGCCGATCGATCGGCTACCTCTCGGGTAGCTCGGTTAGCAACAGTAGATTTGGCCAATCGATCGGCGTTGGGCACTGCGTGTGCCCCTGTAGTGTGCATTGCACGCTGTACGTGCCACGCCTGTGCCTGCGTGCACCTTTCCCGGCCTGCGCGCCTCCTCTTTGTCCACCAGCGCCAATTTCAACTCAAATCCATAATTTTCTCAATTTCCTTCACCTTTCACTCTACTAAAACACCCAAGACTTTTCCCGACATTTCTCACTTCTCGACACGTGAAAATCCCAGAAACCTGACTCTAAAACGTCATCGAAAACATGAAAATTTGTGAAAACAAACGTCGTTTATTTTATGAAAAACCGAGCAGCGTAACAGCTAAATTTTCTAAACCAAAATCCTGAAACAAATGTTTATACACAAACTCCCAAAACAACATCCAAAAGAGTTATAAAACAATCATCATTTACACAACCAAAATCCCAACAAAATTACCCACTACCACAGCTCCCAGCAACTTCATGGTCAAGACGCCCCGACAAATACCCGCATCGGTATGCCATGTGCGTCGTCGACTGCATCCTAATCCTAGTTTCCCTCATAGAGCTCACCAGAGATCGCGTCGTCACCTACACCATAGAACACAAAACATAAGCCTAATGCTTAACAAGTAGGGAATAATGCAATTCAAAACAATGCATGCTCAACTCAACCTCTACATGCGGTTTCTACTCACTCTGTTATTTTCGTTTCATTTTCGTTGCATTAATCTTTCACTTTTACATGTGGATCAAGTAGGCACACGTCCTAACACAATCCTGGACAGCTGCACCTTGACCCAGCAGAGCAAGATCAGAGGCACACATCCTATCACAATCCTGTACGGCCATACATGATCCCCTCCTATATAGATCATAGAACCCTTAAGTGCCCTATTTAGCACGATCATATCGAGGCGTTCATACTCACAACATATTACGTACTTTTAGAATAGCATCTCTCGTAGAACCCCTCTCGGGGTGCTACACATGAGCACTCATTCTCGATAAGGCGATTCTACTCGAGACCAAGTTGCATATCTCTCTTCTTATCTTCTTACGTTTCATACTCATAACTCAAAACATGCTAAAACTCGTATTTCGTAGTTTGAAAATATGATGCATGACAATATAATGCTCAAACAAAAATAAACAAACAAATAAACAATCATCCCTACCGTTCCATGGTGTAGGCCCAAAAACAAAAGACACACATTCCTCTACTTACCTGGATACTCCGTACGTGTTCGTATTTGCTTGCTCGGTTGATCCAATCGTTCACTCGTTGACCTAACACATTAAGGAAAAAATCACTTAATAAGCATACAACTAAACCTAGAGGACATGATCTATTTCTAGCAATAAACCAAGTCAACATCAAAACCCTAAACTCAAATCCTGAATTTCACCTATTTTTAGTGTCCAAACTTCAATTTGCCATAACTCACTCATTTTTCATTGGATTTAAACGATTCACCCCATTCTGTAAACCTCAACATGTCTAAAATCCAATGAATTAATTCATTTTAGAAACCAAACAACATGTCCAATCGAAATCCACCAAAACAGAACCGGCGATCAATGTTCCCAAAACCGATTTTTCACAAACTTCCACCAATTCTCTAATCTAACTACCTAAACAACCTAAACCAACCTATTTAATGTATAAACAACCAAAAGTAGCAAGAAAACACAACCAAGAAAATGGATTTTCGGATCTTCATTTTAGGGTTTCCAAACTCTTTCAAAAACCCCACCAAAATCACTAAAAACACCAACAATCTTCACCACTAAACATTTATAACAAAACCCATGAGAACTTACCATAAACCCTTGCCAAAACTTGAAGAAATAAAGGAGGGAGAATCTCTCCAATGGTGCTGAAATTTCGTGGGAGGGAGGAAGAAGAAAGGCAACTTTTGTCTTTTACACCTTAATTTTCCTCTTTTTAAAAAACTTAACTTTTTCACTTTAGCACTTTCCTCCACCAAGTTTGGAAATTTATAAAGCAACCACTCCCTTTCCACCACTCATCTCCAATGTGGAAGCCACCCCTCATCTTCCACATTACATCTCTCAAATTTCTTTTACCTTTATTCCAAACAATACTAACCCTAAACCACTCCACTCTAGTATTTCTCTCTCAAATTTTCTCTTCCTAACCCATATACTTAGAATAGCTCTAAGATTAATGTTAAACTCCCATAACATACCCTAATCTAAAGCTACGTACGTTAGAGGAAAATCTTGAGTGTTACAGCATGTCCCATTAGTCCAAGGATACCATTTGCATCATTGTTTGCTCCGAATAGGTGTAGTACCTGAACAAGCAATCTACTTTCTCTAGCCACTCCAAAAAGTCATGGCTATTGCATGATCCATTGAAGCTTGGAATGGTTACCTTCAAGTGTTTTAGTTCTTCATTAGGCTCACGTCGAAGCCTTGGATTAAAGAGTTTTTCAATGTCAAGATGTTCTTCTTAGCGTTCATTGATGGCACCTTCTCAGTTAAATTGCTCCCTTTGGGGTTAATTTCTTATCTCAGTTGATGAGCTTTGGGAGGTCTCTCAAAAAGGTTCTGAATCTCTTGGAATTGACGCTGAAATTGTTGATGGAGTTGTTATTGCAAGAGCTCAAACTTAGTTGACAAAGCATCAACTTGCTATTGTAAGGTTGAGCTAGACTCCTTAGGTGGTGGTGAGGGTGCATGGCTTATGGACTTCCAATTTGAGTGAAGATCATTGTCATCATGATAATTACTCCAATCCAAAAATCAATAGGAAGGATTTTGCTCTGATACCAAATGACACATTTCCAATACTTTGGTAAGTAAGTAGGTGGAAGAGTGAAAGAGAACAAGGGAGACCCGTGGGGGTGCTCGGGCTTGTTCCTGGGGGGAAATGGACTTAGCGCTTCTTGCTAAGTAGTGAATGAATGAGATAAATGGACTAATTTGAGCAAACAAGTTAATTAAGGAACCACTCACACTCACTTGGATGTGACTCACCAAACTACACTAACACTCACTTGGATATGACTCACCAAGTTTAAGTGAAAGCACTTGTGTTTTGGAGACACAAGAAACATGAAGAAGCTTCACAACAATAATACGATTTTTATTCAAATTTTTGACCTCTTACAAAACGGGAGTGAGACCTATTTATAAGCAACATTTAGTCAACAGAAATAAATACAACTTTGAAAAAGAGTTAATGCTTGGTCAAGATAAGTTTGAAGATGGCATCCTTCCACTTTGGTCAAACAACCCTTTCATCTTTTAAGACACCATTCCAGGTCATTCTTCAATGTAGTCAATGGCTTTTTGGCTTTTCCATAGCCGCCAACTCTCATTAGTCACCCCTAAGTAAAAACACAATAAACAAAAGACAATGCATTCCCTTGTTAGGATCGGCCAAAGACTTTATTTGGACTTGGACTTTGAGTTTCATGAAGGGACCAAGTCTGATTACAAAACATTAAACTTTAACAAAAAGGACTTAAAATAAAATGGCCTCAAAAGATAGATCAAGAACAAAGGTCAAAAGGTTGTTGCGACCTTGGACTTAAGGAGCCCAAGGCATGGATGGGTGCATTGGATAGGCGAGGGCCTATCTTTCAAGGAAGTCCAAACTTCCTTCATGTCTTCCCAACTCTACTAGGTGAGTGGGCTTCTCCTTATCCATATTAGATGGAAGTCCTTCAAAACTATCAAAAAATGAAGTTCCTACCAAATGAGCAAGCATGTTAGGAAGTTTCTTAGCATGAGATCTAGTGAGGGGCCGCTGGATTTTCTTGGCACGAGATCCATTGAGAGGCCACTGGATTTGGGGGTAAATTCTCAATCACCCGGAGAGGATGATGTATATTTGGGTCCCCTCACTAGATCTCATGCCAAAAAGCTTCCTAACATTGATGTATATTTGGGGCATCTCGTGCCAAGAAGCTTCCTAACATACTTGCTTATTTTGTAGGTTCTTCATTTTTTGATAGTCTTAAAGGACCCCATCCAACATGCATAACGAGAAGCCCACTCACGTAGTGGAGTTGAGAAGCCATGAATGAAGTGTAGACATCTTTGGAGGACAGGCCCTCGCCTATCCAATGGGCGCACTCATGCTCGATCGAATCTCGCTAATCCACACATTGGGCTCCTTGAGTCCAAGGTTGCAACAACCTTTTGGCCTTTGTTCTTGATCCATCTTTTGAGGCCATTTTATTTTAAGTCTTCTTTGTTAAAGTTTGTTGTTTTGTAATCGAACTTGGTCTCTTTATGAAACTCAAAGTTCAAGTCCAAATAAAGCCCTTGGCTGGTCCTATCAAGGGGAATGCATTATCTTTTGTTTATTGTGTTTTTACTTAGGGGAGACTAATGAGAGTTGGTGGCCATGGATAAGCCAAAAATCCCTTGACTACATTGAAGAATGGCGTGGAAGGGTGTCTTGAAAGATGAAAGGGTTGTTTGACCAAAGTTGAAAGATTCTATCTTCAAGCTTATCTTGACCAAACATTAACTCCTTTTCAAAATTGTATTTATTTTTGTTGACTGAATGTTGGCTATAAATAGTCATCATTCCCCCTTTTGTAAGAGGTCTAAAATTTGAATAAAAAATTGTGTTATTGTTGTGAAGATTTTTCATGTTTCTTGTGTCTCCAAAATACAATTGCTTTCACTTGAGCTTGGTGAGTCATTTCCAAGTGAGTGTTAGTATAGTTTAATGAGTCATATCCAAACTAGTCTCCACTTAACCTTGGTTAGTCACATCCAAATAAGTGTGAGAGGTTCCTTAACTAGCTTGTTTACTCAAGTTAGTCTACCCATCTCGTTCATCCACTACTTAGCAAGGAGCGTTGAGTCCATATCCATCAGGAACAATCTCGAGCACTCCTACGGGTCTCCCTTGTTCTCTTTCAATCTTCCACCAACTTTCTTCCCCGAGTATTAGAAGTGTGCCACTCAACCTCAATACATTCGAATGATATGGTTAAACCAATCTTTAAGAAGCTAACTTTTAGAGTTCACCAGAGAGAATCTCTATTTTATTTCTTCAATATCCAAAAAAATGCTTTTCTAAATAACCTTAACATTGTTATAATAGTCATCTCACTAACGACAAACCATAAGTAGATTTTCAAAGAAAACATAATTAAATTATTTTAAAACACAAAAAATTAAAATAGTAATTCAGAACTTGGGCCGTGGTACATCAAGCATAGTCAAATATATTCTCAAGTATCCAAGAAAAACGAGAAACTAAATGCTAATTTATTTAGGTAGAGATTTGATTCCACCTTGGTATACTAATTTTGATTTCCAGCTAATATAAATTATTAAAAGTCAATATCGAGATCAATATTTAGTTTAGATAAGGGAGTCATTGTATGGAGAAGAATAAAAAAAAGATGTTTCAGATTCCACTATGAAAGTAGAATACAATACTCCTTATTAAGTAGCTAATGAGGATGTTTGGCTTAGAAAATTGTTTAGTGATCTTAAAGTTCTCCAAAAGCCATTGACTCTTTACCATTGTACCAATGGAAAATTTTAAAAAACCTAGAAGCAGCAAGAGGTCGAAGCATATAGAGAGAGTATCACACGATAGGAGATATAATGTAGAGTGGAGACGTAAGTGTTATAAAGTTTCCATCAGTTGAGAATATTGCTAATCCATTTACCAAGATGTTACCTACAAAGAATTTTGAACAACATTAGACATACTTAGAGATTTGCAGCACATTATTTAGTTTAGGGTAAGTGGGTGATTGTTGGAAATTATATGTCAACAAACAATATTAATAGAACACTTTATGTAGAATCAACAAAGATTTTGTTGATCAATATTATAATTGCATATTAGATTATGCTTCGTAAAATTGATAGAAAATTTATTGTTCCCTTGTGCAAACTTTATATCAACATATAGATAATGTATGTATGTGAGATAAAATATAAAGAGTAATAACCCAAAATAAATTTGTGATTTTTATTTGAAATATAGAATATTCAAATAATACAAAGTGGTAAGCATAGTTTATATCATTAGAAATTTATAGTCACATCTTGACTATATATAGTGACATAGGATTAATATATTTTGTGTAATATGATTATATATGAGTTGATTAGATAAAATTATATTGTTATGATATTTTAGTATAATAAAGAGTATTTAATTTTGTCATAATGATTGTCATTTATATATAATCTCAATTCAATGTATTTAATTGGTTTCTATTTTATTTAGTTTGTTTTTTAATTTACTCAGTAAATTTTTGTACGAGTTAGAACATGTCTTGTTCTGGAAGTAATTAAAATAAATAAATTGGAACGGTAAAATTGATACAGGGAAATCTATTAAACTTTTAAAATCTCAATCAGACTTGCAACTTAGATGAGTGGGGCTGGCCAAATTTAAGTCGGAGCCCCCGTTGCCAATTGAATTTGTATTTTATAACACTTTTTTATTAAACATTCTGATGATCATTAGGAAATTAATCCACCTTGAATGAAGGGTTACAACCTCATCATCGGATGGTTGAATTTTCTAAACCCTGAGTCCGTCTTTGAGAGAAAAATTGTGTCTTTTGTCATGTGTTTAGAGCATTGTTCTCTAGATTCACATTGATTGTCTCATTTGCTTATACAATGATAAATCATATATTAAGTGTGATATTGTTGTGTTCATTAATTTCGCACATGATTGCTTGAGGTGAGAAGTCTAGACAGAAAAGATGGAGGGTATCAAAAATGTTAAAGAGACCGTTTTACCAAGTACTTAAATCAACTTGGTCTCGTATTTGCATGAAGCGTGCTTTAAAAATATAATGCTTTGACCATTTAGATTATATATAAATAAATAACTTTTACACTTGTATGGTTGTTGTCATGATTATAACTAATGATCTTATATTGTTTTGTATTATTGAAAAAATATTTTTTATGATATAGGAGCGATTTCATCGGTGTCATGAATATCAATAATTTTCACAATCCAAGCAAACCAAAAACCAACATGAATTTGGGTAACTGTCATATCATAAGAAGATAAATAGAAGTAGAAGTTGACATCTAAAATAATGAGTTGACTTGTCAACCAACTATATATACATGAACAAACACCTAGCAAATCCTTAAGGTCTTAAATAAAGGCGCAAGAGGTCTTTGAACTCTGAAAGTTACGAGATAAAGACAAGAAATAAAACTATGGAAACGACCGCCCAAGCCAATAGAATATGTAGGTTAGGCCTTAGTGGCGTAATTGACATGATCACTCGGACAATAAAGATTGGAAAGAAAGAAATCTGCTTTTTTTGTGGTTTGGAGTGTTGATTTTCAATGTTTAATTATTAGATATTTCGTACAAGTAAAGACAAGAGCTTTTCAAATTTTCCAACTATAATTATTATTCGCGATCATTCTACAGCACCATCACCACCACTACTTTATCTGAGCCACATCACTGACGCTGCTTCCCCACTCAGTCGTAGTAGAGGAAGCTGAGGCGATCGCCCACCTCACCCGCACCGCCCCATACACTGGGCATGCCCCAGTACCAGCACATATATAAATCCACCCGCAATATAACAAGCGACTCAGTTCGCCTTTGCCAATCCTATTTCCTCACTCCTGATCAATTACCAGTGTTTGTATCATCTTATGATCTGTAGATCCTTCGCTCTTTTGAATCAAATGACAAGGGTATATCCGAATGCCACTGCCACAACCATGGCCGTCCGAAGGCCAAAGTCCGACACGGGAAACGCGGCAGTTCTGACAGTTTGGAAGAAATCACTGTTGTTTAACTGCCACGGTTTTACGGTGTTCGACAGCGAAGGCAGTCTGGTTTTCAGGGTGGATAACTACATGTCAGGGAGCAAGAGTCAGATCCTACTCATGGATTCCGCCGGAAACCCTCTGTTCACCATACATCGCAGGGTACGTAGTTGACATCTGCTATCATGCATCACCTGTTTCCACTGTTCGTCATTTCTTTCATTTTTTTTTTCATCTCTCCTCGCTCAGAAAAAACTATATGATCAGTTTTTCTATTGTAACATCAATCTCTAGATCTAGCCATTAGCGATTATGCTCTTAAACGCCGTTAATTGTGACGATCAACAGAGATTGAGCATTGGAAGCAGTTGGGCGGTGTACGAGGGAGATAACACCGCCGTGAATCCTAGCTACTACGCCAAAAAGCAAGTGAACATTCTTAGCCCAAGGTGCAAGTTGGCTCGGATAATCTCCGGTGACAAGAGGTCACCGGCGACTATGAAAGTGACGTACGACATAAAGGGCTCTTACTCGCAACGAAGCTGCGCTGTGTACGACAACAATAAGAGAAAGGTGGTGGAGGTAGCGAGGAAGGAGACGGCGGGAGGAGGTTGCTTCGGGGTCGACGTATTTCAGCTTCGGGTCCACCCTCAAATAGATTGTTCACTAGCCATGGCCATCGTCATCCTCCTTGATCAGATGTACGTTTGAGCTTTCTTCCTAAAACTCGTCCACCATTTCCACCTACCAAGGCAGCGCCACACGTAATCTAACTCCCCCAGTTCCACCATCGTCTTGCCAGTTTGCTCTAGCCTCTTGATTCTGATCCACCCTTTTCCTGTAAAATTTTGCAGTTTGGTTTTCAGATTTTTACAGCAGAAAACCAGGCCCAGGAATCGATGTAATATACCCATAAAAACCATTGGAACACATAATATTTCTCTCCCTCTCTCTCTTTTTCGGCTTTGGCCCTATTAGCGGCTTTTGACCTTCAAGTAAAACTCGTTAATCAACATGATAAACTAGAGGTTTAAAATTAATTTAACCTAAAAGTATAAAGTTAATTTGAAATATCCCAAAACAAAAAATTTTAACAACTATAACCTTAAACTATCCAAAATGTAACAAATCAAACTCTGGCGGATAGCCGATCATCCCTCGTTTTGAATTTATGCCAAGAATGAGGCACCGATCACCCTCAATTCTAAATTTACGCCGCGAACGAGGAGCTGATCACCTCCGTTATGTCCTGTACTTACGTGGCACTGGATATATTGGGTCGGGGAGTCGATATGGGGACCAAAGACCACGTCCAACATGCACCACATTTGATTCGACAATGGGTGGTCTCCGCCTTGCAACGGCCCCTGGTTCCCTGCCTCTTAATTTTACAGGGTGGTCGGGAATGAGGGGTCACCGCCCTGCATCGGCCCCCCGTTTTGTGCCCCCTCATTTTACAGGGTGGTCAGGAACATGAGATCATCAGCCTAAAACAACCTCCCATTCTCAAGCACAATGTTTAAGATTTGGGGGTCGTCACCCCAAAACGACCCTCCGTTCTCAAGCATAATGTTTAAGAATGAGGTGTCATTTCATGGCCGTGACCCCCCGTTCGTAGCCCCAATTTTGAGAACAGGGGGTCATTTCCCTAGAACAGAGGGCTGATCCCCGACAATATATAAAAAATTTGCCCCCTTTCCATCCCTCACTACTGAAAAATTCAATTTTCTCTCGGCCCCCACCGTGATTCCAACACAAAATCTGATAATTTCACGCCCCTATCGTGTTGGTTTCTCCATCCCTAATCATTTCCTTGAAATATCATCAAAAAAATTCCACAAATCTGAGCCCTAAATCGTCAAAATCCTCAAATCCCCAATTTAAGCTAAATCGCCAAATTTCCCTTAAATGGCTCACAAATTGACGATTAAACGAAAGCCTGCACGATCACAAGGTGGCCCGACCGAACATGCTCTACCAAATCATCCATCGATGTCACAAGGAGGATCATTTTAAGGAGGTCCAACAAACTGGCTACCGTGGTCACAAGGTACTTCGGGTCAAACGCGACGACCGCCAACTGAGTATTTTTGTAATGAATTTTGAAATCATATGTTTCAAGAGCAGTTTGAGCGAGATATGTCAAACTGCTCAGTTATTCATTCAAAGACCGTCAAATTTAGAGGTTGAGAGTCGTTGTAGATCGATGAGATATTCGATAGAATCACTCTACATGGAGTGTACAGATTAAGGGGTGATAGTTACGATAGAATTGTTGTAACGACCCCGGCCAGGAGCCGTCACGTGTTCATATTCTTTCATTAATCGTTTGCTTGACTTTTACTATTATTACATTCACTTACAATCTTTCAACAGACTTTCACACATATTTTTTTTTTTCTTTCTAAACTGGTAATAGAGACGCAGAACCATTAAGGAAGACGAACCTTCTCGTGCCCGACTTCCCACGCCTCGTCGGCTCAACTTTCACAGAGTCGAGCGACTAGACTCGGTCATTGGTTTCTTGACAATTTCGGGAAAAGAGGAGGTGCCCTCAATTCTCTTAACACAATACCACTCGGGTTTGCATGGGTTGCATGCGTTGACACCCTCAGAAATTTAGTCGTCCGGATCATCACGTGCATTACGCGTGACTCGCTTAACATCGCCTAAAAGGAGACATCTTTCCGGTGGGCAACGTGGGTCTCGCGTGCTAAATTAAAACATCTTCCGGTCGCTAAACGACAAAACACATTTTACATCTTCCGGTCGCTAAACGACAAAACACCATTTTTACATTTCCGGTCGCTAAACGACCAAAACACATTTACATCTTCCGGTCGCTAAACGACAAAACACATTTTACATCTTCCGGTCGCTAAACGACAAAACACATTTTACATCTTCCGGTCGCTAAACGACAAAACACATTTTACATCTTCCGGTCGCTAAACGACAAAACACATTTTACATCTTCCGGTCGCTAAACGACAAAACACATTTTACATCTTCCGGTCGCTAAACGACAAAACACATTTTACATCTTCCGGTCGCTAAACGACAAAACACATTTTACATCTTCCGGTCGCTAAACGACAAAACACATTTTACATCTTCCGGTCGCTAAACGACAAAACACATTTTACATCTTCCGGTCGCTAAACGACAAAACACATTTTACATCTTCCGGTCGCTAAACGACAAAACACATTTTACATCTTCCGGTCGCTAAACGACAAAACACATTTTACATCTTCCGGTCGCTAAACGACAAAACACATTTTACATCTTCCGGTCGCTAAACGACAAAACACATTTTACATCTTCCGGTCGCTAAACGACAAAACACATTTTACATCTTCCGGTCGCTAAACGACAAAACACATTTTACATCTTCCGGTCGCTAAACGACAAAACACATTTTACATCTTCCGGTCGCTAAACGACAAAACACATTTTACATCTTCCGGTCGCTAAACGACAAAACACATTTTACATCTTCCGGTCGCTAAACGACAAAACACATTTTACATCTTCCGGTCGCTAAACGACAAAACACATTTTACATCTTCCGGTCGCTAAACGACAAAACACATTTTACATCTTCCGGTCGCTAAACGACAAAACACATTTTACATCTTCCGGTCGCTAAACGACAAAACACATTTTACATCTTCCGGTCGCTAAACGACAAAACACATTTTACATCTTCCGGTCGCTAAACGACAAAACACATTTTACATCTTCCGGTCGCTAAACGACAAAACACATTTTACATCTTCCGGTCGCTAAACGACAAAACACATTTTACATCTTCCGGTCGCTAAACGACAAAACACATTTTACATCTTCCGGTCGCTAAACGACAAAACACATTTTACATCTTCCGGTCGCTAAACGACAAAACACATTTTACATCTTCCGGTCGCTAAACGACAAAACACATTTTACATCTTCCGGTCGCTAAACGACAAAACACATTTTACATCTTCCGGTCGCTAAACGACAAAACACATTTTACATCTTCCGGTCGCTAAACGACAAAACACATTTTACATCTTCCGGTCGCTAAACGACAAAACACATTTTACATCTTCCGGTCGCTAAACGACAAAACACATTTTACATCTTCCGGTCGCTAAACGACAAAACACATTTTACATCTTCCGGTCGCTAAACGACAAAACACATTTTACATCTTCCGGTCGCTAAACGACAAAACACATTTTACATCTTCCGGTCGCTAAACGACAAAACACATTTTACATCTTCCGGTCGCTAAACGACAAAACACATTTTACATCTTCCGGTCGCTAAACGACAAAACACATTTTACATCTTCCGGTCGCTAAACGACAAAACACATTTTACATCTTCCGGTGACGTCATCCGGAAGACTAAACCATCATACAACTATCCTTCGGCATCTGCCGATGACGTCAGCCGGAAGACAAAACCAACAAACAACTACCCTTCGGCATCTGCCGATGACGTCAACCGGGAGATTGCCTCATCCAGCTTCCGTCTTACGGTAGAGAACACTAAATCATCAAAGAACTCCTTCCAACTGGAAGAAAACACAACTCATCCAAATGCATATAACGGAAGACTTAAGCAACGGATCATTTATAATCTATATAATCATTCCCTGGCTCAGTGATTTACTAGACAGTTTCAAAGCTCAACGTTTTAAAATAATCTCATCCTACTTAAACTACCATATCCTTTAACATACTGTAACATAAGAGTCTTAACCAGGGGTCATAAATCGCCTCTCCAGTCCCGCACTGTCACCTTGAGCATCCTCCAGCAACCAGCCTTAAGCATCCTCTTTGAACATGACATCCTCACCTGAACCTTCTTCACCTACACCATAAGGTTTAACTATAAGCCTAATGCTTAGTAAGGAATGCATGCTGACAGATATACATGAGTACACAATTTAAAGAGACATAATTCATAAACTATTCTTCATTCATGTTCATCTCTATCATTTACATAACATGTATTAAGGCAGGGAACGAGGGAGGAAGACAGGGGTACATAGTCATTTGCCTATCGCGGCAGTCATACATAATCATTTGCCTATCGCGGCAATCATGATACATCACTCGGCCTCCCCAGTGGGAGAATTCGCGAGCCATACATATCATTACTCGGCCTCCACCAGTGGGAGATTTCGCGAGTCATACATATCATTAACTCGGCCTCCACCAGTGGGAGAATTCGCGAGTCATACATAACATAGTCTTTTCCCCGTTCTGCACTTAATCATGGTTACATTTACTTTTCATGTTCTCTACTTAATCATAAACGTGGGCATAATGCATAAACATGAGGTTCATAGAAAAAAATCATACCATAAGGACAAGTAGAACATCCTGTAACTTTACATTTGCTTACACAACTTCTTCATGTCGTGAAAATAACAAATCATAGTCAACAAGCTAACATCTCAGTGATTTCCTAATACCCTTGCGGTGTAGGGCCCTAGTGGCCGGAAATCTTAACACATTCACTTACCTGGATTCCTTAGCAATCCGAGCTTCTTTCCTTTAAACTTCTTCACCTAAAACATGTACATTACAGTAGTTAAAACAAAGTCCTAATAGTCCTAATCATAAACCATCCTAGGATCTAATAGCTAAAGTCATTCCGATTCCTCTGTTTGACACACTGCAGTCTGAAATCCGAAACTAGGTGGACAGGTTTTACCATTGATTAAATCCGAGTTGGTTACTTAAAATGCTCAGAATCGATTCGGGATGACATTTCTACTCCCAGATTTTAAAAAGTCATAAACTACTCGGCCACTGCTAAAAAAAATCCGAACTCAGTGCTTTGCTGAAAACAGAGCTCTATTTACTAATGAATGACTACATTGTCCATTTCGTACCTCGGGTGTGGATTTGCAGAGAAGAGCAAGCTCGAAACCAGCCGTCGGTAAAGGGAAGTTCTGGTAGCCGAGAGCAAGAACTTGGGAAAGAAGGAATCGCCGAGAGGAAATGTCGGCTACAGTGGTAATAAATGAGGTTTAAGGTTTCCATTTCCTATTTATACTAAATCCATCGATTTTAATTACAAAACTGCCACCCAACCTAGTTTCACACAACTTGTAATAAATTTGTCTTAACGTTAAATTTTAAATCATAAGAGTTAAATAAGAGGGTGACAATGAAAATGGTCAGAAAATCACCTGGCCGAAATGTCGGGTGTTACATCCACCCCTCCTTAAACAAAATTTTCGTCCTCGAAAATTGCTCAAGCAAATAACTTAGGATATTTGTCCAACATCTCCTGCTGCATTTCCCATGTGGCTTCTTCAATGCCGTGATTTGTCCATAAAACTTTCACCAATGGGATCTCTTTGTTTCTCAGAGTCTTGACTGCATATTCCAATATCTGTATCGGTTTCTCCTCATACTCCAGTGTTGATTCTAAACCAATATCCGATGGCTGGATGACCTGCATCGGATCACGCATGCACTTCCTTAACATTGACACATGGAAGACATTATGAACTTTATCCAATGATGGAGGCAGTTGCAGTCTGTAAGCTGTACTCCCGATTTTTGCCAAGACAGGGAAGGGTCCAATGAATCTAGGATTAAGTTTTCCCTTCTTGCCAAATCTTAAGACTCCTTTAAATGGTGACACCTTTAAGAATACTTCATCTCCTACTGAAAACTCGAGTTCCCTTCTCCTTTGATCTGCATAACATTTCTGCCGGCTTTGTGCAGTCATCATTCTTTTCCGAATAGTGGCAATCTTATCTGACATTTGTTGCAGAATATCAGGTCCAAGAAGTTTTGTTTCACCAACCTCGTCCCAATAAAGAGGTGACCTACACTTCCTACCATACAGTGCTTCATAAGGTGCCATACCAATGGTGGACTGATAACTGTTATTGTAGGAGAACTCAACTAGAGGTAATTGTCTGCTCCAAGTTGTCTGAAAGTCAAGTACACATGCTCTCAACATATCTTCGAGTATTTGAATCGTCCTTTCTGACTGGCCATCGGTCTGTGGGTGAAAAGCTGTGCTGAAAGATAACTTTGTACCTAATGTACCTTGCAAACTTTTCCAGAATCGAGAGGTGAACCTGGGGTCACGGTCAGAGACAATGGATACTGGGATCCCATGCAACCTAATAATTTCCTGAACATAAAGATCAGCAAATTGGTCCATCGTATAGGTGGTCCTTACAGGTAAGAAATGAGCCGATTTCGTCAGTCTATCCACCACAACCCAAATACAATCATGCCCTTTTGTCGTCTTAGGTAGTCCTACAACAAAATCCATAGCTATATGTTCCCACTTCCATTCGGGAATAGGCAACGGCTGAAGAGTACCTCCTGGACGTTGGTGCTCGGCTTTGACTTGTTGGCATACTAAACAGGACTCTACATACTTAGCAACATCCCTTTTTAGGTTAGGCCACCAGTACTGTAACTTCAGGTCTCGGTACATCTTGGTGCAGCCAGGATGTATAGAAAAGGAAGAGGAGTGCGCCTCAGCCAAGATCAACTTACGCAATTCCACATCATTAGGAATGCACCACCGATTTCTAAACCTCAGGATTCCATCCTTGGAGAGACTGAACTCGGAGGTGGTGTCCTTCAACTTATCCATCATGCTGATATTTTCCACTGAATCCTTCCGTTGTGCATCCTTGATCTTTTCCAAAATTGTTGGTTGAATAGTTAACTCAGCGAGCAAGACTGATAACTCTGGAACTATCTCCAAGTAAAATTTCTGAACTTCTGTTCTTAAGGGTATAGACATGGTTGAAACCACGGGTTGCATTGTTGTTGACATCCTACTCAACGCATCAGCTACAGAGTTAGCCTTCCCGGGGTGATACTTGATCTCAAAATCGTAGTCCTTGACAAATTCCAACCAACGTCTCTGTCTCATGTTCAATTCCTTCTGTGTGAAGAGGTACTTTAGACTTTTATGGTCAGAAAACACCTCACATTGCTGTCCATATAGATAGTGTCTCCAAATCTTCAAGGCGAAAACAACAGCAGCTAATTCTAGATCATGAGTGGGGTAATTTTGCTCGTAACTTTTTAGCTGCCTAGAAGCATACGCTATAACTTTACCCTCTTGCATCAAAACACAACCTAAACCAACTTTAGACGCATCACAGTAAACACTAAATTTTCCTTCTTCGGTTGGGAGGGTCAATACAGGGGCTGTTGTTAACTTCAGTTTTAAACGTCTGGAAGCTGTCTTCACAGGCTTCAGTCCAAGAATACTTAATGTCCTTCTTTGTTAAACCTGTCAGGGGTTTAGCTATCATGGAAAATCCCTTGATGAACTTCCTGTAATAGCCTGCCAGTCCAAGGAAGCTACGGACTTCGCTGGCATTCTTAGGTTGAGGCCAATCCTTTACTGCCTGAATTTTGGTCGGGTCCACAGATATGCCATTAGCAGAAACTACATGGCCAAGGAAATTAACCTTATCTAACCAAAACTGACACTTAGACAGCTTGGCGTAAAGTTGATGCTCCTTCAATGTCGTCAAAACTACTTTCAAATGTTCTTCATGGTCAGCCACAGTTCGAGAGTATATCAAGATATCATCTATGAACACAATCACAAACTTATCCAAATACTCACGAAACACACGGTTCATTAGATCCATAAAAGCGGCAGGGGCGTTTGTCAATCCAAACGACATGACTAAGAATTCATAATGTCCATAGCGGGTTCTGAAGGCTGTCTTTGGTATATCTCCTTCTTTAACCTTCAGTTGGTAATAACCCGAACGTAAATCTATCTTTGAAAACACCTTAGCTCCTTGCAATTGTTCAAACAAATCGTCAATCCTGGGTAAGGGGTACCTATTCTTGATTGTCAACTTATTTAGTTCCCTGTAGTCTATGCACATTCTAAGAGAACCATCCTTCTTCCTTACAAATAAGACTGGTGCACCCCAAGGAGAACTGCTGGGGCGAATAAATCCCTTGTCAACCAATTCCTGCAGTTGGACCTTCAATTCTTTCAACTCAACAGGTGCCATACGGTACGGATTCTTAGATACAGGTGATGCCTCGGGGTATGTATCAATCACAAATTCTATTTCCCTATCAGGTGGTATACCCGGTAAGTCATCTAAGAATGCCTCGGGAAACTCCCGGACTATAGGAATATCTTGTAGCTCAATTTTATTCTTCACCCGGCCATCTATTACACTAGCCAGGTAGCTCTCACAACCACCTCTCAGCATTCGGTATATTTCTAGTGAGGATATAATTGGTATCTTACTTATTTTAGGAATAGCTTGGAAGGAATAATGGTTATCATTTGGGGGTCTAAAATCAACTATTCCAGATCGACAACTTATCGTGGCATGATGTCTAAATAACCAATCCATCCTTAATATCACCTCATACCCCTTTATGTCAATGACAATTAACTCCGCATAGAGATCCTTATCCCTTAAGGACACGACGTCACCCTTAACAATCTGTTCTGAATGTAGGGACTTCCCTGATGGCAACACAACACTATATGACCTTTCAGCTGGTAAGGGTCCTATGCTATGTTTGCATACAAACAAGGTTGATATAAATGAGTGTGTGGCCCCTGTATCTATGAGTGTATAAGCAGCAAAACCACAGATCATGATGGTACCTGATATGACTGTATGTTGATCAGCTCCCTCATCTTCCATCAACGCATACACTCTGGGTACAACCCTTGCACGGTTCGGGTCTGGCGGCATGGGGCAATCTCTGACCATGTGTCCGGTCTTATCACACCTGAAACACCGGCCAGAAAGCAGCTTGCACTCACCAGGGTGGTTCCTCTGACATGTAGGGCATAGAGGCGCCAGAGGTCTCTTTCCTTTTCCCTGGTCATCATTCTGGTTGAGGGGCCTCTTCATTCCATGCTGTTGTTGCTGTGGTCCCCTGTTCTGTCGTGGCTGCCAACCCTTGTTCTGACGTGGTGGCGGCTGAGCGTCCTTCATGAGTTTCTTTGGCTGTTCGCGTTGTGCATATGCTGTCATTTCTTCGCCTCTTCTAGCTCCAAGGCCTTAGCCGTCACTTCACCATAAGGTACATTATGTATCCCGGCAGTCTTCACTTTCATGTACAGACTTGGCTTCAGTCCTTGAACAAACGGTAAATCTTATCTTCCTCATCCTCAATCATACGGGGAGCAAAACCGTGATAAAGCATCAAATTTACATATATAATCCGTCACAGAGCCAGTTTGTCGTAGATTCATAAACTCCTTCTTCTTGTTGGCCCGAACAGTCCTATTGAAGTACTTGTCAAAGAAGGCAGTCTTGAACATCCCCCAGGTCATAGCTTCGCATTAGTGGTGCTCCTGGATCGAGTCCCACCAATGCCTTGCACTTAACTCCAAAATGAAAGACAGCATAGGTGACCTTATCCCCTCGTCAACCGTTGCATACTTAAACATATCTTCAATCTTCGATCCACTCCTCAGCATGGACAGGATCTGAAAACATACCCATTAAACACCGGGGGGTCGAAGCCGGTGGAAGCGCTCACCCCCATGATCATGAGTTGTTTTAGTATTGGAGTTGCCTTGTCTTCTCTAGCTGTCATCAGTCGTTCTATCTGGTGAGATTGACGCATGACCAACTCAGTCAACTGCAGCAATAGCATTGCTAGCCTCATTGGCCTCTCTCTGTTGACCTCTACTATCGTGGGATTCCTAGACAAATCATTACAGGCATAACTTAACTTAATGACATACATGAAATCATAAACACTTACAGTTGCTGAGGTGTGCTCAAGTGACAGTCAGTGCTGGGAGGCAGTCTGTAGAATACATTTTACATCTTCCGGTCGCTAAACGACAAAACACATTTTACATCTTCCGGTCGCTAAACGACAAAACACATTTTACATCTTCCGGTCGCTAAACGACAAAACACATTTTACATCTTCCGGTCGCTAAACGACAAAACACATTTTACATCTTCCGGTCGCTAAACGACAAAACACATTTTACATCTTCCGGTCGCTAAACGACAAAACACATTTTACATCTTCCGGTCGCTAAACGACAAAACACATTTTACATCTTCCGGTCGCTAAACGACAAAACACATTTTACATCTTCCGGTCGCTAAACGACAAAACACATTTTACATCTTCCGGTCGCTAAACGACAAAACACATTTTACATCTTCCGGTCGCTAAACGACAAAACACATTTTACATCTTCCGGTCGCTAAACGACAAAACACATTTTACATCTTCCGGTCGCTAAACGACAAAACACATTTTACATCTTCCGGTCGCTAAACGACAAAACACATTTTACATCTTCCGGTCGCTAAACGACAAAACACATTTTACATCTTCCGGTCGCTAAACGACAAAACACATTTTACATCTTCCGGTCGCTAAACGACAAAACACATTTTACATCTTCCGGTCGCTAAACGACAAAACACATTTTACATCTTCCGGTCGCTAAACGACAAAACACATTTTACATCTTCCGGTCGCTAAACGACAAAACACATTTTACATCTTCCGGTCGCTAAACGACAAAACACATTTTACATCTTCCGGTCGCTAAACGACAAAACACATTTTACATCTTCCGGTCGCTAAACGACAAAACACATTTTACATCTTCCGGTCGCTAAACGACAAAACACATTTTACATCTTCCGGTCGCTAAACGACAAAACACATTTTACATCTTCCGGTCGCTAAACGACAAAACACATTTTACATCTTCCGGTCGCTAAACGACAAAACACATTTTACATCTTCCGGTCGCTAAACGACAAAACACATTTTACATCTTCCGGTCGCTAAACGACAAAACACATTTTACATCTTCCGGTCGCTAAACGACAAAACACATTTTACATCTTCCGGTCGCTAAACGACAAAACACATTTTACATCTTCCGGTCGCTAAACGACAAAACACATTTTACATCTTCCGGTCGCTAAACGACAAAACACATTTTACATCTTCCGGTCGCTAAACGACAAAACACATTTTACATCTTCCGGTCGCTAAACGACAAAACACATTTTACATCTTCCGGTCGCTAAACGACAAAACACATTTTACATCTTCCGGTCGCTAAACGACAAAACACATTTTACATCTTCCGGTCGCTAAACGACAAAACACATTTTACATCTTCCGGTCGCTAAACGACAAAACACATTTTACATCTTCCGGTCGCTAAACGACAAAACACATTTTACATCTTCCGGTCGCTAAACGACAAAACACATTTTACATCTTCCGGTCGCTAAACGACAAAACACATTTTACATCTTCCGGTCGCTAAACGACAAAACACATTTTACATCTTCCGGTCGCTAAACGACAAAACACATTTTACATCTTCCGGTCGCTAAACGACAAAACACATTTTACATCTTCCGGTCGCTAAACGACAAAACACATTTTACATCTTCCGGTCGCTAAACGACAAAACACATTTTACATCTTCCGGTCGCTAAACGACAAAACACATTTTACATCTTCCGGTCGCTAAACGACAAAACACATTTTACATCTTCCGGTCGCTAAACGACAAAACACATTTTACATCTTCCGGTCGCTAAACGACAAAACACATTTTACATCTTCCGGTCGCTAAACGACAAAACACATTTTACATCTTCCGGTCGCTAAACGACAAAACACATTTTACATCTTCCGGTCGCTAAACGACAAAACACATTTTACATCTTCCGGTCGCTAAACGACAAAACACATTTTACATCTTCCGGTCGCTAAACGACAAAACACATTTTACATCTTCCGGTCGCTAAACGACAAAACACATTTTACATCTTCCGGTCGCTAAACGACAAAACACATTTTACATCTTCCGGTCGCTAAACGACAAAACACATTTTACATCTTCCGGTCGCTAAACGACAAAACACATTTTACATCTTCCGGTCGCTAAACGACAAAACACATTTTACATCTTCCGGTCGCTAAACGACAAAACACATTTTACATCTTCCGGTCGCTAAACGACAAAACACATTTTACATCTTCCGGTCGCTAAACGACAAAACACATTTTACATCTTCCGGTCGCTAAACGACAAAACACATTTTACATCTTCCGGTCGCTAAACGACAAAACACATTTTACATCTTCCGGTCGCTAAACGACAAAACACATTTTACATCTTCCGGTCGCTAAACGACAAAACACATTTTACATCTTCCGGTCGCTAAACGACAAAACACATTTTACATCTTCCGGTCGCTAAACGACAAAACACATTTTACATCTTCCGGTCGCTAAACGACAAAACACATTTTACATCTTCCGGTCGCTAAACGACAAAACACATTTTACATCTTCCGGTCGCTAAACGACAAAACACATTTTACATCTTCCGGTCGCTAAACGACAAAACACATTTTACATCTTCCGGTCGCTAAAACGACAAAACACATTTTACATCTTCCGGTGACGTCATCCGGAAGACTAAACCATCATACAACTATCCTTCGGCATCTGCCGATGACGTCAGCCGGAAGACAAAACCAACAAACAACTACCCTTCAGCATCTGCCGATGACGTCAGCCGGGAGATTGCCTCATCCAGCTTCCGTCTTACGGTAGAGAACACTAAATCATCAAAGAACTCCTTCCAACTGGAAGAAAACACAACTCATCCAAATGCTTATAACGGAAGACTTAAGCAACGGATCATTTATAATCTATATATCATTCCCTGGCTCAGTGATTTACTAGACAGTTTCAAAGCTCAACGTTTAAAATAATCTCATCCTACTTAAACTACCATATCCTTTAACATACTGTAACATAAGAGTCTTAACCAGGGGTCATAAATCGCCTCTCCAGTCCCGCACTGTCACCTTGAGCATTCTCCAGCAACCAGCCTTAAACATCCTCTTTGAACATGACATCCTCACCTGAACCTTCTTCACCTACACCATAAGGTTTAACTATAAGCCTAATGCTTAGTAAGGAATGCATGCTGACAGATATACATGAGTACACAATTTAAAGAGACATAATTCATAAACTATTCTTCATTCATGTTCATCTCTATCATTTACATAACATGTATTAAGGCAGGGAACAAGGGAGGAAGACAGGGGTACATAGTCATTTGCCTATCGCGGCAGTCATACATAATCATTTGCCTATCGCGGCAATCATGATACATCACTCGGCCTCCCCAGTGGGAGAATTCGCGAGCCATACATATCATTACTCGGCCTCCACCAGTGGGAGATTTCGCGAGTCATACATATCATTAACTCGGCCTCCACCAGTGGGAGAATTCGCGAGTCATACATAACATAGTCTTTTCCCCGTTCTGCACTTAATCATGGTTACATTTACTTTTCATGTTCTCTACTTAATCATAAACGTGGGCATAATGCATAGACATGAGGTTCATAGAGAAAAGTCATACCATAAGGACAAGTAGAACATCCTGTAACTTTACATTTGCTTACACAACTTCTTCATGTCGTGAAAATAACAAATCATAGTCAACAAGCTAACATCTCAGTGATTTCCTAATACCCTTGCGGTGTAGGGCCCTAGTGGCCGGAAATCTTAACACATTCACTTACCTGGATTCCTTAGCAATCCGAGCTTCTTTCCTTTAAACTTCTTCACCTAAAACATGTACATTACAGTAGTTAAAACAAAGTCCTAATAGTCCTAATCATAAACCATCCTAGGATCTAATAGCTAAAGTCATTCCGATTCCTCTGTTTGACACACTGCAGTCTGAAATCCGAAACTAGGTGGACAGGTTTTACCATTGATTAAATCCGAGTTGGTTACTTAAAATGCTCAGAATCGATTCGGGATGACATTTCTACTCCCAGATTTTAAAAAGTCATAAACTACTCGGCCACTGCTAAAAAAAATCCGAACTCAGTGCCGAGCTGAAAACAGAGCTCTATTTACTAATGAATGACTACATTGTCCATTTCGTACCTCGGGTGTGAATTTGCAGAGAAGAGCAAGCTCGAAACCAGCCGTCGGTAAAGGGAAGTTCTGGTAGCCGAGAGCAAGAACTTGGGAAAGAAGGAATCGCCGAGAGGAAATGTCGGCTACAGTGGTAATAAATGAGGTTTAAGGTTTCCATTTCCTATTTATACTAAATCCATCGATTTTAATTACAAAACTGCCACCCAACCTAGTTTCACACAACTTGTAATAAATTTGTCTTAACGTTAAATTTTAAATCATAAGGGTTAAATAAGAGGGTGACAATGAAAATGGTCAGAAAATCACCTGGCCGAAATGTCGGGTGTTACAATTGTTCACTTGTTTTTTGTGAACTTGACCTCTACTAGAAGAGCAATATGTTTGAAGACGTACATCCTCGGTATAGGGATTGTTATACCTCCAGGGACGGTTAATGAATTGCTCGGGTTTACCAAAGAAGGGAATGAGGTTGAGAGATACTACCATCCTTCCCGAGATTGTATTTTTTCAAATCGGCCGAAGGACTTGACTTCTTTAGGGAAATTCATCGAAATGCCAACATCGAAGGGTTTGTAAAGCCAAAATCCAGGGATTTGAACGTTAGAGCTCGGGTTATTCACAATTTTATAACCCACATCATTCTACCTCGGGATGGATCTAGCGATCTCGTGAGCTGCATGGATCTCTACGTGATGGAGAAGCTATACAACGGGAAGATGTTCGACCTGGCTTTGTGATTTTAGGTCACATGAATGAGATTGGTTTGGCATGCAACAAGAATCTGCCATAAGACACGTTGAATTAGAAGATCGTCAAGCGAGCTCGGGTTTAGCTACCGATTGGGGAGCATATGAGAGCACAGAGATTCGATGATGTATTTAATAGACTTCATTGAAGTCAATAGGACTTGAATGTTCAAGGGAGATCAAAGGGACTCCACCTCTACAGATGTTCCTATGGAGGAGGCCACTGCGCGACCATTGATCCCCCAAACGGCTAGTAGGTAGAATAGGATGGAGCAGAGACTATAGTTCCTTGTAGGCAAAGTCGAGAAGCTCACCGTCACACACAGAGAGCTAGGTGAGTCCCATAGAGAGCTGAGGAAAACCCTCATGGATGAGGTGGAGCAAGATGAAGATGATGTCTCGCTGTAGTTTAGTTTATGTTTTGTATTTTATTTTAGTACTTTACTTTATGTACTTTAGTTTATGTTTGTCATTTAGTTTCGAGTTGCCGTTCTAGCTCACAAAAGGTTTTTTCTTTTTACGGACACAAGACGTTTGTTGACGAGGTCAACTTGTTATATTTTTTTACAATCCTAGTCATCAGGCTCTTTTAGATCATCTCGAACATGGTCATAATCGGTTTGTCCCTAACATGTAATAGAATTGCATTGAATGAATCACATAAATTATTTAATCCCAATTCACACTTGAGAATCGAAGAGAATGCATGATCAGCTCAATATCTAAGGTTTATGCCTCGAAGATATGCATGAGCATTTGAGTTAATTTGATGTAAGTTCATTATTTCTATCTTGAAATGAAAAGTTGTTGTTGCTTTGGCCGCATTTTATATGCCAGAGGCAGTAGCGGTGGTCTGCTGACGGTAATTCCTACTGCACAGCATATAACAACCCCTAGTATTTGAAAGAACAATGGAGTCAATATAAAATAATATAACTATCACAACGCCCCAATATTTGAAAGAACAATTGGAAACGCATCATACTTTTTGTCGATTCGAAATAAATGTCAATTTGTATCCTGATTCAATCTGTAGGTATGCCTTCAATAATTTCAAAAACTACATTCATAAGTCCATTCACTCTGATTTCACATTGGCAACGACAATGAGATATATTCCATAGTTACCATCAATACTGACGGCTGCAAGTAATTGGCCAGGACACAAGCGCTTTAGATGACAAATTATCCAAACAGATAATAGGTCTACCACACTACAATAGACCTACCTTGCAAACAACTATACACATATACATTCTTTCGAATACACATGACTCATTATCGGCAAAGCCCACCAAGTAAGTCTATAGGCCCAATGTGCTACCCGGATTTGATCTACATATTTCTTCTGCATACGACCACAATAGCTTGTATTGTTCGTCACCATTTCCTTCATTAATTTTTAGCGCTTCCCTTTTTGCTCTTCTGGTAAGACTTGGTGTAATGTTGACATTCAAATTTTTCCTTACTGTCTCAATAATGGAAGGAATTTTCCATGTAGGTTAACTTTTGAACCTATTTAAATAATCATTTGCCACTCATTTTGCAGTAGCGTATCGATTCTCAATTTTTCTTGAATAGTTGTGAAAATCGTTGAAACTCTTTATTTAAAACGTAAGCTCATTTTGAATCTTCGAACCATGCAGTCGCCAATTACATCCGTCTTCACATACTACTATTAGTCGCTGAGATTCACTTTTAATGAATTTGATTACATAACCATTATTTAAAACATATTCTACTATTTCTTCTCTAATTGCCTTTAAAGAACTATATTTTTTCCCTAGATAAACTCCCATCAAAATTTCTTTCTTTACCGATATGCTTTCCACTTTATTATCCTCCAAGTCGACTGGTGTTCAAAACTCATCGTCTAGAGTTTTTGACGTCGATTGCACTTCTATTTCTTCATTAGCTTCTAGGTAATCAAATGCTCGAACATCACCATATATAGGCGTTGAGTACGAATGCTAGTCCTTATTGACATCACAAGTTGTTGTCTCGTTTAAATCAACCGATCTACTTGAATCAGAATCTATCAATGTCGCTTATACAGAAAAAAATTTTCTGAGCAAAAAAAGAGTAGATAGATTTTAAAGTTTTTGCCAAAGAATGGAGGGCTATTTCTTTATATAGTGTCGAAAATCAACCCCCCGTTCATGAGAATGACACCCAGTTCTCAAGCAAAATAATTGAGTGAAAACTTTTATTTTATGCATAATGAAAATATTTTACTTACTATTTAGGGTCAACCGTTTGATTGGACTTGAATTAAGATAATCTATCATGTCATTGTTTTTTCATATAAATATCAAAATAGATTCTAGAATAAGAATGTGTTTTTAATTAACATCTTAAATTTTTAGTTTCATTAATTAACGTCTCATAAGTTAATAGGTCAACAACGATCTGTTAGATTTGTGTTAAATCGCTCTTTTCACTTGTCAAAGTTGATTAAGAGTGAAAATAGAATCAAGCTGAGTTTTTTCAAAATACTTTAAATACCCTTTGTGTTGATTTAGCTGTTTTAACACCTCCGTCACCTTCGCCTTCATCTCTCCTGAAACCAACTGCAATATCACTAAAAGCTCCTGGAATGCTCCTAGTTGAAGAGTTTACACCATTGCCACCGCCACCGCCACTTCCTTTCTCCACTTTTTGCAGAGCTTCTACCTGATTGAGATGGATAAATCGGTCGCTGTTTTCGAGATCTAGAAAATTCTCTTCACCAGTATCGGCATTGATAGGGCATTTTCGTACGTTTGTATTTCTCCCTCTTTGAAGTCCAAATTCAGTCGATTAATGCTAGGTATTTCTCGCAGAGGCTTTTTTCTGAATCGACGAGGAGCTCTAGAAGGAGAGATATGAGTTCAAGTTCGATGAACTTCTATGTGATTTTCTCATTCGATTCTAATTGGGAAATCAGGTGGTAAATTTTTGTGAGGGATATTTTTGTGGCTGTGAGAATGAGAGGATTTTTAATTGTACATACTAACAATTCGATTAATCCATAGATTTCTGCTAATTTTGCGGCCATGGATTTGATCCATGAAAAGAAGCTGTTTGAGTACCAAAATAAGCGAATCCAAGATCAGTGGTAGCACGTTACTAACGTCTTCAAACTATAAGGGGTAAATTGACTGAATTAAAAATTTGAAATGTCTCCATAATTTATTTTGATAATTACCATTGTTTTTTTTTTTTATTACAAACACTTAATATTGATATGTAATTAACATAAACTTTTTCTTTTCCTATTAAAAGAAGCAAACCTACCAAAAACCTATTAGTTTTCCGTTGATTTGAAATCGAACTAGCACTAATTGAGGTGATTGAATTAATTCAAAGAAATTCTACAATTGAAATTCTCATTCAAGTTCTTTTTCCAGTGGAATCTAACAATTTTAATTGTTAGAAAATATAAAAGTGATTTCATTTTCTCTAATGTTTAAAACTTAATTGAATTGATTTCATGAATTCAGGTCAATGCACCTTAATAACTTTTGTCATGTTGTTGTGGAAGAGATTAGGTTGAGTCTCGTTTGGTACGTCATAATCCTATAGTTCTTTTGAACCCAAATAAAACTAAAATCTTTGGTCACATCGATTTGATTTTTTAGAATGAGCTTTATTTTACTATATTTTTTAATCATATTTTTAATTTATGTCATTTGTATCATGGCCTATGAGGGGCCACAACAGAAATGGACTAGACGCTCATAGAGAGTAGTCAGACTGTTCGACCAAAGATACCACGAGTGGAGTGCAGCAAAAATATGATCACGCAACTCTAAACATCACACAATGGATTTCTGTCAAATAAATGTGACAGTGATACTGATAATCTAAATTGAGCAGAAAAATGAAGTGTGCGAGATTAATAACAAGGACGGCCAAAAAATTTTGAACGGTACGTCATGTTCACCAAATACAATGAAACACTTGCAAAAAAAAAATGCTCCTTGTAATTTTATCTCCGAGTCTCAACTCCTCTCGTTATGACCCATGTCGTCAGAAATACTCCGTGAAATATTAGTTGATTGGGTCGGCCTAATCCGATAAATTGCAATCTAGGTCCAGCCTAGATCCTCCCTATAGCTATTCCGATGGACCTTGATAAATTTTTGGAATTTGTATTTGTCGCCCCACATCCCATGTCTTGAGGCCACAAAGATAGTAAAAAAAAGACGAAAACAATACATTTTAGTAAACAAAAACACTATATTTTCAGTCATATCTTTGGGAGAGCTACTTGTTCTCAAAATATGTATTTAGTGAGTTTATACATAAATCTTGATTACATAATAATCTTTATTTGAATTCCTTGTATATTTGGGCGAGCTACAATTTTCAGATTCCGCTTTATATATATATAAATCGATTACGTAATCTTTATTTAAATTTTGTCTATCTTTATTCTTCGAGAGAGCTACGGTTGGGAATAATATACCCAACAAGCAAATGTTATGAACATTTTTATTGCTGTAATTAATAAATAAATTTTATGATTAATTTTTATATTTGCATTATTCGATATTCTTTATAAATTCAAAGAAAAATCCTTGATTATTTGTGCAATTTTAAATTTACATATATGTTGATATATGTAGGATTAAATTTAAAAAGAAATAACCACAATAGTCTATGATTTATATTTGAAGTATAGGATCTTCAAATTAATAAAGTTATAAATACAGTTCACTTCGTTGAGAATGTGTAGTCATATCCCGACTATATATGCAGTGACATAAAGTGATTGTATTTTATATAATATGATTATATAGAACTGGACCAGATGAAATTATATTGTTCTTATAATATCCGTTAAATGAAGAACAATTAATTTTATCGTAATGTTGGTCATATATGTATGATCTTAATTCATTATATTAAGTAGACTTCTATTTCATGTTAATTTATTCTTTGATTTACTCGGTACAGTTTTGTATGAAATGCATTACATAAACCTTGTATCTTGAGAATAAATTAAATGAGTAGCTGAGAATGCTAACATTGATACAATGAAATCCATAATGCAAGATTCTCTTGTTTGTTAGTTCAAAGATTGAATAATTAGCGCGCAAATTCATAAATGTTATGAATTAATTATTCAATAAAAAACTAATGGTAGTCAAGGATAAAGATGTAATATGAGAGATTAACGGATTTTATGCCAAGCTCTATTACGAATCTTAATGGAGGATTAGTACATATGTAATGACTATATCAATGGACATTACTTTGAGTAAATATACTTTATAGTTCTAAGAGTGCAACTCTAGGTATTTAGTGTAATTACTTTAGAGTTAATAATTGTGTTATTTAATATAAAGAGCTTATATTAATTAACAAATATTATTGGAGCTTAGGGCTATAAGTCTATCAGTCCATCTCTTATCTTATATCACTATTTAATTTCCATGTTAAAAGAATAAATATATAAATGATTAATAATGATTAATCATTTATAGACACTCATATGAATATATTGTGATTCAAATATATAAATAGTTTTTATATTTTAAATTCAAAATAAAATATCTCATTAGATGAGATTGTTTTAAGGGATTTGAATTAGATTTGAAGAATCTCATCAGATGAGATTTGATCTTAAAATTTAAATTGAAAGTAGCTATTTAACAAACTATCAAATCAGATTTTTTGAAATTTGAATAAAAGTAGATCTGGAAAATCTGATCAGATTAGAATTGATTTACAATTGACTTATAGTTTGTTTATTATTTAAAAGTAGATCTGAATAATCTCATAATATGAGATTATCTTAAAAAGTAGTTTTCATAAATATATTCTAAAAACTATTTTTTAGATTATATGATAAATCGATAAATTGATTTATTAGATAAATCAACTGCTAATCAAATTAGATTTGATTAGATAAGATTTATTTTTTAAAAATTAGTTTTTATTAAAATAAATCTAAAAAATTATTTTATAACAGATCTATAAAATTGTCAAATGTGATTTGACAGAGGAAGGTGAGAAAAAGAGAGAAAATATGTGACCTTTCCGTATTCGGTTTTAGAAAAACGTTTTCTATGATCGAAGAGAGACATCTCATGTGTTGAGAACACGTCTCTTCACAAATATAAGAGTGTATTATTCTTGTAAGAGGTACACCCACACGTCAGGAAATTTAAGTGTAAAGATCTTCAGAGAAGACACGACGGTTTCAAAGTCTTTAGAAAAAACACTTGATTCTGAGTTAAAACTATTAAGATCAGATGAGAGTACCTGAGTAAAAGCGTTGCTCCAAGAGACATTTTCTTTTATTATTTCACAATCTAAATCTAATATTTTTTCTTAATGTAAATTGTTTACATTTTGAAAAATTACATATTTCTAAAAAATAAATTGTTTTTAGACTAACGATTCAATTTATGGTTTTTTGATGATTTTAAAATACTTTTACTATTATTATGAATAATAATGAATTCCACCATGCGTAGGAACCATCAAAACTAGCAGCTACAATGTTTTAATCTTTCATTTTCTTGCATTTACTTGTCTGATAGGTACCAATCTTTCAGACATAGTAGTGTCTTGATCATTTTCAGTATCAAGTTGCTTCTTACATTTGAAAGAACTCTACCACCTTTACTAAAGGTTGATTATAATCTTCTATCGATATCTACATGGTTGCATGGTTAGTATGTTTGGGTCATGATAGAAAGCATAAAAAAATTGTGTTCTTGTGCTTTCAACAAGCAAAAACATCAAAATTGTTATCTTTATCTTCAATGGAGATTAAAGGTTTATTAAGATAACTATTTAAATCCGAAGTAAGTGTCTTGATCATTTTCAGTATCAAGTTGCTTCTTACGTTTGAAAGAACTCTACCACCTTTACTAAAAGTTGATTATAATCTTCTATCGATATCTACATGGTTGCATGGTTAGTATGTTTGGGTCATGATAGAAAGCATAAAAAAATTGTGTTCTTGTGCTTTCAACAAGCAAAAACATCAAAATTGTTATCTTTATCTTCAATGGAGATTAAAGGTTTATCAAGATAACTATTTAAATCCGAAGTACTACTAGTAGATAAAGTGCTTGTAATCATTTTCTACTTTTAAAAATTTGTAAATATATGTATTAAAAAAATAAGCAACATTAGAAGAATAAGGTTTACCTATAACTCTGTCACTCAAGATAGTTTATTTATAAAAATTAAATTTCATTTAATGTACTACCAAAAACTTAAATTTTAATTAACTTTCTATTGATCATGCTCATGAATAACCAACTTTTTAAGACTTATTTTTTATAGCTCGAATCAAATATAATACCTAGAAAAGAAAACTATATGCAACTTATCATCATTAAAATATTTATAAAACTTTTTTTTTTCATATTTTTAAACTACATAAAACACATCAAAATTACAATAATCATATAACAAATAATATTAAATTGTATAAAAGCATAACAAACACTTGAACTATATATATCATTGAAAAATTTTGTGTGCACGAATAGAAAGCTTTGAGAAAATCTCTTATAACTTCAACAAATAACAAATTACTTTTGCCGAGCATAATAATGTTTAAGGTTACAAAATGTTTTAAGAAAATTAAAGATGGAAGTTCAAGGTTAGAAAATGTTCAAGAAAAATTCAAGAGAGCCAGTTTATTATCATAGATAGTAGTTATAAAAATGCAATGCATATGAATTTGTATTCAAAACATTTCCTCTCATTTCAAAAATAGACTCCACAAGTCAAAGATTTTCAAACAACAAATTCTTGTTTACCCTTTTAAAACATGCTCAGCAAGTCATGGGTGTGGCAATTTTGAAAACGTTGCTACATATATAGGTAACTATACATGAACTAAGTCACAAGAGGAAAGAAACTTGACTCGAACCAAACTTGTTGGTTGGATCAAAAGGTATCAAGTTCGATCTTTTCAAGCAAGCACTTGAAGAAGATTAAGTTCCTCAATAATAACTTAAGAAGAGAATTCAAAGAATCTCACCAAAAAGTATAAGTTTAGTTTTCATAAAATTTTAATTGGGTCAAATAGTGTCTTACAACTTTTGTTTAAATAGTCAAAAACTTGGTTAAAGATAAAACATAGTAAAATAGCCAAAACACAAAAAAAGGAAAGGGATGCAACTAGGGTATTAGTGCGCCCAAGGCCAGGCTGGTGCATGGGTTACACAGATGGGTTGCAGGTGTGCTCGAGAAGGCACAGGATGGTGCGGAGGCCGGTCGGTGTAGGTTGTAGGTGCGCTTTGCATTGCTGAGCTAGGTGGCCTAGTGCGCTTGCTGGGCAGCCTCATGGGTGCACGGTGGGTGTGGTGCTCGTGGGGCATGCGCGAATGCATGAGTCGGTAGGTATTGGTGTCCGGGCATGCAGGGCGCGGTGCACGTGGAGGGCGGCGCTGTTGGTGTTTGGGGCGTGCGGGGTGCACTGGTGTGCGCACTGGTAGAAGATGTACGCGCACGCTGCTGGTTCTGTGAGGGTGCTTTTTTGATAAGCTTTGAACCTGCAAAACAAGGGTCCTATGCAAGAGAAAAGGACATGCTATGGTTTTCTTGGCTAAATTTGAGAATACCAACAATTTGAGCAAACCAAAAATATATCAATTGATCTCTAAATTATAATGAAATTTGGAGGGGATCATATCACATGAGTGTTCAATAAGCACTGTAAATTTCAAGAGAAAATAATGTAAAACAAAGAAAATATGCAAAGGGTCCCGTAACCGATCCGAGAGGCAACCTAGAGCACCTTCGGGGAATGTAATCTTCCAAGGAAGATTACAACGGCACAAGGTCTGGTTTGGTCAAATTTTGTCTCTTATTTAAGGTCTTAGAAAAGAGGTAGAGAAGATGATGATAAGTGTCTCCAAGCAACCACGGACTTGGAGAACAATCTTGAGGCGCAACTCTGCTTGATTGATGACACCGAGGCCTTACCTTGAGCAGAGGCTCCTTGCTTTGAAAGAAAAGGGGTCTACTTGTTTTATTGATTTTGTAAAAATTGAATACAAACACTAAGAATGATGCTTATGTATTCCAAGGGTGGTGAGAGATTTTGGTTGAATGGAGAAGGAATGAAATGCTCGGTTTGATCAACATCGTTCAAGTGCGCGCTCCTCTTTCCTTTCGGCTGTGGAGATGAATTCTTTGTATGGTAAGTTATCTTGCACCTTGTAGGGTAGGATGCGCTTGCATATTCAGATTAAAATTCAAATTAGTCCCTCTCTTTCCTCCCATGATGGATCGGGCCTTAAAGAGTGATGGATCAACTTCATTTGGCACGCACACTTAGGTAAAAGCCGCATGTGCTCCTCTACCTCAGTGTGGGATGATCTTCCATTGTGATCCATTAGTTCTTGATGCTTGGTCTTTTACTAAGTAAATGGCTTGCGTGCTCCTCATTTCTTTAAATGGATCGAGCCTCTCTTAGTGCATTTTGTTGCTTGTGAGTTGATAGGGCATGCACGCCATGCTTTTGGTAAAACTTCAATCTTCACCACTATCTAATTTTAACATCCATCTATCCTAACCATTTAATCTAATGCATGCATGATTTAAAGTTTAATACAACTAAGGCCAATGTTTTACCAATATCCAAATGCAAAAATAAATGGTTGCAAATGACCGCTTTCGGGAAGAAAAATTCATTCCTAAAGTGTTTTTGCGCTTGCATCACAAGTGAGCATACCTAGAGTTTGGTTGACCACTTTGGTTTCACCATTTGTAACGCCCGGAAAATTTGGTTTTAGGTTTCAGGTTTTTAGTTGTCGGGTTGTCAATTTTAAGTCTTAAAGAGTTTTTAATTTGTATAAATTAGTAAATTATGCCCGTTTTGCAAACGGGAAGTTTCGTTAGAGCCCTAGGAATAAATTAGAATATTTGGAGAAATAAGAAATTTTCGGAGAAACCAAATCGATAGACGAATTTATGGACGAAGCAAAGGACGTAACTAAGGGCATTTAGGTAATTTCGAAGTCAAAATTGTTTTAAAGCCAAAATAACCTCTTTTTCTCTCATTTCTCCTCCCTTCCTACGTGAAGCTTCTCCTTGGCGATTTTCTCCTCCTCCTCTACGTTTATCTTCCGTCAAGCTTTCTCCTCCGATTTTCGACGATTTTCCTTCAAGTTTTTTTCCCATAATTCATATTCTAGGTAAGTTCTACACTTTGGGTATGTTTAGTTGTTGTTTTAGGGTTGGTTTTTGATTTAAGGTTTAGTGTAAAGTTTTCGGATTTGTGAGAAATCGATAGGATAGCGATTTTATGCCCATTAATGATACACGAGTTGTTATTTTGGTAGATGGGGTGAATTGATAATGTTGGGTTGGTATTTATGATTAATTTTAGGTTGTTGGAAGGTAGTTAGAAGCCATTAATGGAGTTTTGTAAATCATGAGCATGTAGTGCTCGATGAAATGCCCGAATGAAGTGAAACATAGTGTTTGGAAAAATTATCTTAGCTCGGGGTTTCGTTTAGTCTTGAATTTTATAATATAGAGTCGATACTAATGACGTGTTATGAAAATGCCTTAGATAACCCAAGCTCTCAAAAGACGGTGCTCGGCATAGCTAGGACTCCAAGTAAGTGGTGTTAGGTTTCTGGCTCCTAAAGCCCTACATTATGTCGATGTTAGGAATTAAATGTCTTAATGATGTTTTCACGATTTTGGGGTTCTAAAGAGTCGAGTAGCCTAGGATACTTCCTATTAGTGGTCGGATAGGTTTGTTTATGAATTAGGCTCGTTTATGTACGTTAAGAATTGGTTGATGATTGTTTGGAGTACCTTACCTCTTGCATCATGTTTTCTCCTTTAAGATTAAATGAAATGTTCTTGCATGCAATTTTTCAAGTAAACGAGGTGAAGTATGTAATGTCGAGTAAAGTTGGAGGATGAGTAGGCACAGGGCATGTTAATGGTAACTCAGGGCACAATGTTACACTCAAGAAATGGCAACTAAGGCAATTGAGTGGTCTAAGGGGTAGACAGGGTGGTGCTTGTGACTACTCATGCCTAAAGATATATATATATATGCTATGTAAAGTGAATAAATGAAATACGAACATTTTTTGAAAAACCATGCATTATGTATACTCATGTTTTAGTGTGCCTATTTACTAAGCATTAGGCTTTATGTGTTTATCGTATGATGTAGGTGACGAGAACGAAGGTGAGGAACCCCCTCCTGATGATCAGGCGTAGTTGGTCGATGGGTGGAGCTCGTGGCGACGGAACGTGTTTTGGGTAGGCTAGAGAACCCGTGGGTCTGCTCCAAATCATTTTGTGGTAATTAGATGTAAGTTAGATGAACATTGGGTATTGAAGGATTTTAGGTTGTATGTAGAAGTTGAACATGTGAGAAATTTCGTATGGAACATTGGTTTGAAGTTATGTGTTTTGGATAGGTTGAAAAACGTATTTGTTTTGGATAGGTTTTAGAAAATTCCGCGTTTAAGTTCAATAATTGTGTTGTGGATTATGTTGGACTTGATATGTTGATTTTAGGTACTTTAAACTTGTGAGAATACGCTCGGTTTTTAGAGCGATCTACGCGATTTATTTTCATGAATTTTAAATATGGATTCGGGTACGTTTTGAGTCGGGTTCTTCAGGAGTTTGAAGTATCGTGTGTTTAAAGTGGTGGGAGAATGATTTTTGGAAAGTTTAGGGTGAAGGGTAAGAGTTTGGAAGAGAAAATTTGGCCAAGTGTAAGAAAAAGGGTAGGTGGGGGCTGGTGGGATTGCTGGCCAGGAGCTGGTACGCGCTGGCTGGGCGCAGTGCGCGCGCGCACGTTGGGTGCGCGCTAGGCGCGCCCAGGATGATGCCCACATGATCGATCGCGCCCGCGGTGCGATCAATTGTGGTTTAGGATCGTTTTTAGTCGGGAAACCCGAGCCGGCCCGATCGATTGGGCTTTGGGCGCGATCGATCATGTTTGGCACGTGTTGGTGGCGCTGGGGGCACCTGGGCGCTGCGCGCCGCGGGGTACCCACGTGCAATTTTTTTTTTCGACCTTTCAAAACATGTTTCGACCAGACCTTTTACGATACCTTTTAAACGTATTTTACGGGCGACCCCCACGTATTTTAAAGGATTTTAAAGGCCCAAAAACCGAGTCGACATTTTTTTGAGAAAGGGTTTTTACATAGTTTTAATGATTTAAAAGTTGATGACTTTTATGCCCGTCATGTTTAAGTTAAAGTTAGGCTATTTAGGGTCGATCGAGGCGGGTCATTTGTCTTTGTCCGGTTGGTTTAGTGTGTTGTGTAAAAATGAAAAATTTTACGTGAACTATTCGAGGGTTTAAGGTTATGATCACATCATGGTTAGGCCGTGGCGGCCCTGACCGGGTTGGGGTCGTCACAGATATGGTATCAGAGCGATTGAGTTTTAAAAGCGATTCTGAGGGTTGCCTGCCAAAACACACCGCCGCACGGGAACTCTCCATCGACTGTAAGTGTTTAAGTTTAAGTATGATTCCCAGATATTTATATTGTTGTATTGTCTGATGTGCCTAGGAAAGAGAAAATGCCGAGAGCACCCAGACAAGACGATGAGATCCCTAATAGCCAACTAATGGAAATAGTGTAACGACCCGGGGAGGATCGCCACGAAATTCGTGACTCGTCTTAAAACTTTAATTCATATTTGAACTCTTTTCTTCTTCTCTGTTTTTTTTTTATATAACAGTATACTTAACAGGCTTAAGGACTTTAACTTAACAGATGGAAAATTCAGTCCCTCGTACGTGACTTCTTCATGACATTATTTACTTAATCATTCACAGACATGAGCGACCATACACAGTCATTGATTCTATGACGAAATCGGGCTGTGGAGGATTGCCCTCGGGTCGCCCTACGTTATTCTACCCGAATTGCATGGGTCTGCATGCGTCGGCGGATGAAGCGCATATTATCCAACCTATCACATGCATATCATGTGACTCTCTCACCGACGTTCAGTAGAAAACATCTACCGATGAGCACGTGCGTCTCTCGTGAACATCTAAAACATCATCCGGTAGTGGACATCTACCGGTAGACACGTGCAGCTCTCGTGATTATTAAAACATCTACCGATAGACATGTGAAATTCACGTGTTCCTCTAAGACATCTTCTGATAGCTTACAAGCTCTATATCATCCGATCACTAAACACTCTACTTCTGCCGATCGCTAGACGACAAAATGACACTTTCATCATCCGATGGCTAAACACTCTACATCTGCCGATCGCTAGACGACAATATTTATACTTACATCATCCGAAGGCTAAACACTCTACATCTGCCGATGAAGAAACACACTACATCTTCCGGTAACGTCATCCGGAAGACTCAATCGTTCGATTCCTATCATTCGACATCTGCCGATGACGTCAGCCGGATGAATGCCTCATCCAGCTTCTATCTTACGGCAGTAAAACACTATAATCATCAAACATCTTCATTCGATAGAACACATCACAACTCACCCGATCCCTAGCTTAGTAAACATAAACCTCAAAGAGTAAAAATCATAAACGCATCTAAAATACGCATAGCGGAAGACTCAAACAAAACAAACCATTCATTAATCCTTAAAATCGTATTCAGACTATAAAGACAAGCTCTTCAAATCCAAATCTCATCGTTATAAGAAATTCTGTCCATAGTAAACTTTTCTAACTTACTATGAGCATAACCAGGGAGTTTAGTCGCCTATCCAGCCTTGCACTGTCACACCGAGCATCCTCCAGCAACCAAGCTTAGACATCCTCATTAACCTTGAGTTTCTCACCTGAAAACTCGTCACCTACATCATAAGGTTTAAACTATAAGCCTAATACTTAGGAATGCATCACTAACATGGATGCATGAATGCATAATTTGGGAAAATCACATGCTCTTAAGTCTTTTCTTGTTCATGTCTTTGCTCGTGATTATCATTCATAGCCATGGATCATATTCATCATTCATAGTCATTGATCGTAATTATCATTCATAATCGTTGTTCATATTCATCATTCACAGTCATTGATCTTAACCATCATTCATAATCATTGTTCATATTCATCATTCACAGTCTTTGATCATAATCATCATTCATAATCATTGTTCATATTCATCATTCACAGTCTTTGATCATAATCATCATTCATAATCGTTGTTCATATTCATCATTCACAGTCATTGATCTTAATCATCATTCATAATCATTGTTCATATTCATCATTCACAGTCTTTGATCATAATCATCATTCATAATCATTGTTCATATTCATCATTCACAGTCTTTGATCATATTCTTTGTTTAGGTTGTGTGGATCAAGAGAGGATTTGTGCCGGTAAAGGGGGTTCGGCAGTGAGTTTGATCTTGTTCCCTACTGCGGGCGTTATTCATGTCCTCTTTGGACTGTGACATACGCCGAACTGCCCAATCCTCACTTAATCCACGTTGCATAAATCTTATATATATACATATATACATACATATCTTATTCATGGAAAACATGCGTTAAAACATTTTCTTATGCTTGAGAAACATTCATGATGCATGAACATGAGAACTTTTAACTCATCAAACTATGACAAGGATCATACCAGAGCAGACAACTTCACATTCACTAACAGGTCATCAAACGATATAACTCGCAATATGCATAAATCCTTCAAGTGCAGACAAGCTCATTATCATAAGGTAAACATTAGACATCTCAACCTAGTACTCCCACGATGTAGGGCTCTATTAGCCGGAAACCTTAATACATTCATTTACCTGGTCTCCTTAGCACTTTGAGTTCCTTCCTCTTCAAACTTCTTCACCTAGAACATTTACATTGCAGTAGTTAAAACAAAATCCTAATAGTTCTAATCTCAAGTTATCCTAAGATCTAATAGCTAAGAGTCATTCCTGAGTTCTTAGTTTAATACTCGATGTAACCCGAAATCCCAAAATCAAAACAGAAGGATTCGATAAATGATAACTCAGGGTTGGTTGTTTTAAATGTCCAGAATCGATTCGGAATGACATTACCAATCTCGGGTTTCAAAATGTCCTTATCAATACTCGGCCATTGAAGGATCCAAAACTTCAATACCGAGCTGAAAACAGAGCTAATAAACTAACAGATAGCCACATTGTCTAATGCATACCTCAGGCGTAGAGTAGTCGAGTGGTGGCGGAGTAAACCGGCCGTCGAGGAGAGTAAGAACTTGTGAGAGAAGAAATTGCCAGAAATGAAGGTGTCGCTACCGTGGTTTAAATGAGGTTTGAATCCTTTCCTTTTTCTTTAAATACTGGCCTCAATCCTCCAATATTACAACTTTGCCACTCAACCTAGTTTAGATCCACATGTAATTAATTAAGCTTGACATAAAATCCAAAACTGCGAAGATTAAATATTTATGACCGTTAATACAGTTAGGAAAATCACCTGGCTGTTAACTCGGGTGTTACAAATAGTGCATCAACAGTTCGAACAAATAGGAATCTTACTCAACAAGGATGGAAACAGTAGTGGACAGGGTAGCAATTCACGTGAACTAAGCGGAGAGAGTGTAATACCTGGCTTGTACGGATTTGTATATTATATTATATGTGGCATTTTTGGTAAATATATCAAATCAAATCAGTTTCGCAAACGGAAAGCTTTATTTCGATCCTAACGATTAATAGGAATTTTAATCAATTTTTGGGAAATTTTAGGAGTTTTGACGCTATATTCCGAGTAATTAAGTTTCTCGTAATATGAACGATGTTTTAGTAAAAATAGTAAACGAGATCCGTTTTGCGAACGGACAGTTTTAATAGAAGCTAAATAATGAGTTGGACTTATTGGTGAAGTAAGGAAGTTTGGAGAACCCGAATTGTCGATCAATTAACGAGATAAAAGACGGAACAAATAGAATTAAATGTTAAGGGCAAAATAGTCTTTTGCAAAATCAATTTTTTATAAAATTACACATCTTCTTTTTCCTCCCCATTTCTTCCCTGCCTTCGTGAATCGCCAGAGAGCCGCGGCGATTTCTCCTTTTCCCCTCCACGGCCGTTTGACATTTCAACCTCCGTTCTCCTCTCCGATCGTTCCGATCCTTCACGTTTTCTCCTTCTCTCGCGACTCTAGGTATGATTCTAAAGTTTTAGAGCGTTAAATTCTGAGTTTCGTAGAGTTAAACCAATTAGGGTTCGTTTAGGGTTTCGATTAAAATCGAGATTTAGGGCTCGAAATTGATAGATTATTATAGTTTACGAACGTATTGTACGTATTAAACGTTATTGGAAGAAGTTAGGACGATTTAGGAGAAATGTTAAATTTGTAAATTTTGGGTTTTCGAAAAACTCGTAAATTTGATTTCTTGGTATCGAACGCAGATTAATGGATTTAATGCCTCGATAAGTTAAGTTGGAATGTTAGGAAATTCCTTTGTTGAGGTTTTGTAAATTTGGACGATCGATAGCTTAAATTAGTTTTAACGTTGATATTGTGTTTTTCTTCAGACAAACATTGCTCGTGGACGGAGCTTGAGCTGCTTTGGACACGAGTTAAGTTCTCGTGATTCTTTTCCGGCTGATTGGCCTACACCGTACATCGAAGTCGTTTCGAGGAGTTTGGTGACGCACTAGTTTATATTGCTTTGGTTGGGTAGTTAGGTTTAAATGTTTTGTAGATTATGTTTTACAGTCTTGATGGTATGTATGTTGTGTTTAAATTATGTTATGAACTGTTCATGCATCACGTGTTTTAAAGAAAGAGCATGAAAATGAATTTTCGCACAATGTTTTGAAAATGGCGATGTGGCCTGGAGAGGGGCTTGACCTATTGTGGAGGCACGCAGGGGCTTGTCACAATACCACATCTATTATGTACTCGCAATGTGGCCTGGAGAGGGGCTTGACCTATTGTGGAGGTACGCAGGGGCTTGTCACAATACCACATCTATTGCACTCATATGTATGGTCATGCGAGATGGGGCTCAGGCACGGCTGTACGTGTTGTAAGCGTGTACCCCCCTCTTCTTGCTGGAAAGAGTAGTCCGCCTGCTAGATGTGCTCTCTCCGGTTAGGAGGCTGAGATCTCAGTGACACCCACAGAATAAAGTAAAGAAAATGCTGCATGATTTCTGAACTCACACGCATAGCATATAGTTGCATTTATGAGGGCTTGCTGAGATTTTTATCTCATAGTGTATTGTATAGTGTAGGTGATTACGAGGATACAGGTGATGATGAGATTCCTCCTCCTGAGGCTTGAGTCCAGTTGACGGAGGATGGCTTGCTGTGGTGTGTTGCGCAGTCGATGCTCACCTGACCCGTGAGGAAAGTATGTATAGATTTTGAGGGTTTTAAGTTATTTTGGATAGAATAGGAAAATTGTATAGACATTATAGGGTGTTTGGTTCTGGTAGTTGATAGGTTTACATTTTAATGTTTTTAAACGTTTTGTAATTTTTTAGTGACTTTAAAACAGGTGGATATGTTCGGTTTTTAAACATATCCACGCAGTTTATTTTCACAAAACGTATTTGGTTTTAAAATGCGTTTGGAGTTGTTAACGAGGGGTAAGTGAATTATGTGGGTTTTGAGTGTTCGGAGGATACGTGAATTGTGAATGTATGATGTAGGGAAGAGAAAAGAGAGGTGTGTGTTGTGTGTATATATATGTGAATGCAGGAGAAGAAAGGAAAAAGGGGAAGGAGGCAGTGGGGATGGCGACGAATCGCCATGGGGCGATTGCAAATCCACTCCCTGGAAAATTTCCAGGGAGTGTGGCGATATGCAACAGGCGAATAATCGTCTGTTGCAATCGGCGAAGGGCGATTATTATCCCTATCTTTTGGGCGAATAATCGCCCCTACATGAAAGGGGCGATTGCCCCTTTTGTCCCTCGACATTTTAAGTTTTTAATTAAAGTTTTATTTAATTGCTTTAAATGTTTTTAAATTGTTTTACATATTTCGTTTTAAACAATTTCCTAACGAACCTCGATTTTAATTCCGATTTCGATTTCGGTTTAGGTTCCGCTTAGTGTGTATTTAAAGTATAGGGATAAAGTATATATAAAAAAAAATAGTACGGTAATTGGGTATAGTATTAGGGTCATGACAATGTTATGGTATCAGAGCCCCCGGGTTTTAAAATCGGTTCTGTAGACTGCTCGACTGCACAGCCACTACGCAAACATTCTTCATCAACTGTAAGTACGTTTATAGCTTTATTTGGTTTCTAGTTTCTTAGAATATTTGTTTTAACTTTTGTATAGGAATTTTATAAATATGGTGCGTCCACGAAACTACCGAGATGACCGAGATGACACGATCGATACTCTCAAGGATTTTATCGCCTAGAAGTCTCAACATATGGAGCGTCAGGCTCAGCAAATGGAGAGACAGTCTCAACAGCTGGGTACCATGATAGACCGAGAGGGCATTAGAGCTCGAGAGACAGCTGCTTCTGGTAACCGTGGAATGGAGAGATTTCAGAAGCTCCAGCCCCCTATCTTTAACGGACAGTCTACGGATGCCTCTTCAGTCGAGGAGTGGGTTCGCACTATGGAGGACATGCTGGCGTATGCTAGCATAGAGGAGGGAGAGAAGGTTGCACTGGTGACCTATCATTTGGCACTTGACGCCCGATTTTGTTGGGATTCCATCAAGACGACCACCGATGTGACGGTTATGGGATGGGAGCGATTCAAAGAGCTATTTTATGACAAGTACTTCAGCCATACGGTGCGAGAGGCCAAGATGGTTAAGTTTATGCAGTTACGGCAAGTTGGTACGATTGCCGAGTATGTGAGGAAGTTTGAAGCCCTTTCGAGATTTGCGCCACGTCAGGTCAGCATTAACGAAGACAATGTACACCGGTTCTTACAGGGACTTAGCCAGCAGTTTCGAATGCGCCTTACCATATCAGGGGTACGAAATGTATCCTATGATGAGATTGTGGCTAGAGCTCTTGATATTGAGGCCGTTGATCAGAGTTCTGCCATATTGAGGGAGCCAGCTCAGGGCTTCTTTCGAGAGATTCACCCTCAGATCAGGGGCAAGGGCTGGCAACCTAGGGCACAGCCTCAGCAACAACAACAGAAGGGTGTGAAGAGACCTCTTGAGAGAGGTAACAATCGAGGTAAAGGGAAGCAAGTACAAGGGGCTTCTCAGATACCTATTTGCCCTAAGTGTCAGAAGGAGCACAGTGGCCAGTGCAGATTGGGCATGGGTGTGTGTTATCGTTGTGGTGATGCAGGCCATTTTGTCAAAGATTGTCCTAAGCCCGGCCGAGATCAGTCAGGCAGTGATCAGAGGAGGATTATGCCGAGGATCTTCACATTTATCGAACCTGGTGATGTTGATAACGAGGATCAGCCTGCCGTGATAGCAGGTACTATATTGGTTTCTGGTGTTCCTGTATTTTCTTTATTAGACATGGGGGCTACGCATTCCTTTGTTTCCACCGCTTGTGTGTCTAGACTAAAGCTTGCACCTGAGTTAGCAAAGTGCGAATACAGTGTGATGCTACCTTCGGGTGAGCGTATGCAGTCAGGTCGTGTTGTCCAGGGCAATATTATCTCGATTGGGGATCGTACCCTCTATGCTCGCCTCATTGTTATGGGCATAGAACACTATGATCTGATCTTAGGGATGGATTAGCTATCACAGCACTTTGCCACCATCGATTGTTGATCCGGGATTGTGACCTTCCGACCCCCAGGTAAAGCCGAGTTTTCTTACCAGGCGATGAGCAGATTGAGTAGCTCACCTATTTCTTATTCCATGAAGGTCAACGAGCAGTTTAAAGGTGCGTGCTCTATTTATTTGGCCTCTGTATTTGATTGTCAGTTGCTCAGCGAAGAAAAGCCGAGCGACAGAGAGTTCTCTGGGATCTTTCTTGATGATCTTCCCGGGTTACCACCAGACCGGGAGATAGAATTCATAATTGATGTCTATCCAATTTCCGCGCCAAGGTTTAAAAACCCGTATCGGTTGGCACCAGCTGAGTTGAGAGAGTTGAGGACTCAGCTTGACGAGTTATTAGAGAAAAGGTTTATCCGACCCAGTGTTTCGCCTTGGGGTGCGCCCGTTCTGTTTGTCAAGAAGAAAGACGGGACCCTCAAGATGTGCATCGATTACAGAGAATTGAACAAATTGACGGTGAAGAATAAATATCCGTTGCCTCGGATCGATGATTTATTTGATCAGCTGCAAGGTGCCCGAGTATTTTCGAGGATTGATCTACGCTCGGGTTACAATCAGCTGAAGGTCTGGAAGGATGATATACCGAAGACGGCATTCCGAACGAGGTATGGGCATTATGAGTTTCTTGTCATGTCTTTTGGACTTACTAATGCCCCTGCAGCGTTTATGGATTTGATGAACTGTGTCTTCAAGGAGTACTTGGACAAGTTTGTGGTGATTTTCATCGACGACATTCTGATCTATTCTAAGACGAAGGAAGAACACGAGGAGCACTTGAGAATAGTTTTGAGGATTTTATGCCAGCACCAGTTGTATCCAAAGTTCTCTAAGTGCGAGTTCTGGCTGGATCGAGTCAGTTTTCTTGGCCACATTATATCAAAAGAAGGGGTTTCTGTGGATCCGAGCAAAATTCAGGCGGTCAGAGATTGGCCACAGCCGAAGAACGTACGAGAGGTGCGTGGATTTCTAGGATTAGCTGGCTATTATCGGAAATTCATAGAGGGATTTTTGAAGATCGCACTTCCTCTTTCACGATTGACACGGAAGAACGAGAGATTTATATGGTCGCCGGCTTGTGATGATAGTTTTGTGGAGTTAAAGTAGAGATTGACCACCGCTCTAGTATTGGCGTTACCTGTTGAAGGTGACAAGTTCAGTATATATTGTGACGCGTCTGGAGTGGGACTCGGTTGTGTATTGATGCAGGAGGGAAGAGTTATTGCATATGCTTCTAGGCAGTTGAAGCCGTACGAGCAGAATTATCCTACGCACGACCTTGAGTTGGCAGCTGTGGTCTTCGCACTGAAGATATGGAGACAATATTTATATGGGCAGCAGTACGAGATATTTTCTGACCACAAGAGTTTGAAGTATTTATTTACGCAGAAGGAGCTGAATATGCATCAGAGAAGGTGGCTTAAGTTCGTCAAAGACTACGATTTTGATATCAAGTACCATCCAGGAAAGGCGAACAAGGTTGCTGATGCCTTGAGTAGAGTGCCTTCTATGAGTCAGCCTTCATTAGCAGCGATGTCAGTTACGCTGCGGTCTGAGATTGAGAGGTTCGACGTTGAGATAGTGGCAGAGTTGTCCAGTATGCTCACCAACATTTCTCTCAGGCCAACTATTCTAGATCGTATACGTGAGGCTCAGCAGAATGATACGGAGTGTGAGGAGCTTCGATCGAGCATGACATTAGGAGACTCGTCAGATTTCCATTTATCAGAGGATGGTATTCTGAAGTTCAGGCATAGGTGGTACGTGCCTAACGATGAGAATCTGAAGAAGGATATATTGGCCGAGGCACATTCTTTGGCATATTTTGTGCACCCGGAAAGTACCAAGATGTACCGGGATTTAAAGCAACATTTCTGGTGGCCGAACATGAAGAGGGAGATTGCCAAGTACGTTGAGACCTGTTTAGTATGTCAACAGGTGAAGGCAGAGCACCAGAGACCGGCCGGAACGTTATTGCCACTGCCGATTCCGGAGTGGAAGTGGGAGCAGATCTCCATGGATTTCATTGTGGGGCTCCCGAGGACGATGAAGGGCCATGACGGCATATGGGTTATTGTGGACCGATTGACAAAGTCGGCCCACTTCTTATCTGTGAGAATGGCATCTTCTATGGATCAGCTCGTAGAGCTCTATGTACAGGAGATTGTTAGATTGCATGGAGTGCCGGTTTCTATTGTCTCGGATCGAGATCCGAGGTTCACGTCGAAGTTCTGGAAGAGTCTGCACAAAGCTATGGGGACTCAGCTTAATTTCAGCACAACATTTCATCCTCAGACTGATGGTCAGACAGAGAGGACGAATCAGATTTTGGAGGATATACTTAGAGCATGTGTGCTGGAGTTTCAGGGATCGTGGAGCAGGTATTTGCCACTGATCGAGTTCTCCTATAACAACAGCTTCCAGGCTACCATTGGCATGGCTCCGTATGAAGCTTTGTATGGTCGAAAGTGTAGGTCTCCGCTATATTGGGACGAGGTTGGCGAGGCCAGCATCATTGGTCCTGAGATTCTACAGCAGACGGCAGAGAAGATTGCCATTATTCGACAGCGTATCGAGGTAGCTCAGAGCAGACAGAAGAGCTACGCTGACACGAGACGGAGAGAGCTAGAGTTCGAAGAAGGTGATGAAGTTTATATTAAAGTATCTCCGTTCAAAGGTGTTGCGAGATTTGGAAGGAGGGGTAAGCTAAACCCTCAGTTATGTGGGGCCCTTTCCTATTCTGAAGAGGATCGGGAAGTTGGCGTATAGACTGCAGCTTCCGGCTTCTATGGAGGGTATCCAAGATGTATTCCACGTATCTATGCTTCGGAGATGTCTACGTGACCCATCACATGCCGTGGAAGCGACAGAGATCGAGGTATAGCCTACCTTGACGTACGAAGAGGGGCTGGTGCGTATTTTGGAGACTTCCATCAAGGTATGACGCAACAAAGAGATTCCACTGGTCAAAGTTTTGTGGCGGAACCACGAGGTGGAAGAGGCTACGTGGGAGCGACAGCAGGATATGATGACTAAGTATCCTGAGTTGTTCGTATGATGTAATTTTGTGGACAAAATTCTAAATATGGTGGGTGAAATGTAATACCCGGCTTGTACAGATTTGTATATTATATTATATGTGGCATTTTTGGTAAATATATCAAATCAAATCAGTTTCGCAAATGGAAAGCTTTATTTCGATCCTAACGATTAATAGAAATTTTAATGAATTTTTGGGGAATTTTAGGAGTTTTGACGCTATATTCCGAGTAATTAAGTTTCTCGTAATATGAACGATGTTTTAGTAAAAATAGTAAACGAGATACGTTTTGTTAACGGACAGTTTTAATAGAACCTAAATAATGAGTTGGACTTATTGGTGAAGTAAGGAAGTTTGGAGAACCCGAATTGTCGATCAATTAACGAGATAAAGGACGGAACAAATAGAATTAAATGCTAAGGGCAAAATGGTCTTTTGCAAAATCAATTTTTTATAAAATTACACATCTTCTTTTTCCTCCCCATTTCTTCCCTGCCTTCGTGAATCGCCAGAGAGCCGCGGCGATTTCTCCTTTTCCCCTCCACGGCCGTTTGACATTTCAACCTCCATTCTCCGCTCCGATCGTTCCCATCCTTCACGTTTTCTCCTTCTCTCGCGACTCTAGGTATGATTCTAAAGTTTTAGAACGTTAAATTCCGAGTTTCGCAGAGTTAAACCAATTAGGGTTCGTTTATGGTTTCGATTAAAATCGAGATTTAGGGCTCGAAATTGATAGATTGTTATAGTTTAGGAACGTATTGTACGTATTAAACGTTATTGGAAGAAGTTAGGACGATTTAGGAGAAATGTTAAATTTGTAAATTTCGGGTTTTCAGAAAACTCGTAAATTGGATTTTGGGGTATCGAACGTAGATTAATGGATTTAATGCCTCGATAAGTTAAGTTGGAATGTTAGGAAATTCCTTAGTTGAGGTTTTGTAAATTTGGACGATCGATAGCTTAAATTAGTTTTAACGTTGATATTGTGTTTTTCTTCAGACAAACAATGCTCGTGGACAGAGCTTGAGCTGCTTTGGACACGAGGTAAGTTCTCGTGATTCTTTTTCCGGCCGATTGGCCTACACCGTACATCGAAGTCGTTTCGAGGAGTTTGGTGACGCACTAGTTTATATTGCTTTGGTTGGGTAGTTAGGTTTAAATGTTTTGTAGATTATGTTTTACAGTCTTGATGGTATGTATGTTGAGTGTTTAAATTCTGTGATGAACTGTTCATCCATCACGTGTTTTAAAGAAAGAGCATGAAAATGAATTTCCGCACAATGTTTTGAAAATGGCGATGTGGCCTGGAGAGGGGCTTGACCTATTGTGGAGACACGCAGGGGCTTGTCACAATACCACATCTATTATGTACTCGCAATGTGGCCTAGAGAGGGGCTTGACCTATTGTGGAGGTACGCAGGGGCTTGTCACAATACCACATCTATTGCACTCATATGTATGGTCATGCGAGATGGGGCTCAGGCACGGCTGTACGTGTTGTAAGCGTGTACCCCCCTCTTCTAGCTGGAAAGAGTAGTCCGCCTGCTGGATGTGCTTCTCTCCGGTTAGGAGGCTGAGATCTCGGTGACACCCACAGAATAAAGTAAAGAAAATGCTGCATGATTTCTGAACTCACACGCATAGCATATAGTTACATTTATGAGGGCTTGCTGAGATTTTTATCTCATAGTGTATTGTATGGTGTAGGTGATTACGAGGATACAGGTGAGGATGAGATTCCTCCTCCTGAGGCTTGAGTCCAGTTGACGGAGGATGGCTTGCTGTGGTGTGTTGCGCAGTCGATGCTCACATGACCCGTGGGGAAAGTATGTATAGATTTTGAGGGTTTTAAGTTATTTTGGATAGAATAGGAAAATTGTATAGATATTATAGGGTGTTTGGTTCTGGTAGTTGATAGGTTTATATTTTAATATTTTTAAACGTTTTGTAATTGTTTAGTGACTTTAAAACAGGTAGATATGTTCGGATTTTAAACATATCCACGCAGTTTATTTTCACAAAACGTATTTGGTTTTAAAATGCGTTTGGAGTTGTTAACGAGGGGTAAGTGAATTATGTGGGTTTTGAGTGTTCGGAGGATACGTGAATTGTGAATGTATGATGTAGGGAAGAGAAAAGAGAGGTGTGTGTTGTGTGTATATATATGTGTATGTAGGAGAAGGAAAGGAAAAAGGGGAAGGAGGCAGTGGGGATGGCGACGAATCGCCATGGGGCGATTGGAATCGCCACTCCCTGGAAAATTTCCAGGGAGTGTGGCGATATGCAACAGGCGAATAATCGGCTGTTGCAATCGCCGAAGGGCGATTATTCGCCCTATCTTTTGGGCGAATAATCGCCCCTACATGAAAGGGGCGATTGCCCCTTTTGTCCCTCGACATTTTAAGTTTTTAATTAAAATTTTATTTAATTGTTTTAAATGTTTTTAAATTGTTTTACATATTTCGTTTTAAACAATTTCCTAACGAACCTCGATTTTAATTCCGATTTCGATTTCGGTTTAGGTTCCGCTTAGTGTGTATTTAAAGTATAGGGATAAAGTATATATAAAAAAAAAATAGTACGGTAATTGGGTACAGTATTAGGGTCGTGACAGAGAGGTTTAGGCGGCTTAGGCCCCCAACTGTCGACGGACAGTCCTCGGATCCCACTAGTGCTGAAGAGTGGATCCGCAAACTTGAAAGCATGTTCACTTATGCGAAGGTAGAGGAAGCGGACAAGGTAACGTGTGCGGTGTTCAACCTGGAGAAGGATGCCGTGTTCTGGTGGGATTCAGTGATGGTCACTACGGATGTGGGGGTTATGACATGGCAGAGGTTCAAAACAATATTGCACAACAAGTATTTCAACTGCGCCCTTCGTGCCAACAAGCGGGCCAAGTTTTCTCAGTTGCGCCAGACGGGATCTATGGCCGAGTACGTGTGCAGGTTTGAATCATTGTCCAGATACGCAGGTATGATGATTAGCGATAAGGAAGATAAAATATACCAGTTTGTTCAAGGTTTGAAATTGGAGATCTTGAAAGGGGTGAAAACGGCAGAAGTGGAGGATATGCCGTATCATCGAGTTGTAGCCAAGGCCCTCGAGCTCGATGACATTGAAATGAAACAGCAGCGGCAGAGGGAAGTGCCGAGGAGGTTTATTAGAGAAATACAGCCACAACAGAACCGAGGTTGGTAGCCACAACCACAACGTGGTGTCAAACGGGCGAATGAGGTGCCTAGAGCTCAAGACAAGGGAAAACGCCCACAAGGGGCACCACCGGCTCCTTTGTGCCCTGTCTGTCAGAAATATCATCTGGGCAAGTGTAAGTTGTATACGGGCCGATGCTTCAGATGTGAAAAGGTGGGGCACTGTTAGTGATTTTATACACTTACACGCAAGTGCACGTATCGCTAACGAAGTAATAGAGTAAGTAAAGTATCGATCCCACGAGGATATTGTTAATTGAATTAATCGCTATAAAAATCTTATAAAAATATTAAATTGCTGGATAGTAATTAGAAATAAAATATGAATAATGATGCAATAAAAGAAAGCAAGTTAAACGAGGTGAAATCGATGAATAAAAGCCTAGGTTAGGATCGATTTCTTCATTATGATAATTTTACCACTGATGCTCTGGTAATGCTCTGCAGCATTGTCTATGAACAGCAAGAATAAAAATATTTCTAGGATTCTTTCGAATTGCCTAGGTAAATTCAATTTAGAATTTCTTTCTACCTTGAAGGAATGTAACTAATATTGAATTTCCTATATGCTCCATTCTTATCGCCAATCGAATTAATGCTAACTTCATTGTAACAATTTAATCCGATTAATTATTCGTGCATCTAAAAATTTATATCTATCTGTCGATACAATATAAACATGAATCGTCAACCTATCTATCGATATTATCTGACTTAAACAAAGAATATCACAAATAATTGTTCAATAAACAATTGCATAAACAAAACCGAGATCGTAGCAAAATACCGTAACGAATACTATCGTCCTAACCAAGTATTTGAGTTTAGCTACTAGACATGATAATATGAAATTAAAAACAATAACATAAAAATAGTAAATAAGAGATTAAGAAAAAGAGAAGAAAAATCAAAGGAATGGCGTCGGTTGTCCAGAGCTCTTCTCTGGTTCCAAGGTCCTTCTGCAGTAAGAAGTCAATCTCCACTTCTCCCTCTGCGTAGTATCTCCTTTTAAGAAAAATATCCCCTTTTGTTTTGCATGCAATCCTCTCTTTCTCTCTCCATAATCTTTCTGTTGATATAGTTTTTTTTTGGTTTCGTCTTTTAGTGCTGCCCCAATTTTTCTTTTCTTCCGCTGCCCTGATTTCATGCTGCCCAGATTTTTAGCCTTCTTTCACATCTTCCGCTGCCCCAATTTTTCTTTTCTTTCAGCATCTTCAGCTGCCCCAATTTTGTCATCTAGTGCTGCCAAGCTTTTTAAATCATCCACTGCCCTATTTTTGTCTTTTTCTGCTGTTGCTTTGTATATCAACCACTGCCCAGCTTTTGTCTTATTTCCTTTGCTGCCCAGCTTTTTGAATCATCCGCTGCCCTATCTTCACGTCTTCCGCAGCGTTTTGTCTTTACACTTTTCCTTATTAATTCTGCAACCAAATAATGCCCATTTATTATGTTCCATATTCAAAGCAACAAACTTCCCGATTTTTCTTGATTTGATTCCTCTCTCTCCATAATCTTCAACTTTTGAATTTGACTTTCCCTCTAATAAAATTACAGAAAAATATAAATTTAAATTGAAGTGAAAAATTGTGCTTTTAATAGAGAATCTGCATGAAATAAATTAAATTCAATCAAAGTACTAATGCTGCAGCATCACATAGCAATTTCAGTAAATTCATACCAATTTATTCTTGCAATCACTCAAATCATACAAGTTCTATTAATTAAATACCATATAAAATAACTCTAATTTAAGAGTTATCAAATACCCCCAAACTTGAACCATTACTCGTCCTCGAGTGATGCAAAATAAAAATAAGTTCCCAAAGTAACATTGACAAAATTGATATAATTTTTGAAATATCTCGTAACTTGTAAATTATTGAAAAATTTTACCATCACAATTAAAAGCAATCAATATAGACTTAATTCCCAATAAACTAATTTTCAAAATGTGTGTGTGTTCAAAACTTCATTTGAATTGCTAAGTTCAACAATCAAAACTTAAAACCACAATACATATCATAGAATGTCAATTCTCTAATATCCTTCATAAATCCATTAGCATTCAAAGATTCTTCTTCTTTCTTTAATTTTTTAAATAAGTGAGGGGATTAATTAAATTTTTTTTATTGTTTTTTTTTTACATTAACTTTATCTATAAGTCACACTATCTTTTTACGCGATTGACAACATTGGTGATGAAGTCCTCCGGTTACTCAATAGTGTCACCTCAAGATACATACTCATATGAAATAGAAGAGTATAGCCAATAATTATGCAACGGAATTCCTCACAAAGTTCCTCTAATTTATTTCTACCCATCGAGTATCCAAAAGGCTCATTCAAAATTGAAAGTAGATTAAGAAATTGCATTTATGTTTTTTTTTTTTGTTTTTTTTATAAGCCCCAAACTTATTATTTATTATATATTTTTCTAAGAAGGATTCTCTAATTGCTAATTTCTTTAATCAAATACTAAATTATTGACACCTAGATATAATTTTAATATCTAGAAATGATGATATTCCTAAGCAACCAAAAAGAGTTTATGTGTTAAGAAAAACTAAGTTTATGAGAATAAATCTTAATTGATTTCTAATAATATTGTGACAATAACATTATTCAATAGCTTACTAAAGTAGAAGATATTAGGAAATTAAATTGCACTGTTTTTCATTTCATCATCATTTTTTTATCATGAATAGTCTATAGACCAAACAGAACACTAATAACCAAACAAAGCAAATAACACAAATCATCATAACAAAGAAAATAAGGCAACGCACTAAACAACCTTAGGCACAAAACTAAACAGAATAACTATTCTAAACAGTTTTCAAACACTCAAATTAAACAAAAACAAGACATCCAAGTTAAACAATCCACTTCCAGAAATCCAAATTACATATGCATGCACCCCCACACTTAAAAATTGGCAGTGTCCCCACTGCCAAACAAATGAAGTTCAGAAAAAAGAAATTAAAGCAAAATAAAACTAAGGGGGTTAGGACTTCCCTGGATGATTATGTTGTAGGTTCTGATTCAGAGTTTTAGTCCTGGAGCAGCATTGTGGATGGTGGCGTGGTTCTTCTTTTTCCCCTGATTGTGCAGACCTGAACTAAAACTAAGAGAAATAAAATAAAATAAAATAAAATAAACAAAAACCAACACAAAAGGATATTATTGAGGGCTGCCTCCCTATAGCGCTAAGTTTTTCAAGTCTTCATCCAGACTTCTCCATATGTCACTTTGCTTTTCTGTCCTCTAGAAAAATTGACGTAACTTTTGTCAATTTTTCTCCACGATAATGCTTCCATCTCTGGCCATTAACTTTCAAACCTTGACCATTTTTTTTATCTCGTAGTTTCAAGGTGCCATATGGATAAACTTCTATCATTCTTTCAAAAACTTGCTTTTGTATTTCTCTGTCGCGCCATTTTCTTTTCTTTGTCTTTCTCTTTTCATAGCTTTTTCTCTTGTTGGTTGCTGGTACTGAATGTTCTTTTTCGTCATGTGGCATTTCATCATCTTTTATCAAGTAACAATCTTCAGCTTCATCTGGAAATTTCATCGCTTTCAACACATTGAATGTGATTTGTTGATCATTGACTCTCATTGTAAGTTCACATTTTTGGACATCAATCAATGTTCTCCCAGTAGCTAAGAAAGGTCTTCCCAAAATTATGGGCACTTTATGATCTGCTTCATAATCTAAAATAATGAAGTCTACTGGGAAAATGAACTTATCCACCTTTACTAGCACGTCTTCTATCTTTCCTTGAGGGTGAGTAAGTGAGCGATCAGCAAGTTGCAAGGTAACAGTTGTAGGTCTAACTTATCCAATTCTCAGCTTCTTAAAAATTGACATGGGCATCAAGTTGATACTAGCTCCAAGATCACATAGAGCCTTTCAAAATAATTGTTGCCGATTGTACAAGGAATGGTGAAACTGCCAGGATCTTTTAGTTTCGGTGGAATTTTGTTTTGAAAAATGTAGCTTGTCTCTTCTGTCATGGCAACCAGTTCATATTCTCCAAACTTTCTCTTTTTGGACAAAACATCCTTCATGAATTTGGCATAGTTTGGCATTTGTTCAAGTGATTCCACCAAGGGTACATTGATGTGAAGTTGCTTCAAAACATCCAGAAATTTTTTAAATTGCTTTTTCGGGTTGTGTTTTTGAAGCCTTTGTGGAAATGGTGGAGGAGGTCATTCATTTTGGTTGAATGGTACTCGATGTTGTGACTTTGTTCCAGCATCAGTGCCAGATTCGTCATTTCTTCTTATCCTAGAGCTCTCTTCCACATTGTTTTTTTGTTCTATCTCTATTTCTTTTTCTGATTCTACTAATGTTTCAACTTCTCTCCCATTTCGTAACAGAATTGATTTGCAGTGTTCTTTTCCTTCCCTCTTGGGTATTTCCATATCACTTGGCAGCATGCCTTGTGATCTGTTATTCATGGCTTGAACGAGCTGACCACTTGAGTTTCAAGATTTCTGTGTGATATTGCTTGATCTTGAATCAGAGTTGTTAAGTTCCGCATAACCATGTCATTTCTTGTTATGTAATCCTTCATCATTTGCTTAACATGGTTGACTGTTCAGAATGTAACTGTTTGTTTTGCTGAGGAATACTATCTTGCAAATATTCTTGTGATTGCTAGCGAAGATTCAGAGCTAGAACTTCTGGACTGAGAATTCCATTGATTGTTGGGTTGTTGCTGCGGTGTAGCTGCAGCATTAATCAGTGGGTTACACTTTTCTGATTCATGTAAGTCTTTTTGTTCAACCACCTCATCTTGTTTCTTTAAATTTTCTGTTCTATGTTGTTTTTCTGGAATCTCAGATTCCCTTCCATTCCTCAATATAATGGCCTTACAATGCTCGAATCCAGGTTTTTGTATCACTTCTGTATCGCTCGGCAATACCCCCACATTCCTCGTGCTTAAAGATTTAGCCAACTGTCCCATTTGTATCTCCATATTCTTAATTGATGCAGCTGAAGTTCTGCAAGATCACGTCTGTCTTAGCAGCATATTCTCTAGCAAAGCTGTTTGATGGTTGTTGGTGCATTGAAGTATGAGTTGGCTGTGGGCAGCCCTGCTTGTAGTTTTCTGCTCCGCTGGTTGATGCTGTAGCATTTTGCTGCTGTTGGGAATTCCATTGGAAATTCGGATGCTGCTTCCAGCCAGGATTGTAAGTTTGTGAGTATGGGTTATTATTTCCGTATCCCACATAGTTGGCAGACTCTGGGTTAGTGGGGCATAAATTGTCATTGTGATTCTCTCTACAAAAGATGCATGACACTTCTCTGGTTACTGGTTTCAGTGGGTTATTCATTGTCTTGATCGCATTCTCCAGCATAGAAATTTTTGCATTTAATGCAGCAACTTCATCTAGATCATAAACACCAGCTGCACGCCTTGTGGATTGAGTTCTGTCTGAAGGCCACTAATAACTGTTCACTGCCATCCTCTCCAGCAGATCATAAGCTTCATTGAAAGATTTAGAAAGCAATGTTTCATTCGCTGCAGCATCAATAATCGATCTTGTTTGTCCATTGAGTCCATTATAAAACGTTTCCAACTGAATCCAGTGTGGTATTCCATGGTTGGGACACTGCCTCAATAATTCTTTAAATCTGTCCCAAGCATCGTATAGTGATTCTCCATCTTTTTGCAGAAAGCTGGTGATTTCATTTCTCATTCTCGCGTTCCTCACTGGTGGATGATACTTCATAATGAACTTCTTGGCGAGATTTCCCCACGTCGTGATTGTGTCTGAAGGAATACTGTTTAACCAATTCCTGGCTCGATCTCTCAAAGAATATGGAAAGAGTTTTAGCCTCAATGCTTCTGCAGATACTCCAGGGAAGTTGAATGAGTCACTAACTTCACCAAACACTTTCAAATGACGATGAGGATTATCTGTAACTGCTCCACTAAATTGTCCAACTGTTTGGAGCATTTGGAACATCACTGGTTTCAGCTCAAATCTAATGGCACGAAGATCAGGTCTGACTATTCCAGGATTAAGATCGTTTAGTGTAGGAATTGCAAAATCCTGTATAGGTATATCTCTATCATCAATAATTCTCTCAGCATTGTCTCTTTCTCTCTCTACGTTCGCCATATTTTCTCCTTCAAGAAACTGATGCTGTTGTTGTCTTCTTCTAGCTCTGAATGTTCTTTCAATTTCTGGATCTATGGGTACAAGATCCTGTGCGTCTACTTTGTCCGGCATAAATCAATAATATCTGAAAATAGATAAACAAACTAAAATAAAATAACATAAAATAAAATAAAATGATCATAGCAAAAATAATCACAACTAAACAATATCCCCGGCAACGGCGCCAAAAACTTGTTAGTGATTTTATACACTTACACGCAAGTGCATGTGTCGCTAACGAAGTAATAGAGTAAGTAATGTATCGATCCCACGAGGATATTGTTAATTGAATTAATCGCTATAAAAATCTTATAAAAATATTAAATTGCTGGATAGTAATTAGAAATAAAATATGAATAATGATGCAATAAAAGAAAGCAAGTTAAACGAGGTGAAATCGGTGAATAAAAGCCTTGGTTAGGATCGATTTCTTCATTACGATAATTTTACCATTGATGTTCTGGTAATGCTCTGCAGCATTGTCTACGAACAGCAAGAATAAAAATATTTCTAGGATTCTTTCGAATTGCCTAGGTAAATTCAATTTAGAAATTCTTTCTACCTTGAAGGAATGTAACTAATATTGAATTTCCTATATGCTCCATTCTTATCGCCAATCGAATTAATGCTAACTTCGTTGTAACAATTTAATCCGATTAATTATTCGTGCATCTAAAAATTTATATCTATCTGTCGATACAATATAAACATGAATCGTCAACCTATCTATCAAAATGATCTGACTTAAACAAAGAATATCACAAATAATTGTTCAATAAACAATTGCATAAACAAAACCGAGATCGTAGCAAAATACCGTAACGAATACTATCGTCCTAACCAAGTATTTGAGTTTAGCTACTAGACATGATAATATGAAATTAAAAACAATAACATAAAAATAGTAAATAAGAGATTAAGAAAAAGAGAAGAAAAATCAAAGGAATGGCGTCGGTTGTCCAGAGCTCTCCTCTGGTTCCAAGGTCCTTCTCCAGCAAGAAGTCAATCTCCACTTCTCCCTTTGCGTAGTATCTCCTTTTAAGAAAAATATCCCCTTTTGTTTTGCATGCAATCCTCTCTTTCTCTCTCCATAATCTTTCTGTTGATATAGTTTTTTTTTTTTTTTTGGTTTCGTCTTTTAGTGCTGCCCCAATTTTTCTTTTCTTCCGCTGCCCTGATTTCATGCTGCCCAGATTTTTAGCCTTCTTTCACATCTTCCACTGCCCCAATTTTTTTTTCTTTCAGCATCTTCCGCTGCCCCAATTTTGTCATCTAGTGCTGCCCAGCTTTTTAAATCATCCGCTGCCCTATTTTTGTCTTTTTCTGCTGTTGCTTTGTATATCAACCGCTGCCCAGCTTTTGTCTTATTTCCTTTGCTGCCCAGCTTTTTGAATCATCCGCTGCCCTATCTTCACGTCTTCCACAGCGTTTCATCTTTACACTTTTCCTTATTAATTATGCAACCAAATAATACCCATTTATTATGTTCCATATTCAAAGCAACAAACTTCCCGATTTTTCTTGATTTGATTCCTCTCTCTCCATAATCTTCAACTTTTGAATTTGACTTTCCCTCTAATAAAATTACATAAAAATATAAAATTTAAATTGAAGTGAAAAATTGTGCTTTTAATAGAGAATCTGCATGAAATAAATTAAATTCAATCAAAGCACTAATGCTGCAGCATCACATAGCAATTTCAGTAAATTCATACAAATTTATTCTTGCAATCACTCAAATCATACAAGTTCTATTAATTAAATACCATATAAAATAACTCTAATTTAAGAGTTATCAGGCATAAGGCCATAGATTGTCCTGGTTTGGCCAAGAGACCCCCAGGCGATCCTTCTAGGATCTTTGCTCTTATTGAAGATGAAGAAACTGCTCAGCCTTCAGTTGTTTCAGGTATTGTTCTTGTTTGTGGAAATGCAGCTCATGTTTTAATTGACACGGGGGCCACTCATTCTTTCATAGCACAGGAGTATGTAATTAAGTGGAATCTAGACTTCGTCCCAGCTGATCGTGGTTATAGTGTTATGTTGCCTTTCGGGGAGCATTTACATTCCGACCAAGCAATACAGGGAGAGGTTATCTATATTGGTGATCGGCAGCTGTATGCGAACCTGATCATCATAAGTATGAAGGGGTACGATGTAATCTTGGGCATGAATTGGTTGTTTCGGCATTATGCCTCAATCAATTGTCGGTCAGGTGTAGTAAATTTTAGACCCCCAAGTGGGGAGGGTTACTTCTTTCGAGCGACCCTCCGTTCGAGTAGGATGCCTCTAGTAACGTCGATGTGTGCCCTATACTCCATAAAACCTAGATGTTTTAGTTTTACAACGAGCATTGTGGATGTAGGAATGCAAGATGAATTAAAGTTATGTGACATTCCTGTAGTCGATAGCCTTATGGAAGTGTTCCTAGACGAGTTGTCTAGCTTGCCTGTGAATGCCCTATACTCGATGAAGCATGGATGTTTTGGGTTTATAGCAAGTGTTGAAGAAGTAAGCATGCGAAGTGAGATGGAGTTGTGTGACATTCCAGTAGTTAAGGACTTTATGGAAGTGTTCCTGGACGAGTTGCCAGGCTTTCCTCCCGATCGAGAAATAGAGTTCACTATTGAGATTATTCCTGGTTCAGTGCCAGTGTCTAAGAATCCTTATAGAATGGCACCGGTTGAATTGAAGGAGTTGTATGTTCAGCTGAAAGAGCTAACAGACAAGGGTTTTGTACGGCCGAGCGTTTCTCCTTGTGGCGCTCCAGTCTTGTTCGTAAAGAAGAAGGATGGTTCCTTACGAATGTGCGTGGATTACCGAGAGTTGAATAAATTAACCATCAGAAATAAGTATCCGCTACCGAGGATTGATGACCAGTTTGACCAGTTGCATGGGGCCAGTATGTTCTCGAAGATTGATTTACGGTCAGGGTACCACCAATTGAAGATTAAGGCCGAGGATATACCAAAGACCGCTTTTAGAACACGTTATGAGCACTATGAATTTCGGGTTATGTCCTTCGGTTTGACGAATGCCCCGACAGCTTTTATGGATCTCATGAACATAGTGTTTCTGGAGTTCTTGGATAAGTTCGTGATAGTGTTCATAGATGAAATTCTGATATATTCCCAAAATGACGAAGAGCACGCGAAGCACTTGAGGGCCGTTTTGGATACGTTGAAGCGACACCAATTGTATGCTAAGTTTTCCAAGTGCGAATTTTGGCTGAATCAGGTGAACTTCTTAGGCCACGTAATTTAAAAAGAAGGTGTTTCAGTAGATCCGGCTAAGGTTCAAGCCGTGAAGGAGTGGCCTTAGCCGAGGAATGCAAGTAAAGTGCAAAGTTTCGTTGGCTTGGCTGGGTATTATCGGAAGTTTATTGAAGGGTTTTCAATCATAGCCAAGCCCTGACGAATTTAACTAAGAAGGAAGTGAAATATGAGTGGTCTAAGGCATATGAAGAAAGTTTTCAGACCTTGAAGCAAAAGTTGACCACAACGCCATTGTTGATTTTGCTCAGTGGAGAATGGAATATTCAGTATCTATTGCGATGCATCCAAAGTAGGATTGGGATGCGTATTGATGCAGGATGGAAATTGCCTACGCCTCTAGGCAATTGAAAACTTATGAGCAGAACTATCCGACGCATGACTTGGAATTGGCAGCGGTGGTATTTGCGTTGAAAATATAGAGGCATTATCTTTACGGTCAAAAGTGTGAAGTGTTCTCAGACCATAAGAGTTTAAAGTATCTTTTTACGCAGAAAGATTTAAACATGAGGCAAAGGAGATGGTTGGAATTTGTGAAGGATTACGACTTTGAAATAAAGTACCATCCAGGAAAGGCGAATACGGTGGCAGACACATTGAGTAGGATGCCTAAGACCAAGGAGTCAGTCGTTTGCTGTATGCCAGCTTCATTGAAGAAGCAGATCCAGAGGTTTAAATTGGAGGTAGTTTCTGAGCTTTCGGCCTTACTTGCTGATTTGGTGTTACAGCCTACTCTCTTTGACAGAATTAAAGAAGCTCAACAGGATAACTCTCAGGAGAAGAGAGATATTTTGGCTACGTTAAAGGATGCATCTTCTGATTTCAGTTATTCGGAGGACGGCATTCGGAAGTTTCGGGACCGTTGGTATGTTCCGAAGGATGAAGGGTTGAGGAAGTTGATTTTGGCAGAGGCACATTCATCGTCGTACTTAGTGCATCCTGGGTAACACCAAGATGTACAGAGATCTGAAAATGCATTATTGGTGGCCTAACATGAAAAGGGAAGTGGCCAGTTATGTACAGTCCTGCCTAGTTTGCCAGCAAGTAAAGACAGAGCACCAAAGGCTAGGTGGAAGATTACAACCTTTACCAATTCCCAAGTGGAAGTGGGACCAAATTGCAATGGATTTCGTTGTGGGATTACCAAGGACAACAAAAGGGCATGACATTATATGGGTTGTAGTCGATAGATTGACGAAGGCGGCTCATTTCTTACCTGTAAAAATGACCTACACGATGAACCAGTTTGCAGAGTTGTATGTTCAGGAGATTATAAGGTTGCACGGGTTCTTGCGTCGATAATTTCAGACTAGGATCTCCAATTTACTTCGAGGTTTTGGAAAAATTTACAAAGCGCTATGGGTACTAAGTTAACTTTTAGCACGGCTTTCCACCCACAGACTGACGGACAATCTGAAAGGACGATTCAGATACTTGAGGATATGCTGAGAGCGTGCATGCTAGAGTTTCAAGCATCTTGGAGCCGGTATTTACTGTTGGTTGAATTTGCGTATAATAACAGTTATCAGTTCACGATTGGTATGGCTCCGTATGAAGCGCTGTATGGCAGAAAGTGTAGGTCGCCACTATATTGGGATGAAGTGGGTAAAGCTAAGTTGATTGGATTGGAAATTTTACAACAGCTATCTGAGAAGGTTGCTCTGATCAAGCAAATGATGAAAACTGCACAGAGTTGCTAAAAGAGCTATGTAGATCGGAGAAGACGAGATTTAGAGTTTGTAGTTGGTGATGAAGTATTTCTGAAAGTTTCACTGTTCAAGGGCGTAGTTCGTTTCGGAAAAAATGGGGAAGTTGAATCCACGGTTTGTTGGACCGTTTCTGATTACAGAAAGGATTGGAGCTACAGCATACAAGCTTCAGTTGCCATTGTATATGGAGGGTGTTCATAATGTCTTCCACGTGTCGATGTTGAGGAAATGTGTACGAGATCCGACGCACGTGGTAGAATCGGTTAGTCTTGAGATACAGCCAACCTTAACTTACGAAGAAGAGGCCAGTGCAGATTATGGAGTATGCTGTGAAAGTTTTACGCAATAAGTTAATCCCACTGGTTAAAGTGTTGTGGAGGAACCAAAACATAGAGGAAGCGACGTGGGAGCGCTAACAGAACATGATGGACAGATATCAAGAGTTGTTCAGGTATGAAATTTTGGGGACAAAATTATAAATAAGGAGGGAATGATGTAACGCCCGGAAATTTTGGTTTTAGGTTTCAGGTTTTTAGTTGCCGGTTGTCAATTTTAAGTCTTAAAGAGTTTTTAATTTGTATAAATTAGTAAATTATGTCCGTTTTGCAAACGGGAAGTTTCGTTAGAGCCCTAAGAATAAATTGAAATATTTGGAGAAATAAGAAATTTTCGGAGAAACAAAATCGATAGACGAATTTATGGACGAAGCAAAGGAACGTAACTAAGGGCATTTAGGTAATTTTGAAGTCAAAATTGTTTTAAAGCCAAAATAACCTCTTTTTCTCTCATTTCTCCTCCCTTCCTACGTGAAGCTTCTCCTTGGCGATTTTCTCCTCCTCCTCTACGTTTCTCTTCCGTTAAGCTTTCTTCCTCCCATTTTCGGCGATTTTCCTTCAAGTTTTCTTCCCCTAATCCATACTCTAGATAAGTTCTACACTATGGGTATGTTTAGTTGTTGTTTTAGGGTTGGTTTTTAAATTAGGGTTTAGTGTAAAGTTTCCAGATTTGTGAGAAATCGATAGGATATCAATTTTATGCCCATTAATGATACATTGGTTGTTATTTTGGTAGATGGGGTGAATTGATAATGTTGGGTTGGTATTTATGATTAATTTTAGGTTGTTGGAAGGTAGTTAGAAGCCATTAATGGAGTTTTGTAAATCATGAGCATGTAGTGCTCGATGAAATGCCCGAATGAAGTGAAACATAGTTTTTGGAAAAATTATCTTAGCTCGGGGTTTCGTTTAGTCTTGAATTTTATAATATAGAGTCGATACTAATGACATGTTATGAAAATGCCTTAGGTAACTCAAGCTCTCAAAGGACGGTGCTCGGCATAGTTAGGACTCTAGGTAAGTGGTGTTAGGTTTCCAGCTCCTAAAGCCCTACATTATGTCGATGTTAGGAATTAAATGTCTTAATGATGTTTTCACGATTTTGGGGTTCTAAAGAGTCGGGTAGCCTAGGATACTTCCTATTAGTGGTCGGATAGGTTTGTTTATGAGTTAGGCTCGTTTATGTACGTTAAGAATTGGTTGATGATTGTTTGGAGTACCTTACCTCATGCATCATGTTTTCTCCTTTAAGATTAAATGAAATGTTCTTGCATGCAAGTTTTCAAGTAAACGAGGTGAAGTATGTAATGTCGAGTAAAGTTGGAGGATGAGTAGGCACAGGGCATGTTAATGGCAACTTAGGGCACGATGTTACATCCAAGGAATGGCAACTCAGGGCAATTGAATGGTCTACGGGGTAGATAGGGGTGGTGCCTGTGACCACTCATGCCTAAAGATATATATATATGTTATGTAAAGTGAATATATGAAATACGAACATGTTTTGAAAAACCATGCATTATGTATACTCATGTTTTAGTACAGCTCTTTACTAAGCATTAGGCTTAATGTGTTTATCGTATGATGTAAGTGACAGAACGAAGGTGAGGAACCTACTCCTGATGATCAGGCGTAGTTGGTCGATGGGCGGAGCTTGTGGTGACGAAACGTATTTTGGCTAGGCTAGAGAACCCGTGGGTGTGCTCCAAATCATTTTGTGGTAATTAGATATAAGTTAGATGAACATTGGGTATTGAAGGATTTTAGGTTGTATGTAGAAGTTGAACAAGTGAGAAATTTCGTATGGAACATTGGTTTGAAGTTATGTGTTTTGAATAGGTTGAAAAACGTAATTGTTTTGGACAGGTTTTAGAAAATTCCGCGTTTAAGTTTAATAATTGTGTTGTGGATTATGTTGGACTTGATATGTTGATTTTAGGTACTTTAAACTTGTGAGAATATGCTCGGTTTTTAGAGCGATCCACGCGGTTTATTTTCATGAATTTTAAATATGGATTCAGGTACATTTTTGAGTCGGGTTCTTCGGGAGTTTGAAGTATCGTGTGTTTAAAGTGGTGGGGGAATGATTTTTGGAAAGTTTAGGGTGAAGGGTAAGAGTTTGGAAGAGAAAATTTGGCCAAGTGTAAGAAAAAGGGTAGGTGGGCCTGGTGGGCGTGCTGGCCAGGCGCTGGTGCACGCTGGCCGGGCGCAGCACGCACTCGCGAGCCGGGTGCGAGTGCGGCGGGCGCGCCCAGGATGTTGCCCACACGATCGATCATGCCCGCGGTACAATCGATCGCGCCCGCGGTGCGATCAATCGTGGTTTAGGGTCGTTTTTAGTCGGGAAACTCGAGCCAGCCCGATCGATCGGGCTTTGGGCACGATCGATCGTGTTTGGCACGTGTTGGTGGCGCTGGGGGCACCCTGGTGCGCGCTGGGCGCGCGGCACGCAGCAGTGGCAGGGCGCTGCGCACGTGCACCACATGGCACCCACGTGCAATTTTTTTTATTTTGGACCTTTCAAAACTTGTTTCGACCCGACCTTTTACGATATCTTTTAAACGTATTTTACGGGCGACCCCCACGTATTTTAAAGGATTTGAAGGGCCCAAAAACCGAGTCGACATTTATCCAAAAAAAGGGTTTTTACTTAGTTTTAATGATTTAAAAGTTGACAACTTTTATGCCCGTCATGTTTAAGTTAAAGTTAGGCTATTTAGGGTCGATCGAGGCAGGTCATTTGTCTATGTCCGGTTGGTTTAGTGTGCTGTGTAAAAATGAAAAATCTTACGTTAACTATTCGAGGGTTTAAGGTTATGATCACGTCATGGTTAGGCCGTGGCGGCCCTGACCGGGTTGGGGTCGTCACACCATTCATCTGTTGGTGAAAGGAAGTACTGAACAATAGTTTAGTTCTAATTTTCATCCATAAAGTCCTCCAAAATGCACTAAGGAACTTAGTGTCTCTATCTGACACTAATGTGTGAGGTACTCCATGAAGCCTAACTATCTCTTTGAAAAAAAAGGTCTGCAATGTTATTGGAGTCATCAGTCTTAGCACATGTGATGAAATGTGCCATCTTGGAGAATTTGTCTACCACTACCATAATTGAGTCTTTGGACCTGACGGTACTAGGAAATCCAAGAATGAAATCCAAACTAACGTCCACCCACGGATGAGTTGTGACTAGAAGGGGTAGGTACAACCCTTGTGGAAGGGCTTTGCTTTTTTGCCTTCTTGCAAATGATACATCGTTCTACTAAACGGTGTACGTCACAAAAAAATGTTCTTTGGTTATTTCCAAGGTTTTGTCTTCACCAAAATGGCCGGATAATCCTCCACCTTGTTCCTCCTTTAATAGACATTTTCTCACTCCTATATTTGGAACACACAACTTGCTCTCTTTGAATAGATAACCATCTTTGATGTGGTATTTCCCTTTTGTTTTTTTAAGGCACTGATTGTTATAATTTCTGAAATCTGGGTCTATTTTGTAATTGTCCTTAATCCATTCCAACCCAAAAAATTTGGTTCCTAGCTCAGCCAGAAATAGGTGTCTCCGGGATAGTGCGTTAGCCACTACGTTGGTTTCTCCCTTTAGATACTTAAGGACATAATGAAACCTTTCGAGGAATTCCGCCCATTTGACGTGTTTTTTGTTAAGTTTTACCTGACCTCTGATGTGTTTTAACGCCTGATGGTTAGTGTGTATGATAAATTCTTTAGATAGGAGGTAATGTTGTCACTGCTCAAGGGCACGTATTACAACATAGAACTCTTTGTTGTAGGTCGAATAGTTTATAGCTAGTCTAGATGCATCGCAGTCTACCTCGAACACCTTGTTGAGGTCCGGGAGTGCTAGGGCAGGCGATTGACATAATTTTTCTTTGATCAGCTCGAAACTATGACAAGCTGGTGTATAATCAAAAACCTTTTCCTTTTTAATACAATCGGTTATAAGTGCCATGATAGTACTGAAGTCCTTAATAAACCCCCGGTAGAATGAGGCAAGTCCATGAAAACTTCGAAGTTCTGTTATTCCACTTGGAATGGGTCACTCTTTGATGACTTCTATCTTGGCCTCATCAGCTTCCATTCTGTTTTTGGAGATTATGAATCCTAAGAAGTACACTTTATCTTGGGCGAAAGAGCACTTTTGTAGATTACCAAACAATTTGGCATTGCGTAGGGTAATGGAAAGAGTCCTTAGATGGTCTAAGTGTGTGGTTAAGTCCGAGCTATAGATTAGTATATCGTCGAAGTGCACAACAATAAACTTTCCTAAGTACTCTTTAAGTACATGATGTATTAAACACATAAAGGTACTAGGGGCATTTATCAATTTGAAAGGCATCACCATCCACTTAAACAAACCATATTTCGTTTTGAAAGCAATTTTTTATTTATTGCCTTTTTCATTCTAATTTGGTGGCATCCACTTTTTAGATCCACTTTCAAAAATATGGCTGCTCCACTGAGCTCGTCCAATATGTCTTCCAGTCGCGGATTAGAAATCTATACTTAACAGTGATCTGGTTAATGACGTAGTTGTCTACGCACATTCTCATTGTGCAGTCCTTTTTGGGAACTAGTAGTGTAGGAACTATACTGGGGCTCATGGATTCTCTTATATAACCCTTATCTAATAAATCATTTACTTGACTTTGAAGTTCCTTTGTCTCTGATGGGTTCATCCGATAAACTGGTCGATTCGGTAAAACAACCACCAGGTGCAACTTTATTTGATGTTCAATTCCACGTAAAGGTGGTAAACCGTGTGGAATTTCTTCGAAAAACACGTCTTGAAATTGTTTTAACAAATTTAATATGGAGTTAGGGATGTTTCCAAGTTCCATAACTCTATCTTTGAACATCACTAATATTAGGGGTCCCCCTTCCAATATAGCAGTATTGATTTCACCCTTTGTCATTAGTAGGCTTGCTTTATCTATTTCTTTCTTCCTTGCTGCCTCATCTTTTGCTATCTGCTAAGACGTTAATGGAGCTAACTTGATTATTTTTCTTCTGAAATTAAGCGAGTAGTAGTTGAAAAAACCATCATGTGATATTCTCTTGTCGTATTGCCATGGACGTCCTAGTAGTAAGTGACCGACATTCATAGGTACGACGTCACAAAGGATGGAGTCCTTGTATTTTCCAATGGAGAATTCAATGTTAACTTGTTTATTGACTTTCATATCATCTTTATCATATAACCATCATAACTTATAGGGTTTTGGGTGTGGACTAGTGTCTAGCCCTAATTTTTCCCACCATGTCCTTGGAGGAATAGGTGTTGGATTCTTGATGTTCATTTCACTTGACACCCGGAAAGGAATGATAAGAAATAAACAAAATCGTATGAGGAATGGGTGTTATCCAAAGACAATAAATCCTGCCGTATTGAATGTGAATGGTCTATGCAATTAAGGATGATTGTTGGTCGCGTTCTTACAATTTAGGGTGTATATATGTACCACAATTGAAGCGTAAGTTACTATCAATAGGTAGGTTTGAATCTAATGGATGCTCAGACAAGATTGAGTTGGGAATTTTGAGAATTAACAATGGGAATTTGACAGTCATTAAAAGAGAACTACACACAGGTTTATACATGATGAAATAAGTTACTGTGATGAGAGAAGCAAATTCGGTTTCTGCATATACGCAAAATAAAATAGAGATACGGCATTTTTTTTTTACTTTGGACCTCTAAGGGAAATGGGTCTGCTTGAAGTATAGAAAGAGAATGTTTTTGGAAAGGATCAAATTTTGAGTTTGAAATTCTTTGAAAATTGTGTACTTGGTAAGAGTATCAGGATCAAATCTTGGAAATTTGTACACAAAACATAGGACTTATGGGATCGCAAACACTTTGACGTATAAGGTCTATAAAAGAGATCTTCTAGAAGGGGAACTCAATATTTTGTTGCATTGATAGATGACTATTCTAAACGAGATTGGGAATATCGTTTGAAAATCAAATATCAAGTTTTGACACCTTCAGAAATTTGGAAAAAAAAATTGGTTGAGAACCATTCTGGTATATGAATTAAGAAATTAGGAACAAACAATGACATAGAGTTTTGTTCACTAAAATTTGATCAATATTGCAATAAGGAAAGGACTACACGATACCACACTGTGAGCTACACTCTGTAGCAAAATGATCTTGTAGAGAATATGTATAACACTATTCTTGAAAGAGTCTAATGCATATTTGTAACAGCTAGTCTTCCTAGGAACTTCTAAGGTGAAGTCGTCAAAATGGCATTGTAGCTTTAGAAAATAAAACTCCTTTTCAAGAATGGCTTGGCTATCAAAGGACTATGCAAGTTTAAGGATCTTTTGATGTGCGGTATATGCACATGCTAAAAAGGACAAGCTTCAACCTCGGACAAGAAAATGTGTTTTCTCGGGTACCCTTAAGGGGTGAAAGGGTATAGGTTGTTAACAATTGGAGAAATTAGCAACAGAAAATAATAAGTAGGGATGTCACCTTCAATGAAAAGAATTTTTCCCCTTAGAGAAAGGAAAAAGAAAAAGGGAATCTGGAAATGTAGTAAATAAAATTTAGATTTAGGTGGAGAAAGGAGATGATAAAAATCCTTAGCAATAAAGCATAGATAAGGAACACCATAAATTCAATAAGCTAGAAGAGGAATATAACTTATGAAAAATAAGTTAGAGATAGATAGAAACCAAATTCTAGTTGACGAATTTTTAAAATCTTTAGAATGTAACATACAAAAAAAATGAGGAACTTAGATATGAATTTGTTTAAATAAATCATTAATTGAGAAGATATGGAAGTTGGATTTCATTTGGAAAATCAATATATCTTGAGAATTATAGACAATTGAAGAAACGATGAGAATTTTTCGTTTGAGTTTATTTGGGTCAATAAGAAGTATATCAATTATAGAGGATGAAACAAACTGAGAGTTTGGAGTAATTTATTTTTGGCTTAACATTAGAGGTTAAATTGTTGAGACTATTGTTGAGCCAATTCAAAGTCAACAGCAGTAAGCATGAAATTTGTCTTCAAGATGGTAGTTAGAACAATCATTGTTTGAGGAACCACGAAAATGAATAGTGATTAAGAAATGTTTTTAAACCTTGAGGAGATAGGTTGCTATAATTGAAAAATGAAACATTTAAATATAAAGTTATTTTAGGATTTAGTTTATTAATAAAACATGGTTATAGAAAAGTAGTAACTGCGTTCCTTAGTTAGAGTTATCAAAGTTTCGAGGATATTCTATGTAACGCCCTGAAAATCCACTCGGATTCCCGGTTCGCTACAGGGACTACTCTGAGCTAAACGACTCATTAATTTCACTTAATCCTAACCATTAAGCACCACGGCGTCCTCCCCGAAAATTTTGGCAGAGTAACGCCTGAAAATGGCGCCCCCAAAATGTTAAGTACCTGCAAACAAATAAATCCCAACAAATCCAGAATACTCCTACTAAACTATCCAGCATAAGAAATCACCAAATAGCAGTAAAGAGGGAAACTAAAAATACTAACATCCCTAAGTGAAAAAAGTCCACAGTATAAGGCGACATATCACTCTTAACTATGACTATATACAACAAATACAACTACCCTCACAAAAGACAAAAAGTCCTACTCCTTATCAACACCATGCTACGGCTCCTCCTGGGTCTGGTTGCCCTAACACTGTCGTCAACCGGGGCCCTGGTCGCATGCCACCAATTGCCACCTACTCCTAGTAAGACTCTCAGTACACACCCACCAGCTCAGCAGTACCTACACCACAGAACACACCGTAAGCTCAAAGCTTAGCAAGTATAGTGCTAAAAAATAAATGTGAAGCATGAAAACTGGTTATGCAATCCTAACACATGCAGGTCTATACACACATTGTCATCATCTCACAGCATCGCATCTCACCGAGGTTTGGAATGTAACCACACCGGGCAGTTTGTCCGTACAGCGTACTGTTTATCGGCACGTCGTTGCCATCCCGGTTCCTCCAGAAACGGGGCCTACAAGTCACACCCAAACCCTCACACCGCACTGTTTACCTTTATAACAGTCCCCGAGGCGTTACGTATCGCCATCCCTCGGTTTTAACCTCGACCCCGTGGCGTTACGTTTTGCCATCCCACGTAGTCAGGGGGCCCCGTACTCTACCTTTATAACGGTCCCCGAGGCTGTTACGTATCGCCATTCCTCGGTTTTAACCTCGACCACGTGGCGTTACGTCCCACCATCCCACGTAGTCAGGTGGCCCCGTACTCTACCTTTATAACGGTCCTCGAGGCGTTACGTATCGCCATTCCTCGGTTTTAACCTTGACCACGTGGCGTTACGTCCCGCCGTCCCACGTAGTCAGGTGGGCCCGTACTCACCACGACTGCACACACACATCACACCACATTACAGCACATACCTACGACCCACAACGTGCACAATACTCACAACCTACGTACAACTCACCACAGCCTGCACAAAACTCAAAACATACATACCATTAACCCATAACCAGCACAAGACTCATAACGTACGTACCACTAACCCAACACCCTGCACAAGACTCATAACTTACGTGCCACTAACCCACAACTCTGCACAAGACTCACAACCAACACAAAACTGGCCCACAACTTACACAAGACTCACTACATACGTACGACTGTCCCACAACCCTCACAAGGCTCACCACATACATACGACTGTCTCACAACCTTCACAAGGCTCACCACCTACGTACCACTGTACCACAACCCTCACAAGGCTCACCACCTACGTACAACCGTCCAACAACCCTCAAAAGGCTCACCACCTACGTACCACCGTCACAACCCTCACAAGGTTCACCACCTACGTACCACCGTCCCACAACCCTCATAAGGATCACCACCTACGTACAACCGTCCCATAACCCTCACAAGGCTCACCACCTACGTACAACCGTCCCACAACCCTTATAAGGCTCACCACCTACGTACTACCGTCCCACAACCCTCACAAGGCTCACCACCTACGTACCACCGTCCCACAACCTCACAGGATCACACCTACGTACCACCTTCCACACCCTCCAGGCTCACCACTACGAACAATCGTCCACAACTCAAGCTCACCACTACGGCTCACCACCTACGTACCACCGTCCCACAACCCTCACAAGGCTCACCACCTACGTACCACCGTCCCACAACCCTCACAAGGCTCACCACCTACGTACCACCGTCCCACAACCCTCACAAGGCTCACCACCTACGTACCACCGTCCCACAACCCTCACAAGGCTCACCACCTACGTACCACCGTCCCACAACCCTCACAAGGCTCACCACCTACGTACCACCGTCCCACAACCCTCACAAGGCTCACCACCTACGTACCACCGTCCCACAACCCTCACAAGGCTCACCACCTACGTACCACCGTCCCACAACCCTCACAAGGCTCACCACCTACGTACCACCGTCCCACAACCCTCACAAGGCTCACCACCTACGTACCACCGTCCCACAACCCTCACAAGGCTCACCACCTACGTACCACCGTCCCACAACCCTCACAAGGCTCACCACCTACGTACCACCGTCCCACAACCCTCACAAGGCTCACCACCTACGTACCACCGTCCCACAACCCTCACAAGGCTCACCACCTACGTACCACCGTCCCACAACCCTCACAAGGCTCACCACCTACGTACCACCGTCCCACAACCCTCACAAGGCTCACCACCTACGTACCACCGTCCCACAACCCTCACAAGGCTCACCACCTACGTACCACCGTCCCACAACCCTCACAAGGCTCACCACCTACGTACCACCGTCCCACAACCCTCACAAGGCTCACCACCTACGTACCACCGTCCCACAACCCTCACAAGGCTCACCACCTACGTACCACCGTCCCACAACCCTCACAAGGCTCACCACCTACGTACCACCGTCCCACAACCCTCACAAGGCTCACCACCTACGTACCACCGTCCCACAACCCTCACAAGGCTCACCACCTGCGTACCACCGTCCCACAACCCTCACAAGGCTCACCACCTACGTACAACCGTCCCACAACCCTCACAAGGCTCACCACCTACGTACAACTGTCCCACAACCCTCACAAGGCTCACCACATACGTACAACTGTCTCACATCCTCACCAAACTCACAACCTATGCAAAATTGGCCCTACAAGCCAGCACAAGTCTCACAACATACCACTAACGATGACTACATATCCCCATCACATCACACACGTACCTACGACTCATAACCTGCATACCATGACCAACCAACGACGACTTCACATTCACATCACATACCGACTAACCACAACATACACACGACTCACACACGCAAACAACTATGGTGTAGGCCCTTCTGGGCGACTCTCAAACATTCTCAACCACACCACTACTTACTTGGCGTCCTAGCTCGCTGAGGATGCTCGGTTCCCTGTCCACCTACGGCTCGACCTAATATTCAAACTTCATTAGAATTAAGCTTACATTCACCAAGTTACCCTCAAATTACTATTTCTAGCATAACCCAACTAAAGTCTAACTAAACCGGCCGCTAATTTGGGTTCGGTAAAAACCGACCCGAAACTTTGAACATGTGTAACTTTTGTGTCGGTTATCAGAATCAACCGATTCCTAGTGGCCACGTATTCCTCTAATAGGCTAGTTTAACCTGCCAAAAGGAAATTTAAAACAAATGGCCGTAGCTAGGTCAAAATGGCAAAAACCCGATTCTTCCCTAAACAAAAATTTTCCTTTTTTCGGTTTTCTATCAATTCTCACCCGTTCCCTCACCAATCAACCACATTTACCCTTAATTAGCATAATCTAACCAAAAACCTTGAGAATACACAGTAAAACTCAAAATGCCGAACAAGGTTTGCTGCATTTCGCCCAAACAAAGCCCTTCACGGCCAAACGACCATTGCCAGTCTAAGGGTTGGCGAACCCACGCCGGAAGCAGCCAATTTTGGCCGGTGACCGAAGCTCAACACAGCTCGTGACCCACGGCCTCTAACAGAACCAAAACAGAGCAAAAACTGAGTCTCATCTGTCAATTCGTGCGCAGAAACAACCAGGCCCGCTCGCCGCCGTTGTCTGGCCGGAGAACGCTGGAAATCGCGGTGGTCGTCGGAGGATGGACGTCGCTTGGGCTTGGCTCGACTCTCCCTCTCGTCGGGAGCTCGGGCTGAAGAAACAGAATGGCTTCTTCGTGAAGCCATTCTATTTTTAATAAAATTTTATTTTATTTATTTATTTATTTTTTAACCAAATTACTAAATCGCCCTCACGTGTTTAAACTGACTAACCTGTTAAAATCTCACACAAAAATTCTAACAAAACTTTTAATTTACTAGGTAAAAATTTCCGGGTTATTACATTCTATTCTGACAATATAATTAAACCAATATGACATTGAGTACTTTAAGTATGAGAGTTGATATGAAAAAGAAGCCAAGTTGAGATTTGTTGGAAAAAAAAGAATGAATAAGAGATGTAAAGAAGAGTGATTAGACAAGTATGAGAAGAATGTTAGATAGAAAGAAAATAGTTGATATACATAAGTAGAAAATTTATAAGATGATAGAAAATAGTAAAGGAAATGAGATATGTATGAATTAGATGTTATGAAGACAAATGATGGAGTAAGTGGGGTTGAAAAATATTTTGAGGAATAATTACGATTTATATTCTGAAATAAGGAGAATATAATATTTAAGAAGAGGCTGGATAATTTTGAAGTATATAGACTTTGAAAATGTCTGAAGTTGTGAATTGGTCATGAAAAGGGTAAATTGTTTAATTGGTAATAATAATTAGGAGCAGTTTGAACAATGAAAAGGATGACTTTAGAAGAATAAAAAGAGATAAGATGGGAAAAAGATGTTTTAGATTTTATACTTGAGTAGAAAAGTAAATAGAATAAGAAGTAGGATAAGAATGATGTAACACCCAACAATTTCGGCCAGGTGATTTCTTAACCATTTTAATTGTCACCCTTTTATTGACCTTTATGATTTTAAATTTAATGCCAAGACTTATTTATTACAAGTTGAGTGAAACTAGGTTGGGTGGCAAGTTTGTAATTAAGGTGGATTTTAATTGGTATAAATAGGTTATCTGAATTCTTAAACCTCATTAAAACCTCGTTGTAGCCGATATTTCCTCTCTCGGCGATTCCCTTCCTTCCAGAGCTCCCTCTCTGCCAGCTATTCCTTCGCCGGCGACCAGTTCTTCAGCCTCCACTTCGACAATCCACGCTCTAGGTGAAGAAGTTTGAAGAGAAGTGCTCAAGCTGCTAAGGAAACCAGGTAAGTGAGTGAGTAAGACTTCCGACCACTGGGGCCCTACATCACAAGGGTACTAAGTAGAAGTTGTTTATGATGTTAAAAGTACCTGTGCTAACGTCTGGTTATCTTCGGTACTTGAGTTGATGTTATGATCCTTTGATGAATGAATGACTTGTTCAGTAGTCTGATGAACTAAGATTACTCATGCTCATGCATCATGAATATTTCTCAAGCATATGAAAATGTTTTAAGTGCATCATTTCTCCCATGAACAAGATATGAACATGAAACTTATGCAACAAGGATTAAGAGAGGGTTGGGGGGGGTTTGGCGTATGTCACTATCCAAAAGAAGGACCATGAATACGACCCGCAAGGGACTATGTACACTCTCACTGTCAAACCCCTTTTCGGCACAAATCCTCCCTTAATCCATATGATGAAAACGATGAACATGAACAAGAACAAAAACACGAAAAGATCATGAACATGTGTTTCCTTTAATTTGTGCATTCATGCATACATGTTAGCATTGCACTCCTTACTAAGCATTAGACTTATAGTTTAAACCTTATGATGTAGGTGAAGAACTACCCGGTGAAGATTGCAAGTCTAATGAGGATGTTTAAGGCTGGTTGCTGGAAGGAGTTTAGGTTGTTAGTGAGTGGCTGGAAGGCGATTTCAACTCCTAGTTACTACTTTTATCATATTAGTAAGGTTATGAATACTGAGGTCTATGTAGGATGCTTTTTTTTAAAACAATGGATACTGGAATCTGACTGACTAACTTCTGAGTTTGAGAATGATAGTGAAATGATAGAATGATCTGTTTTGTTAGAGTCTCTCGCTACACGTATTCTAGATAAGACTATGGTTCAACTGTGTGTTAGTTTATTCAGTTATGTTGAAGTTTGTGAAAGTCTGAAAGTTTTCTGTCTATCGGATGATGTCTTCCATCGGATGATGTCTTCCATCGGATGATGTCTTCCATCGGATGATGTCTTCTATCGGATTATGTCTTCCATCGGATGATGTCTTCTATCGGATGATGTCTCCTATCGGATGATGTATAATGAGTCACGTGATGTGCATGTGTCAATCGGTAGATGTAGGTTTTTCCACTATCGGCAAGAGTATGTATTAAGTCTTGTCATTTTGTGATCGGATGAGGTTTAACGAATCACGTGGGATGCATGTGTCAATCGGTAGATGTAGGTTTTTCCATTATCAACAGGAGTATGCATTAAGTCTTGTCGTTTTGTGATCGGATGAGGTTTAATGAATCACGTGGGATGCATGTGTCAATCGGTAGATGTAGGTTTTTCCATTATCGGCAGGAGTATGTATTAAGTCTTGTCGTTTTGTGATTGGATGAGGTTTAATGAATCACGTGGGATGCATGTGTCAATCGGTAGGAGCGTGCACCATGCTTTGTCATTTTTCAATCGGTAGATGTCCTTGAGTTTCTAATTCCCTTCGGCCAAATGTCTTAACGTTTTGTCTAATTATAAACGTTGTCTACTTATTGAGTTTTCCGCTGTAAAGTCGAGGATTAAAGATAGAATTATTATCACTGAGAGATAATTTAAAATTTTCCGTAATTTCTCTTAATTCAGTTTCAATGTTTTGGGTAGCAAAATCGGGTCTGGAAGACTCGGGGCGTTACAAATGGTAAATTGGAAATAAGGTAATATAAGAGAGAACCAAAGAAATGAGTAGTATGAATAAAACAATTAATGAGAAATATGATGAAGAGAATTGGATAACAAGAAAACCTTGTTGGAAAAGGTTTTAAGGTGAAACCCCAACATTGAGAAAGTAACATGGAAGAAACAATAAGACATGATGAGTCGATATCTAGAATTATTCAATAAGGAAATTTTGAAGATAAAATTTTAATTAAAGAGGGTGGAATGTAACACACGAAAAATTTTCAGTACGATTTAATTTCACCATATGATAAAAATTAAGTAGGATTTATAATTGATTTTAAATTAGAGGAAATATTATTTAGAGGTTTGAAAAGACAAAAACAGAGAGGACTTGAAAAGTTAAATGTGGCCTTTGGCGTTGGAAACAAGTGAAGAGAACTACAAGTAGTTCTCTTAATGAAATGGAAGGGGAAAAAGAGGATAATCACTTGGCTTAGAAGTAGCCACCTTACCTAACCCTAACACTTATCTTATTAGTGTTATTTAAAAAAAGAAAGAAACAAGATGATAAACCAGCTTCTTTTCCATGACAAAAGACCTTCTCCCCTCTTCCTCCTTTCCAAAATTCGCACCAAAAACCCTACACACTTTCTGTAACACCCGACAATTTCGGCCAGGTGATTCTTTTAACGGAATTAACTGTCACCTTTATTATTACTCTTTTGATTTAAATTTTAATGCCAAAGTTTAATTGATTTTATTTGCGTGGTGGCGGAATGGTAATTAAGAAGGATACTATTTAGTATAAATAGAAAACAGGTATTCTTAAACCTCACTAAAACCCCACTGTAGCCGACATTTCCTCTGCGATTCCTCAACCTCCCGAGCTCTCCATCTCTCTGCCGGCGACTCCCTCATCGGCGATTGGTTTTTCCAGTCTCCACTCCGTCAAATCACGCTTCAAGTAAGACATTGACAATGTAGGTGTTGGTTCTTTGTTTAGAGTTCTGTTTTTCAGCAAAGCTTGTAGTCCAGGTTCTTCAATGGCAGAATAATATAACATTTGTTAATCTGAGTTTGGTAATGACATTTCCGATTCGACTCTGGATATTTAGATAGCCAAATACGATTAGTTACTAGGTTGAATATGGTATTTCTAAGTTCAGGAAATTCGATCTACGCACACAAGGTGCTCGGCTGAAGGAACATGGAAATATATGTACGATAGGTTCTAGGATAATATTTGGTTAAGGTTTTCTAGCTTTGATTTCAGAATAGTTTAGGATTTATATTAACTCTAAAATGTGAAATGATATCAGGTGAAGAAGTTTGAGGTGTAGTGCACGAATTTGCTAAGGAAGCCAGGTAAGTGAATGTATTAAGATTTTCGGCCATTAGGGCCTTACATCTTAAGGGTACTAAATTAGTTATCTGTTTGATGTTTGTTTTAAGTTAGTAAGATGGTTTGTACTTGGATGATTCACGGATGTTTGGAGAACTATGTTATGTGATGTTCTGATGGAGTCTATGAAGTTAACTGTCTAGTATGATATTTTCCATAGTCTGATGATTTAAGAACATTCATGTCATGCATCATGATTTACTTCTCAAGCATATGAAAATGATTTATGAGCATGTTTTTCCCCATGAACAAATATGAGAATGAATATGAAACTTATGCAACCGGATTAAGTGAGGGTTGGGGGCGGTTTGGCGTATGTCACTGTCCAAAGAGAAGGACCATGAATACGGCCCGAAAGGGACTATGTACACTTGCACTGTCATCCCCCTTTTACGGCACAAATCCTCCCTTAATCCATATGATAAAAGTGATGAATAAGAACACGAACAAGAACAAGAAAAGAGCATGAAACGAACATGATCATGATTTTCTCGCAACTATGCATTCACGTATACATGTTAGTATTGCATTCCTTACTAAGCATTAGGCTTATAATTTAAACCTTATGATGTAGGTGACGAAATATCAGGTGAGGATTCCAAATTTAATGAAGATGTCTAAGTTTGGTTGCTGGAAGGTGTTCAGGGAGAAATTCTGTGGCTGGATGGCGATTATGACCCGTGGTTGTGCTCATTTTATGTCAGTAAGATTTATGAGAAAACTGATGTCTAAGTAGGATAAGATCATGTTTTTAATTTGGACTTGAAATTGTCTGGTTCAACTTCTGAGTTTGAGGATGATTGTAAGAACCCAGGACATCCTGTTTTATGTGAGTTTTCCGCTTACGTATCCTGAACAAGTCTATGATTTTTATTCATTTAAGGTTTATGTCCATCAAGTTGAAATGTGTGTGAGTCGAGGTATTTCCTATTGATTGAAGTTGCTCGATGATTATTGTGTTTTACTGCTGAATGATAGAAGCTGGATGTAGAAATCTGTGAAGGTTAGGTTACCTTTCTGTCGGTATGAGTTATTTAAAGAATTCCAGGTTTCATTGCTATGTGATAGAAGTTGGGTGAACATATCATCCGGCTGACGTCATCGGCAGGAGCTGTGTGATAGAAGCTGGATGAATGGATCATCCGGCTGACGTCATCGATGGATGGTGAACGTTTGCTGTTCACTGGATGATGTCTCTTATCGGATGAGGTAAGTGAGTCACGTGTTTTGCACATGCCTACCGGAAGATGTCTCTGACGGATGAGGACATCATCCGGCTGACGTCATCGGTGGATGGTGAACGATTGTTGTTCAACGGATGATGTCTCTTACTGGCAAAGTTAAGTACTCATGTGAGATGCACATGATAACCGGATGATGTAGATTTTCACTACCGGCAGAAGCAAGCCCTGTGCTTGTTGTTTAGCGATAGGCATAAGTGAGTTTTATGTTTTGTCATTTAGTGATAGGTAGAGGTCGAGTGTTTTATGCATCGGATGATGTGAGTAGAGATGCTTGTTGTCTAACAACCGACAGATGCCTGCGATTTCGAGCAGCTCAAGAATAATGAGGTAGAGTGTTCTAAGGGCATTTTCTATTGCGCGATTATGTTACAAAACCAATGTTTGGGTTAGTCGTTCGATTCTGTTGATGATGAATTCGCAAAATTTAAGACAAAGGCAAGTTTTGAAAGGATCGAGCTTTGTCAGTTATAGCGTTGTCCCGAGTTCTATAAAAAAAAAAGAAATGATAAGGGATATATATATATATATATATATGTAAAGTTGTACAGATAGAAGGATTAACATTTATGATTTAAGAAAGTTTATTAATTATGCCTTGACCCTACTGGGGTCGTTACACTTTCCCTCTCTCTCAAAGATTTCTAAGGTAAGGGTTTGGTTTTCCTTAATGGGTGGATTATTCTTTTGATTCATGAGTGAAATAGAAGGGTTTTGTGGAATTTAATTTATGCTTGTTGAACCCTAATTAACATATGTACTTTTACTATTTCTTGATTTGTTATGAGGATGAATGGATGAGAATGCATGTTTATGGAAGAAAGGAAAGAAAAAATAGCAAAGTAATGATGAATAGTTTGAATGGGAGAATTACAAGACAGTTTCAGATGTCTATAATTTTGGTTCATTGAGTTGGTTTTATGTGATAAATTGATTGATCATGTTATAATAGACTCTTTACAGAGTCCACAGCAGTTGGAAATACCAGATTCGGATAATCGTAGCCAAAGTTATGAATTTTAGAAGTTAAGTCAAATTTTAGGTTAAATTCCGAGATTTGAGTTTTAATGGTTCAATTTTGTTGAAATATGTTCAAAACCATTAAGAATGGATGTTTAACTTAAGTAATGTATTCATGAACACTCTGTTTGGGAAGCGATTGGAATTACAATTCACTCAATGGATGAGTATAGTAGGAAATATATGAGTTGAATTGATTCCTATGTTTTAAGTTTGCAAATAAAAAAGGAAGTTGATAGAATTACCTAATCTTGTGCTCAGGACGTGAGGTAAGTGGTGTTGCATGTGTTTGGCCGATTGGCCTACACCACAAAGCGTTAGGATGTTGATGGTTAGGTTATTGGTGTTTTATATAGTGTTGAGTTTTGTGGGAGGGTAGAGCATAGGGTATAGGCTAGATTTTATTTTGATTGAGGATCTGTTTGTCAGCATATTTCACATTACGCTTACATCATTTGAGGATATGTATGTGACATGCATTCATGCATCATGGTTTTCCAAATCATAGAAAACAGTTTTATGCATACGTTTTCATCTAAACAGAAAGAATACAGTAAAGTAAAATACGTAAATAGTCATTGTGGGTAGGGAACTGAGTTTGGCCGTCCCACCGAGGTGGACCGTCAGGTGTGTCATTCCACTTCTCCTAGAGCGAGTTGGTCGTCCCTGCCAGGTAGACAATCAGTAAGGCCATCTCTCCTCTAGAATCCGGACCCAATGACGCATGTTATGTAAGAAAATATCGAACAGATCCAGTTGCATGTTTTACGAACAACATAGCATATCCATGAGCATGCATTTTCTTTTATTTTACATCATTTGCTGAGCATTAGGCTCATTAGTTTACTTTGTGGTGTAAGTGATATTATCACAGGTGAGGACATTGATCCTCAAGATAGTTGACAGTGCAGTTGACGGAGGACGTCCATGGGGTGTGCTTGTAGCGGTTTAGGGAGATTTTGACCTGTGGGTTGTTCTTCGAGTATTTTGGGTACAATGTAGATGTATATAGTTTTTAAAAGTTTTGGTAAAAGAATTTTAGAAGCTGGAATGCTTATTTTCAAACTAGTTTTGGTTTTGAATTAGTTAAAAGAATGCATTTACTTTTAAGTTTTAAATCTTCTGCTACGTTTTATGAAAAGAAATAATCTTCTTCAATTTAATTCTGGAGAGTGTGGTTAGATAGGAAGAGATGATTTGATTGAAAAGGTAGGAGAATTTGAAAAAAAATATAGGGGAATAACAAAGACGGAGATCATCGCCCCTATAGCGAGGAGGGCGATGTATCGCCCAACATCGCCGCAGTGGGCGATACATTGCCCCAGGGAGTGAATAGCATCGCCCCACCCAGATGATGGGGCAATGTATCACCCCATAGGGCAAATTTTGCCCCTCATTACAAAACGAGGAGCGATGTATCGCCCTAAGGGGGATACATCGGCAGTGAATAGTGCTATGCACTCTTCACACAGAAAGAAAAAAAAGTTTTAAGGAAATTTTACGCACGTTTTCTGCGAAGTTTTATAAAAGAAGTTTACACGTTTTGAGTCCTTTTAGAGATGTACAGTGTTTTCAAAGAATTTTCTTATAAAGTTTTGTGAAAAGTTAACAGAACGAGAAAATGTGTCTTTAAGAGTCCACAAGCAACCAAAGAACTTGAAGACAATGGAGGACTACTCCGCTCGGTAAACTTACCGAGGTTAAAAACAAGGCAACCCTGAGGCTCTTCAAGTTTTGAGAGGGAAAATTATCAATTTCATTCAACCAAAAACTGGTTTACAATCCTAAAAAAACTATGCTTAAATATGACCTAAGTTCTAGGGTTTGCTATGATGAAAAGTTGAAGGAGAAAGCACCTGAGAAGAGCTAGCAGCTGGAGAGGGGCGCCCAGTGAGTGCGCGCACGCCGTACGTACTTGCATAGACAACGTGGCCTTCTTCCATTGGATGGTTGGTTGCGGCTTACTGGGGCTAAATGGAAGGTTCTAGAGATACGTCATTCAGCCCTTGATTATGGCCATGTCACCGATCCATGTGTGCCTCCATTGTTGGTCAAGTTGTTGCATCCACGGATCTTCGACAAGGAGAGCTTCCCACGCGTGCACCGACCTTCATGCAAGCTGATCTGAGCCCTCTTCGTTGCAAGGTTACCTTGATGAGTCCAGCACCTACAATGCTATATACATGCATGATAAAATAAAGACAAAAGACCAATGTTTGCCAACAAAATACAATAAAGGCCATTGTTTGCCAAACATAACAAAAACGAGGTTACAATGAGATGTTTTCGGGAAGACAAATTCCCTCTTCGACATGTGGAGAATCCGAAAGCCATTACCACGAGAGCACATGCATAGGTTTGTCCATATCTAGAGGGTTTGATTCCCACTTCAAGTTGGCAAACATATCATCCCCTACAAAATTAGCAAACTTGTTATTTTATAATCACTTCCAGGTGTACTTACCTTGGCTTGTGAGTGAGTCACTGGGCCTCAGTGGCGTATCATTTTTTAAGGTTCTAAAAAGATCTCTTCCCTTTTTAGTCCATGAGAAAATAATGGGGAAACCATTTCTTTCTAAAGTATGAACTCATCTCTCGGTGAGGATAAAAAAATGATCAAGGTAACTTTTATCCACTTGGGGTTCAAGGGTTCCATTAGACTTTACCATTTGCTCACTTTTCAACATTTAGGAGAAATCTATTAAATTGATTCACAATCTAAAAGTCTTCAATGAAACTAATTGGGGTAGAGGTTTCTATAAGATTCTCTCCTATGACATTCTCTTGCTCGTCAACCTTTTGTTCACAACTTCACTATCGATTTCAAATTTAGCAAAAGCCCTTACAAAGGCTGGAGACCCAGCTTTAATAGAGGTTACAATAATCAAGTGTTGGTTTCAGAAGAGGAGGAGACGAAAATAGCCGTCGTCAAAATATATGCAACGCCCCCGAACCCAGCCCGGCTCGATATGCTACTTTGCTAACAAACCCCACGTTTAAAACGTAATTTAAAATAAGTTTTGATAAAATTATGACACGATTTTCAGGTTTTTTGGAAACTCGAAAACAGTTGGAAAACATGCGTGAAATACATGTCAAACGTGTCGGAAAAGGTCGGGTTAAAATATATTTAAAAAATTAAAATTTAAAAAAAGGCGCCGTGTGCGCTGCAGCGTACTGCGCGCGCCACAACGAGCACGCTGGTGCCGATTGATCTGCGCCCGGCGCCGATCGATCGGCACTCATTAAACTTCTTCCGATGGAAATAAATAACATCTACCGATAGAAATAGACAACATCTAACAATCATAAAACGACAAAACATTATACTCACTTCTACCGATAGTTTTAAACAACGACAACTACCGATTGTCACGTGCAACCAACTTGACTCATTAAACTTCTTCCGATGGAAATAAATAACATCTACCGATAGAAATAGACAACATCTAACAATCATAAAACGACAAAACATTATACTCACTTCTACCGATAGTTTTAAACAACGACAACTACCGATTGTCACGTGCAACCAACTTGACTCATTAAACTTCTTCCGATGGAAATAAATAACATCTACCGATAGAAATAGACAACATCTAACAATCATAAAACGACAAAACATTATACTCACTTCTACCGATAGTTTTAAACAACGACAACTACCGATTGTCACGTGCAACCAACTTGACTCATTAAACTTCTTCCGATGGAAATAAATAACATCTACCGATAGAAATACAAAACTTTCTCCCCGCATCTGCCGATAGCAAAACGGACAAAAAATAATTCCCACTTCTACCGATAGTTTTAAACAACGACAACTACCGATTGTCACGTGCAACCAACTTGACTCATTAAACTTCTTCCGATGGAAATAAATAACATCTACCGATAGAAATAGACAACATCTAACAATCATAAAACGACAAAACATTATACTCACTTCTACCGATAGTTTTAAACAACGACAACTACCGATTGTCACGTGTAACTCACTTGACTCATTAAACTTCTTCCGATGGAAATAAACAACATTTACCGATAGAAATAGACAACATTGACCGATCATAAAACGACAAAACATTATACTCACTTCTACCGGTAGTGAAAAATCTACATTTTCTGATTGACATTGTGCATCACACGTGACATAATAATCATCATCCAATAAAAGATCTCTACTGGTGAGTAAGGAATTTCCTAGCATCTGCCGATTGTTGTAATCAGCATCTGTCAATTGACATGTGCATCACACGTGACATATATGCATCATCCGGTAAAAGGCCTCTACCGGTGAATAAGAAATTCCTAGCATCTGCCGATAGTAATAACCAGCATCTGCCGATGACAACATCTACGAAACGAGACATCCTGACTTTCACAGACTTAAACTTGACTAAAATAAGATTGCACAGGTATAAATCATAGACTTATCCAGAATACATGTAGCGGAAGACTTAAATAAAACATAAATCATTCTATCTTCTCATGATCATTCTTAAACTTAGAAATCCAGTCAGACAAATTCCAAAATCCATCGGGTTAAGAAAATCCCTTCCTACTTAATTTCAGTATGTATAATTCTTACTAACTTCATAAGAGCAGTAACCAGCGGTCATAATTGCCTTTCCAGCCACCAATCTGTCACTCTGAGCACCTTCTAACAACCAGTCTTATATATCCTCACTGAATTTGGAATCCTCACCTGGTAGTTCTTCACCTACATCATAAGGTTCAAACTATGAGCCTAATGCTTAGTAAGGAGTGCAATGCCGACATGTATGCATGAATGCACAGTTGAAAATAACACTTTTACATAATCATTTCTCATTACATTCTTGTTCATGTTATTATTCATCGTTTACATCACGTTCTTGTTCATCATTTACATCATGTGGATTAAGGGAGGATTTGTGCCAAAAAGGGGGTTGACAGTGAAAGTGTACATAGTCCCTTGCGAGCCGTATTCATGGTCCTCCTTTTGGACAATGACATACGCCAAACCGCCCCCAACCCTCTCTTAATCCTTGTTGCATAAGTTTCATGTTCATATCTTGATAGTGAAGGAAAAGATGCACTTAAAACATTTTCATATGCTTGAAAAGGAAAACAATCGTGAAGCATGAGTATGAGTACTCTCATTTCATCAGACTAAAGAACAGCTCATTCATTCATCAAAAGATCACACTATCAACTAGAGTATCATACCCAAACAGACAATAGCACAGATAACCTTTAAACATTATAGACAACTTCTACCGAGTACCCTTGTGATGTAGGGCCTTAATGGCTGGGAATCTTACTCACTCACTTACCTGGTTTCCTTAGCAAACTCGAGCACTTTTCCTCAGACTTCTTCACCTAAAACATTTCACATTACAGAGTTAAACAAAATCCTAAAAGTTCTAACCAAAAGTCATCCTAGAATCTAACATCTATGTTTCTAAATCTTCTTAGTCGAGCACCTTAAGTGTGTAGATTAAACTTCCCAAACCTAAAATATCCATATTCAACCTAGTAACTAACCACAGATTACAATGCCACTACTATCACTCGGCCAATGAAGAATCCGAAACTACGAGTCTTTGCTAAAAACAGAGCTCTAAGTAAGTAATTAGCAACTACATTGTCTAAGTCTTACCTGTAGCGTGGATTTTCGGGGTGGAGACTGAAGAATCAATTGTCGATAGAGGAGTAGCTGGCCGAGAGAGAGAGAGAGAAAGAGGAAGAGCTCTGGAGTAGAGGGAAATCGTCGAGAGAGGGAATGTCGGCTACAGTGGGGTTTAATGAGGTTTAAGGATTTTCCATTTCTTATTTATACTAATTAAAATCCATCTTAATTACAATTGTGCCACCCAACCTAGTTTCACACTACTTGGAATTCAATAAAACAGGTATTAATTTAAAAGAAAAAGGGTCGATAAAAGGTGGCAGTTAAATCAGTTAAGAAAATCACTTGGCCGAAATTGTTGGGTGTTACTCCCACCCCTCCTAAAACAAAATTTTCATCCACGAAAATTGATCAAGCAAAGAGCTCAGGATATTTGGCAATCATGTCCTGTTGTCGCTCCCATGTGGCTTCTTTAATGCCATGATTCTTCCACAGAACTTTCACTAGTGGGATCTCTTTATTTCATAGAGTCTTAACTGCAGTTTCTAATATTCGAACAGGTTTCTCTTCATACATTAATGTTGGCTCAATATCAATCTCTGTTGGCTTAATAACCTGCATCGGGTCACAGATGCATTTCCTTAGCATTGACACATGAAAAATATTGTGAACATTTTCCAGTGATGGAGGTAATTACAACTTGTAGGTTGTACTGCCAATCCTTGCCAAGACAGGGAATGGACCAAAGAATCGTGGATTAAGCTTTCCTTTCTTGCCAAATCTTAAAACTCCCTTAAATGGTGAAATCTTTAAGAAGACCTCATCTCCGACAGCAAACTCAAGATCCCTCCTTCTTTGGTCTGCATAGCTCTTCTGTCGGCTCTGTGCTGTCATCATTCTTTTCCTAATAATGGCGATCTTGTCTGAAATCTGTTGCAAAATTTCAGGGCCTAGAAGTTTTGTTTCGCCAACTTCGTCCCAATATAAGGGTGATCTACATTTCCTGCCATACAGTGCTTCGTATGGGGCCATACCAATGGTGGACTGGTAACTATTATTGTAGGAGAATTCAAGCAAGGGCAGGTATCGACTCCAAGATGTCTGGAAATCTAGCACACACGCCCTCAACATGTCCTCGAGTGTTTGAATTGTCCGTTTAGATTGACCATCTGTCTGAGGATGAAATGCAGTGCTGAAGGATAACTTTGTATCTAGCGTGCCTTGAAGACTTTGCCAAAACCTTTAGGTGAACCTTGGATCATGATCTGAGACAATGGATATCGGAATCCCATGCAATCTGATAATTTCCTGAATATACAGGTTAGCAAGATGGTCCATCGTATAAGTCGTCTTTACAGGTTGGAAGTGAGCTGATTTCGTCATCCTGTCAATTACAACCCAAATACTATCATGACCTTTAGTTGTCTTAGGTAATCCCACAACAAAGTCCATGGCAATGTTTTCCCACTTCCATTCGGGAATCGGTAAGGGTTGAAAGGTACCACCAGGACGTTGGTGTTCTGCCTTAACTTGTTGGCATACCAAACACGACTCTACATGTTTGGCAACATCCCTCTTCAGATTTGGCCACCAGTAAAGTAACTCCAAGTCCCGATACATCTTGGTGCTGCCAGGATGTACAGAAAAGGGAGACAAGTGCGCCTCGGCCAAGATCAACTTACGTAATTCCTCATCACTTAGGAATATACCACAAGTTCCTAAATCTCAAAATACCATCCTTGGAGAGATTGAACTCAGAAGAGGCGTCCTTCAACTTACTCATCATGCTATTGTTTTCCTTTGATTCCTTTTGTTGTGCCTCCTTGATCTTATCCAAAACAGTTAGGCCGAATAGATAATGCCAAAAGCAATGCTGATAACTCCGGAACTATCTCCAACTCGAATTTCTGAATCTCAACCTTCAAGGGTAATGACATGGTTGAATCCGCAGGTTGCATTGTGTAACACCCGCGAATTTAGAATTAATTAAATGAGGGATATTATAATTAATTATTATTATTATTATTATTATTATTATTATTATTATTATTATTATTATTATTATTATTATTATTATTATTATTATTATTATTATTATTATTATTATTATTATTATTATTATTATTATTATTATTATTATTATTATTATTATTATTATTATTATTATTATTATTATTATTATTATTATTATTATTATTATTATTATTATTATTATTATTATTATTATTATTATTATTATTATTATTATTATTATTATTATTATTATTATTATTATTATTATTATTATTATTATTATTATTATTATTATTATTATTATTATTATTATTATTATTATTATTATTATTATTATTATTATTATTATTATTATTATTATTATTATTATTATTATTATTATTATTATTATTATTATTATTATTATTATTATTATTATTATTATTATTATTATTATTATTATTATTATTATTATTATTATTATTATTATTATTATTATTATTATTATTATTATTATTTGCCGAATAGATAATGCCAAAAGCAATGCTGATAACTCCGGAACTATCTCCAACTCAAATTTCTTAATCTCAACCTTCAAGGGTAATGACATGGTTGAATCCGCAGGTTGCATTGTGTAACACCCGCGAATTTAGAATTAATTAAATGAGGGATATTATAATTAATTAATAAAATAGTTGTTTTAATTAAAAGTGACTTAAACGTTTATTAATTATGTTTGGGTATTTCTTGGGAAATTAAGCCGTGGATTATAATTTAAGAGCGAGATTTATCGAAAGTCGAAATGGTCGGAAACACGGGAGGTCAAAACGGTAATTGAGGATTAATTAACAGTTATTATTATTATTATTATTATTATTATTATTATTTAATTTAAAAAAAAAATAACTAAAAACACAACAGAATGGCCGAAGCCATTCTGTCGTGTTCGAGCACCCGAGGGAACAGGGGAGAGGGGAGGGACAGTCGCCGATTCTCCGCCGCGGTTTCCGGCGTTCTCCGGCCAGCTCCGACCAGACGACGACGGTGAATCAAGGGCGAGCATCTTCGGCCCTTCTCCGCGCACGAATTGAACGGTAAGTCCCTTTTTTTTGTGCCCTGTTTCGGTTCGGTCGTGGCCGAGGGTGAGGAGCGACTTTGAGCTCCGATCGCCGGCCAAAATGGGCTGCTTCCGGCGTGGGTTTGCCAACCCTTGGACCGGCTTCCATCACCTGGCTGTGATGAGCCCGAATTGAGTGAAAAATCCGAGAACCCGATTTAGGGCATTTCGGGTTTTGTGTGTAGCTCGGGATTTTTGGTTAGTTTATACTAATTAAGGGTATATGAGGTTGATTGGTGAGGAAATGAGGGAGAATTGAGGGAAAATTGGAAAAGGGAAATTTCTGGGTTAAGGGGGCAGTTCGGGTTTTGGGAGTTTTGACCTAGTTAGGGTCGTTTGTTTTCAAATTCCTTTTGGCAGTTTAAGATAGGTTATTAGAGGAGTACGTGGCTGCTGGAATCGTTTGATTCCGATATCCGACGCAAAAGTTACGCGCGTTTGAAGTTCGGGTCGGTTTTTACCGAACCCAAATTGGTGGCTCATTTAGTTAGGCTTTCATTGGATTAGGCTAAAAATAATAGTTTGAGAGTAAGTTGGTGTATGTAGGCTTAATTTTAAAGAAGTTTGAATAATTGTAGTTAGAGTTAGCTTAAATATTCGTTAGAAGTAAATTGTAATGCTTAAGTGACTTTTGTGACTGTGATAGGTTACCGAGTGGGGAAATTTACATAGCCAAAGCGAGTAAGTGCAGTGCAAGAGTTCAGGTAAGTAGAGGATGCTTGTTTTGCCTTCGGGCCTACACCACAGAACGGTAGGGAATTGTTGTTTATTGATTGCTTTGATTTGTTGGGAATTGTTGTTCGTTGATTGCTTTGCTTTGTTTTGGTTTGGTTAGTATTTGTGGGACAGACATAGTTTGAATGGTGCTTGTATTGTTCGGTTATGTGGCTACCTTGTATTGTTTTGCTTAAGTGTTTTGCATACTTAGTGTGGTGAGAATGAATTGAAAGATATGAAATGGTATGCAATTTGCTTTTGAGTAGAATAGCCTCGTGGGCACGTGGCTCGTTGAGCACCCCGCGAGGGATTTTACTAAAGATGGCTTATAGTAGATTTGCCTCGTGGGCACGTGGCTCGTTGAGCACCCCGCAAGGGAATTTACTGTAGAATCGCCTTGTGGGCACGTGGCTCGTTGAGCACCCCACAAGGGATATGCCAGAGTTAGCCTCGAGTAGAATAGCCTAGTGGGCACGTGGCTCGTTGAGCACCCCGCACCCCGCAAGGGAATTTACTGTAGAATCGCCTTGTGGGCACGTGGCTCGTTGAGCACCCCGCAAGGGAATTTACTGTAGAATCGCTTTGTGGGCACGTGGCTCGTTGAGCACCCCGCAAGGGATTATGCCAGAGTTAGCCTCGAGTAGAATAGCCTCGTGGGCACGTGGCTCGTTGAGCACCCCGCGAGGGATTTTACTAGAGATGGCCTATAGTAGATTCGCCTCGTGGGCACGTGGCTCGTTGAGCACCCCGCAAGGGAATTTACTGTAGAATCGCCTTGTGGGCACGTGGCTCGTTGAGCACCCCGCAAGGGATTATGCCAGAGTTAGCCTCGAGTAGAATAGCCTCGTGGGCACGTGGCTCGTTGAGCACCCTGCGAGGGATTTTACTAGAGATGGCCTATAGTAGATTCGCCTCGTGGGCACGTGGCTCGTTGAGCACCCCGCAAGGGAATTTACTGTAGAATCGCCTTGTGGGCACGTGGCTCGTTGAGCACCCCGCAAGGGATTATGCCAGAGTTAGCCTCGAGTAGAATAGCCTCGTGGGCACGTGGCTCGTTGAGCACCCCGCGAGGGATTTTACTAGAGATGGCCTATAGTAGATTCGCCTCATGGGCACGTGGCTCGTTGAGCACCGCGCAAGGGAATTTACTGTAGAATCGCCTTGTGGGCACGTGGCTCATTGAGCACCCCGCAAGGGATTATGCCAGAGTTAGCCTCGAGTAGAATAGCCTCGTGGGCACGTGGTTCGTTGAGCACCCCGCGAGGGATTTTACTAGAGATGGTCTAAAGTAGAATAGCCTCGTCGAGCACGTGGCTCGTTGAGCACCCCGAGAGGGATTTTACTAGAGACAAATGCAATCAGAACGTGAGGCATACAACCGAGGGTTAGAAACTGTATGTGTTAGGATCGTGTGAGAGTTGCATTGTTGTGTTGCGTTGTTAAGTTGAGTGGTGTTGTGTGGAGGTGTTAGGGCTGTGTGTGAGTTGTGGTGAATTGTGCATGTTTATATTTTGTTATTCCCTACTTGCTAAGCGTAAGCTTATGTGTGTGTGTGTGTTCTGTGGTGTAGGTAACGACGCGGTTACAAGTGAGCTGAGCGAGTGAGCCATGACTTGGGAGCCGTCGGAGAAGTATGGGGCATGCCGGTGCAGGCAGTTGTCGGGGCGAATCGACCATGGTCTTCGGAGATGTGGGGTTTAATATTTTGGGGGTTATTGTAAATTGTACTTGTTGTATATAGTTGTAGTTAAGGGTGATGTGTTGCCCTATGCTGTGGACTTTCTTCACTTAGGGATGTTAGTATTTTAGATTCCTCTTTACTGCTATTTGGTGACTTCGTATGCTGGTTAGATGGTTAGGAATATTCTGGATTGGTTGAGATTGAATTGTGTACAGGTATTTAGCATTTTGGAGGCGCCATTTTCAGGCGTTACTTTGCCGAAATTTTCGGGAAAGACGCCGTGGTGCTTAGCGGTTAGGATTAAGGAAAATTGACGAGTCTAGGTTTATTTTAAGTTATGTTTTAACGTGAGATTGGTTAGCAAAGTAGCGCTCCGAGCTAGGGTGGGTTCGGGGGCGTTACGCCTTTTTTTGTAACGACCGCCCAGCTATACGTTGCTGGCACGTCACCCCGTTCTAGATCTCACCATACGCGGGGTCAAGTCGTGCAGGTCCCACCGATGGGCTAGCTGCCACGTGTGTCCCCGAAGGGCGGTCCACGTGTACTCACGATCTTCCCTCCCCCTGCAGAGGGTTTTTGCCTTCCCCCCCACTCGAACCCAGTACCTCAGGGACTAGTACCTGTGCTACAAGTGAGGAGTACCACTTGAGCTAGTAGCGCTACGGCACCGGATCCCATCAGAACTTCGAAGTTAAGCGTACTTCGGCGAGAGTAGTACCAGGTTGGGTGACCGACTGGGAAGTCCTCCTGTGTACTAGCTCAAGTGGTACTCCTCACTTGTAGCACAGGTACTAGTCCCTGAGGTACTGGGTTCGAGTGGGGGGGAAGGAAAAAACCCTCTGCAGGGGGAGGAAAGATCGTGATTACACGTGGACCGCCCTTCGGGGACACAGGTGGCAGCTAGCCCATCGGTGGGACCTGCACGACTTGACCCCACGTATGGTGAGATCTAGAACGGGGTGACGTGCCAGCAACGTATAGCTGGGCGGTCGTCACACATTGTCTTTGACATTCTGCTTAAAGGATCGGCTACAACATTAGCCTTACCCGGGTGATACTTGTTTTCAAAGTCATAATCATTAACAAAATCTAACCAACGTCTTTGTCTTATGTTCAACTCCTTTTGAGTAAAAAGGTACTTCAGACTTCTATGGTCAGAAAACACCTCACACTGCTGACCATACAAATAGTGTCTCCAAATCTTTAATGCAAAAACAACTGCGGCTAATTCCAAATCATGAGTGGGGTAATTCTGTTCATAACTCTTCAGTTGCCTGGAGGCATACGCCACAACCTTGTCTTCTTGCATCAAGACACACCCTAGACCAACTTTGGATGCATCACAATAAACACTGAACTTCCCTTCTTCAGTTGGGAGTGTCAAAAGAGGAGCTATCGTCAACTTCAATTTTAGTGTCTGAAAACTATCTCCACAAGCTTCAGTCCGAGAGTACTTGGTGTCCTTCTTTGTTAAATTAGTTAAAGGTCTAGTTATCATAGAAATCCCTTAATAAACTTTCTATAATAACCTGCCAGACCAAGGAAACTACAGACTTCACTAGCGTTCCTTGGTTGGGGCCAATCTTTTACTGCCTGAATTTTGGTTGGATCTACAGATATGCCCTCAGCAGAAATGACATGACCTAGAAAGTTGACCTTATCCAACCAGAACTCACATTTGGACAACTTGGCATAGAGTTGCTGCTATTCTAATGTCGTCAAAACTACTCTTAAGTGTTTTTCATGGTCAGCTTTGGTCCGTGAATAAATTAAGATATCATCTATAAACACAATTACAAACTTGTCCAAATACTCACAAAACACACGGTTCATCAAGTCCATAAAAGCTGCAGGTGCATTTGTCAATCCAAACGACATCACCAGAAACTCATAGTGTCCATATCGGGTTCTGAATGTTGTCTTTGGTACATCACTCTCCTTAACCTTCAGTTGGTAATAACCCGAACGTAAGTCAATTTTTGAGAATACCTTAGCTCCTTGTAGTTGGTCAAATAAGTCGTCAATTCGGGGTAAAAGATATTTATTCTTGTTCGTTGACTTGTTCAGTTCTCTATAATCTATGCACATTCTAAGAGAACAGTTTTTCTTCTTAACAAATAGGACAGGTGCACCCCAGGGAGAACAACTAGGGCGTATAAATCCCTTGTCAACAAGTTCCTGGAGTTGGATTTTTAACTCCTTCAGCTCAACAGGTGCCATGCGGTAAGGGTTCTTAGACACAGGTTATGCCTCGGGATATGTATCGATTACAAACTCAATTTCTCTATCATGTGGTAACCCGAGCAAGTCATCCAAAAATGCTTTTGGAAACTCTCGTACTATAGGAATATCTTGGAGTTCTACCTTATCATTTACCCAGACATCAATTATGCTAGCTAGAAAACTCTCACAACCACCCTTCAGTAACCGTTGAGTCTCTAGTGAGGATATAATTGGCATTTTACTTATTTTTGGAATAGCTTGGAAGGAATACCGATTTTTGTTCGGGTGTCGGAACTCAACCAATCCAGACCTACAACTTATCGTGACATAATGTCTGAATAGCCAATCCATTCCTAATATGACTTCATATCCCTTCATATCAATTACGATTAGCTCTACGTTTAACTTCTTTTCTCCTAAGGACATAATATCACCTTTCACTATCTGTTCTGAATGTAAAGACTTTCCTGACAGTAACATAACACTATACAACCTCTCGGCTGACAAGAGTTCTAATCTATGCTTACATACAAACAGGGTTGATACAAACGAGTGTGTGGCTCGCGTGTATATAAGTGTATAAGCAGAAATACCACAGATCATAATTGTACCTGTTATGACCGTATGCTGCACCACATCCTCATCCTCCATTAAAGCATAGACTCTTGGCGCTACTCTCGCTCGATTCGGGTCTGGCGGCATGGGGCAATCTCTGACTATGTGTCCAACCTTGTTACATCTATAGCAACGGCCAGAATATAGTTTACATTCACCATGGTGATTCTTCTGGCAGATGGAACATAGAGGAGCTAGAGGTCTCTTTTCTTTTCCTTGATCATCATTTGAATTGAAGAGTCTCTTCACACCTTTCTGTTGTTGCTGTGGTTCTCTATTCGGTTGTGGTTGCCAATCTCTGCCCTGGCGCTGTGGTGGCTGAGTCTCCTTGATGAACTTCCTTGGTGGTTCACGTTGTCCTTGTACTATTAACTCAACTTCCTCCAATTCCAAAGCCTTAGCAGCCACTTCAGAATAAGGTATGTTATGGATCCCTGCAGTCTTTACTCCCAGGAAGAGGCTCGGCTTCAGTCCATGGACAAACTGGTGAATCTTGTCTTCCTCATCATCCACCAGACGGGGTGCAAACTTGGACAAGGCCTCAAACTTACAGATGTAGTCAGCCACAGAACCGGTTTGGCGCAGCTGCATGAACTCCATCTTTTTGCTGGCTGAACAGCTCGGCTAAAATACTTGTCATAAAAGGCCATCTTGAACCACACCCAAGTCATAGTTTCCGCATTCGTAGTGGTCTAAATTGAGTCCCACCAATGCCTTGCACCTAATGCAAGATGAAAAACAGCACAAGTGACCTTGTCCCCTTCATCGACCTTGGCATACTTGAACATGTCCTCAATTGTCCGAATCCACTCCTTAGCATAAATAGAATCTGAAACTGGAACATTGAATACTGGAGGTCGAAGGCGGTGAAAACCCTCGCTTCCATTGTCGTGAGTCGTATTTGAGCTAGAATTCCCTTGCTCATCCCTAGCAGTAACCCACTGCTCAATTTGGCAGGACTGGCAAATAACCAACTTGGTTAACTGAGCGATGGTGTTACTATCCTCATTGCTCTCCCTTTGTTGACCTCTTACATTTTGAGATTCCTAAACAAGTAATCATAAACACATCTTAACGTAGTGACATTACTAAAATCATAGGCACTTACAGTTGTTGGAGTGTGCTCATGTGACAATCTGTGCTAGAAGGCAGTCTGCAGAATCGATTTTAGAACTCGGTTTTTCTTTGATACCATAATTGTAACGCCCCATTAGGGCCGACACAGATTCTTAATTTTCATAAATTATTTACACTAAGTTTACTCTCTATATATATTTTTTTTAAAACAGTACTCAAGGGCAATGCCATATCTGGCAAAATTGAATCCTTCAAAAACTCGGCTCCCTCATAAGACTATCGACACAGTCAGTCACAGAGTTTATCGACATGACTCAGACATCGGTTCCATAACATGTTTGGGCAGAAGGAGAGTGCCCTCAGACAACTCAACACCGTCGTTCGTGGGCTGCATGGATTTGATGACATCTACCGATAAGAACACATTCCCCGAACGTCACGTGCACTTCACGTGACTCAATATACGTCGCCCAGTAGAGGACATCATCCGATGGACACGAGCGTTTCACGTGACTCATGGATATCGCCAGGTGGAAGACCTCTACCTATTACTAAACGAAAAAACTTTCTCCCAGCATCTGCCGATCGCAAAACGACAAAACATAACTCCCACTTCTATCGATAGTTTTAAACAACGACAACTACCGATTGTCACGTGCAACCCACTTGACTCATTAAACTTCTTCTGATGGAAATAAAAAACATCTACCGATAGAAATAGACAAAATCTACCGATCATAAAATGACAAAACATTATACTCACTTCTACCGATAGTTTTAAACAACGACAACTACCGATTGTCACGTGCAACCCACTTGACTCATTAAACTTCTTCTGATGGAAATAAACAACATCTACCGATAGAAATAGGCAGCATCTACCGATCATAAAACGACAAAACATTATACTCACTTCTACCGGTAGTGAAAAATCTACATTTTCTGATTGACATTGTGCATCACACGTGATATAATAATTATCATCTGATAGAAGACCTCTACTGGTGAGTAAGGAATTTCTAGCATCTGTCGATTGTAATAATCAGTATCTACCGATTGACATGTGCATCACATGTGACATATATGCATCATTCTGTAGAAGGCCTCTACCGGTGAATAAGAAATTTCTAGCATCTGTCGATAGTAATAACCAGCATCTGCTGATGACAATATCTACGAAACGAGACATCCTGACTTTCACAGACTTCAACTTGACTAAAATAAGATTGCACAGGTATAAATCATAGACTTATCTAGAACACATGTAGTGGAAGACTTAAATAAAACATAAATCATTCTATCTCCTCATGATCATTCTTAAACTTAGAAATCCAGTCAGATAAATCCCAAAATCCATCGTGTTAAGAAAATCCCTTCCTACTTAATTTCAGTATGTATAATTCTTACTAACTTCATAAGAGCAGTAACCAGGGGTCATAATCGCCTTTCCAACCACCAATCTGTCACCCTGAGCACTTCCAGCAACCAGTCTCAGACATCCTCACTGAATTTGTAATCCTCACCTAGTAGTTCTTCACCTACATCATAAGGTTCAAACTATGAGCCTAATGCTTAGTAAGGAGTGCAATGCTGACATGTATGCATGAATGCAAAGTTGAAAATAACACTTTTACATAATCATTTCTCATTACATTCTTGTTCATGTTCTTATTCATCGTTTACATCACGTTCTTGTTCATCATTTACATCATGTAGATTAAGGGAGGATTTGTGCTGAAAAGGGGGTTGACAGTGAAAGTGTACATAGTGTAACACCCGAGTTAACGGCCAGGTGATTTTCTTAACTGTATTAACGGTCATAAATATTTAATCTTCGTAGTTTAGGATTTATGCAAAGCTTAATTAATTTCATGTGGATCTAAACTAGGTTGAGTGGCAAAGTTGTAATAATGGAGGATTGAGGTCTGTATTTAAAGAAAAAGGAAAGGATTCAAACCGCATTTAAACCACTGTAGCCAACATCCCCAACTTCCGGCGATTTCTTCTCTCCCAAGCTCTCGCTCTCTGTCAGCTGGAAATCCGTCCTTCGGCGATCGGTTTCCTTGCTACTTCTCGGCTACTTTGTGCTCGAGGTACTGGTTTAACAATGTGGTTATCTGTTACTTTATTAGCCCAGTTTTCCAGCTCTGTATTGAAGTTTGGATTCTTCAATGGCTGAATATTAATAAGAACATTTTGAAACCCGAGACTGGTAATATCATTCCGAATCGATTCTGGACATTTAAAACAACCAACCCTGAGTTATCATTATCGAATCCGTCTGTTTTGATTTTGGGATTTCGGGTTACATTGAGTATTAAACTAAGAACTCGGGAAGGACTCTTAGCTATTAGATCTTAGGATAACTCGAGATTAGAACTATTAGGATTTTGTTTTAACTACTGCAATGTGAATGTTTAGGTGAAGAAGTTTGAAGAGAAAGGAGCTCAAGTGCTAAGGAGACAAGGTAAGTGAATGTATTAAGATTTCCGGCTAATAGAGCCCTACATCGTGGGAGTACTAGGTTGTATAGATGTCAAATGTTTACTTTATGATAATGATCCAGTCTGCACTTGAAGGATTCATGTATGTTGCGAGTTATACTATTTGACGACCTGCTAGTGAATGTGAAGTTGTCTACTCTGGTATGATCCTTGTCATGGTTTGATGAGTTAAAAGTCCTCATGTTCATGCATCATGAATGTTTCTCAAGCATAAGAAAACGTTTTAACGCATGTTTTTCCATGAACAAGATATGTATGTATATATGTATATATATAAGACTTATGCAACGTGGATTAGGTGAGGGTTGGGGGCGGTTCGGCGTATGTCACAGTCCAAAGAAGGACATATGAATACGATCCGCAGTAGGGAACAAGATCAAACTCACTGTCGAACCCCCTTTACCGGCACAAATCCTCTCTTGATCCACACAACCTAAACAAAGAATATGAACAATGACTATGAATGATGAATATGAACAATGACTATGAATGATGAATATGAACAATGACTTTGAATGATGAACATGATTAATGATTATGATTGATGAATATGATCCATGACTATGAATGATGATTACGAGCAAAGACATGAACAAGAAAAGACTTATGAACATGTGATTTTCCCAACTTATGCATTCATGCATCCAGGTTAGTGTTGCATTCTTTACTAAGCATTAGGCTTATAGTTTAAACCTTATGATGTAGGTGACGAGTTTTCAGGTGAGGAACTCAAGGTCAATGAAGACGTCTAAGCTTGGTTGCTGGAGGATGCTCAGTGTGACAGTGGAGGCTGGATAGGCGATCAAGTTCTCTGGTTATACCATTAGTAAGTCAGAGAAGTTTATGATAAACAGATGACTAAGTAGAATAGAGTTTTTTATAACAATGAGATAAGGATTATTGAATGGTCTGTTTAGCTTAAGCCTTCCGCTACGTGTATCTTGTATGAGATATGGTTTTCACTTATTAGAGTTTATAATTTCCAGGTTAAGGTTTGGGTGAGTTGTAGTATTCTCTGTCGAATGAGGGTGTTTAATGATTATAGTGTTTTACTGCCGTAAGATAGAAGCTGGGTGAGGCATTCATCCGGCTGACGTCATCGGCAGGTGTCAAATGATAGGAATCGAACGATTGAGTCTTCCGGATGACGTCACCAGAAGATGTAGTATGTTCTTCATTGGCAGATGTAGAGTGTTAGCCATCGGATGATGAAAGTGTTATTTTGTCGTCTAGCGATCGACAGATGTAGAGTGTTAGCCATCGGATGATGAAAATGTTATTTTGTCGTTTAGCGATCGTCAGATGTAGAGTGTTAGCCATCGGATGATGAAAGTGTTATTTTGTTGTTTAGCGATCGGTTGATGTAGAGTGTTAGCCATCGGATGATGAAAGTGTTATTTTGTTGTTTAGCGATCGGTTGATGTAGAGTGTTAGCCATCGGATGATGAAAGTGTTATTTTGTCATCTAGCGATCGGCAGATGTAGAGTGTTTAGCCATCGGACGATGTGAGGGTTTTCTTGTCGTTTAGTGACCGGGTCATGTTTTAATTATGCACGTGGGGAGCACATGTCCATCGGATGATGTTTCCCTATTTCACCGGAAGATGAAGTATATTTCCTCACCGGATGATGCGATGTCTATCGGTTGTTGCATGCAAATCCATGCAACTTGCACGTCGATTGGAAGCATGTATGAGAGACTAATTTTCCATCCATTAAGTTGAAGTCTTTAGGCCTGCTAGGTATACTGATATTAAAAAAAGAAATAAAGAAGGAGAAAAGAGTTCAAATATGAGTTAAAGTTTTATGTAAAATCATGAATTTCGTGACGATCCTCTCCGGGTCGTTACAATTATGGTATCAGAGTGAAACCGGGTTCTAAAACCGATTCTGCAGACTGCCTTCCAGCACTGACTGTAACATGAGCACACTCCAACAACTGTAAGTATTTATGATTTCAGTATATGTCATTAAGTTAAGATATATTTGTAATGATTTGTCTAGGAATCCCAAAATGGTTAGAGGTCAGCAGAGAGAGACCAATGAAGATAGCAATGCTATTGCTCAGTTGACAGAGTTGGTCATGCGCCAATCTCACCAGATAGAATGACTGATGACTGCTAGAGAGGAACAAGGCAACTCCAGTACTAATGCAACTCATGATCATGGGGGTGAGCGTTTCCACCGGCTTCGACCCCCGATGTTTAATGGACATGTTTCAGATCCTATTTATGCTGAGGAGTGGATTCGAAAGATAGAAGACATGTTTAAGTATGCGAAGGTTGAGGAAGGGGATAAGGTCACCTATGCTGTCTTTCATTTGGAGTTAAGTGCAAGACATTGGTGGGACTCGATCCAGAACACCGCTAATGCCGAAGCTATGACCTGGGAGATGTTCAAGACTGCTTTCTTTGACAAGTACTTCAATAGGACTGTTCGGGCCAACAAGAAGGAGTTCATGAACCTGCGACAAACTGGCTCTGTGACGGATTACATATGTAGATTTGATGCCTTATCACGGTTTGCTCCCCATATGATTGAGGATGACGAGGACAAGATTTAGCAATTTGTTCAAGGGCTGAAGCCGAGTCTGTATGTGAAGGTGAAGACTGCTGGGATACACAATGTACCTTATGGTGAAGTGACGGCTAAGGCCTTGGAGCTAGAAGAGGCAGAAATGACAGCATATGCACAGCGTGAGCAGCCAAGGAAACTCACGAAGGACACTCAGCCGCCACCACGTCAGAAAAAAGGTTGGCAGCCACAACAGAACAGGGGGCCACAGCAACAACAACAAGGAATAAAGAGACCCCTCAACCAGAATGATGATCAAGGAAAAGGAAAGAGGCCACTGGCACCCTTATACCCCACCTGCCAGAAGAACCACCCCGACGAATGCAAGTTGCGTTCTGGCCGCTGTTTTAGATGTGATAAGGTTGGACATATAGTCAGAGACTGCCCCATGCCGCCAGATCCGAACCGTTCAAGGGTAGCACCAAGAGTCTATGCAATGATGGAGGATGAGGAAGCCGTGCAGCATACAGTCATAACAGGTACCATTATGATCTGTGGTTTTGCTGCTTACACACTTATAGATACGGGAGCCACACACTCGTTTATATCAACTCTGTTTGTATGCCAACACGATTTAGAACCCTTACCAGCCGAAAGGCCATATAATGTTATATTACCATCAGGGAAGTCCCTACATTCCAAACAGATTGTTAAGGGTGATGTCGTGTCCTTAGGAAGTAAGAAACTATATGTAGAACTGATTGTAATTGACATGAAAGGATACAAGGTGATTTTAGGAATGGATTGGTTATTTAGGCATTATGCCACAATAAGTTGTAGATCTGGGATGGTTGATTTTCGACCCCCAAATGGTGATCATTATTCCTTCCAAGCTATCCCTAAGATAAGTAAAATACTGATCATATCCTCACTAGAAATTTATCGGTTATTGAAAAATGGTTGTGAGAGTTACTTAGCTACCATAATGGATGTACGGGTGAAGAATAAGATAGAGTTACATGATATCCCCATAGTCAGAGAGTTCCCTGAGGTATTTTTGGATGACTTGCCAGGATTACCACCTGATAGAGAAATAGAGTTTGTAATTGATACATACCCCGAGGCATTACCTGTATCTAAGAACCCTTACCGTATGGCACCTGTTGAGTTAAAGGAGTTAAAAGTTCAACTACAGGAATTAGTAGACAAAGGGTTTATATGCCCTAGTAGTTCACCTTGGTGTGCACCTGTCTTATTTGTCAAGAAGAAAGATGGTTCCCTTAGAATGTGCATAGACTACAGAGAACTAAATAAGTTGACAATCAAGAATAAGTATCCCTTACCCCGAATTGATGATTTGTTTGACCAACTGCAAGGAGCAAAGGTGTTTTCAAAAATAGATTTACGTTCAGGTTATTACCAACTGAAATTTAAGGAAGGAGATATACCAAAGACAGCCTTCAGAACCCGTTATGGACACTACGAATTCTTGGTCATGTCATTTGGACTGACCAATGCACCTGCAGCCTTTATGGACTTAATGAATCGTGTGTTTCGGGAGTATTTGGATAAATTTGTAATTGTGTTCATAGATGATATCCTGATATACTCACGGACAGAAGCTGACCATGCAGAGCATTTAAGAATAGTTTTGACAACATTGAAGGAGCACCAGCTATATGCCAAATTATCCAAGTGTGAATTTTGGTTGGACAAGGTTAATTTTCTTGGCCATGTAGTTTCTGCTAATGGCATATCTGTGGACCCGACCAAAATTCAGGCAGTAAAGGATTGGCCACAACCAAAGAATGCCAGCGAAGTCCGCAGTTTCCTTGGATTGGCAGGCTATTACAGAAAGTTCATCAAAGGGTTTTCTATGATAGCTAATCCCCTGACGAATTTGACAAAGAAGGACAATAAATATTCTTGGACCGAAGCTTGTGAAGATAGCTTCCAGACATTGAAGGTGAAGTTAACAACAACCCCAGTTTTGACCCTTCCAACTGAAGAAGTAAAGTTTAGCGTATTTTGTGATGCATCAAAAGTTTGTTTAGGCTGTGTTTTGATGCAAGAAGGTAAAGTTATAGCGTATGCCTCTAGGCAATTAAAGAGTTACGAACAGAGCTACCCCACCCATGATTTAGATAGCCGCTGTCGTCTTTGCTTTGAAGATGTGGAGGCACTACTTATATAGACAGCAGTGTGAGGTGTTTTCTGACCATAAAAGTCTGAAGTATCTCTTTACACAAAAGGAGTTGAACATGAGGCAGAGGCGTTGGTTGGAATTTGTTAAGGATTACGACTTTGAGATCAAGTATCACCCGGGTAAGGCTAACTCTGTAGCTGACGCATTGAGCAGGATGTCAACAACTATGCAATCCTTCATGTCAACTATGTCTATACCTTTGAGGACAGAAGTTCAGAAGTTTGAATTGGAGATAGTTCCAGAGTTGTCAACCTTACTTGCAGATCTGACCATCCAACCAACGGTTTTAGAAAAGATCAAAGAGGCACAACAGAAGGACTCTGACGAGAATAACGGCATAATGAACAAGGTGAAGGACACCACCTCCGAGTTTAGCCTTTCCAAGGAGGGGATTATGAAGTTTGGAAATAGATGGTATGTCCCTAATGATGAAGAATTACGTAAGCTAATCTTGGCTGAGGCGCATTCGTCTCCTTTTTCTGTGCATCCTGGAAGCACCAAGATGTATCGAGACATGAAGTTACTCTATTGGTGGCCAAACTTAAAGAGAGATGTTGCTAAGTATGTAGAGTCATGTTTGGTTTGCCAACAAGTTAAAGCTGAGCACCAACGTCCAGGAGGTACTCTTCAGCCCTTACCTATTCCCGAATGGAAGTGGGAACACATAGCTATAGATTTCGTTGTAGGACTACCCAAGACAACTAAGGGACATGATAGTATTTGGGTTGTGATTGATAGATTGACAAAATCAGCCAATTTCTTACCAGTAAGGACAACCTACTCGATGGACCAGCTTGCTGACCTTTATGTACAAGAAGTTATTAGGTTGCATGGAATTCCAGCATCTATTGTCTCTGATTGTGACCCTAGATTTACCTCGAGGTTTTGGCAAAGCTTACAGGGCACATTAGGTACAAAGTTGTCTTTCAGCACTGCTTTCCACCCACAGACAGATGGTCAATCTGAAAGGACTATTCAGATACTTGAAGACATGCTGAGGGCATGTGTACTAGATTTCCATTCATCCTGGAGTAGATACTTACCCCTGGTTGAGTTCTCCTACAACAACAGCTACCAGTCCACCATAGGTATGGCACCTTATGAGGTGTTGTATGGTAGGAAATGTAGATCACCTCTGTATTGGGATGAAGTTGGTGAAGCAAAACTCATAGGTCCCGAGATGTTGCAGCAGATGTTAGACAAGATTGCCATTATTAAGAGGAGGATGATTACTGCACAAAGTCGACAGAAAAGTTTTGCAGACAAAAGGAGGAGAGATCTTGAATTTGCTGTTGGTGATGAAGTTTTTCTGAAGGTTTCACCATTTAAAGGAGTACTAAGATTTGGCAGGAAGGGAAAGCTCAATCCACGATTTATTGGACCATTCCCTCTTTTGGCTAGAATCGGTAGTGCAGCTTACAGACTGCAGTTGCCTCCATCATTGGATAAAGTTCATAATATTTTCCATGTGTCAATGTTAAGGAAATGTATACGGGACCCTACACAAGTTGTTAAACCAGTGGATTTTGAGATTGAGCCGACGCTAACATATGAAGAGAAGCCAGTGCAGATATTGGAATCCGCAGTTAAGACTCTGAGGAATAAAGAGATTCCGTTGGTCAAAGTTTTATGGAAGCATCATGGCATAGATGAAGCCACGTGGGAGCGACGACAGGACATGTTAGACAAGTATCCAGAGTTGTTTGTTTGATCAATTTTCAGGGACGAAAATTTTGTTTAAGGAGGGGTGGATGTAACACCCGAGTTAACGGCCAGGTGATTTTCCTAACTGTATTAACGGTCATAAATATTTAATCTTCGTAGTTTAGGATTTATGCCAAGCTTAATTAATTACATGTGGATCTAAACTAGGTTGAGTGGCAAAGTTGTAATAATGGAGGATTGAGGCCTGTATTTAAAGAAAAAGGAAAGGATTCAAACCTCATTTAAACCACTGTAGCCGACATCCCCAACTTCCGGCGATTTCTTCTCTCCCAAGCTCTCGCTCTCTGTCAGCTGGAAATCCCTCCTTCGGCGATCGGTTTCCTTGCTACTTCTCGGCTACTTTGTGCTCGAGGTACGAGTTTAACAATGTGGTTATCTGTTAGTTTATTAGCCCAGTTTTCCAGCTCTGTATTGAAGTTTGGATTCTTCAATGGCCGAATATTAATAAGAACATTTTGAAACCCGAGACTGGTAATATCATTCCGAATCGATTCTGGACATTTAAAACAACCAACCCTGAGTTATCATTATCGAATCCGTCTGTTTTGATTTTGGGATTTCGGGTTACATTGAGTATTAAACTAAGAACTCGGGAAGGACTCTTAGCTATTAGATCTTAGGATAACTCGACGTTAGAACTATTAGGATTTTGTTTTAACTACTGCAATGTGAATGTTTAGGTGAAGAAGTTTGAAGAGAAAGGAGCTCAAGTGCTAAGGAGACCAGGTAAGTAAATGTATTAAGATTTCCGGCTAATAGAGCCCTACATCATGGGAGTCTAGGTTGTATAGATGTCAAATGTTTACTTTATGATAATGAGCCTGTCTGCACTTGAAGGATTCATGTATGTTGCGAGTTATACTATTTGACGACCTGCTAGTGAATGTGAAGTTGTCTACTCTGGTATGATCCTTGTCATGATTTGATGAGTTAAAAGTCCTCATGTTCATGCATCATGAATGTTTCTCAAGCATAAGAAAACGTTTTAACGCATGTTTTTCCATGAACAAGATATGTATGTATATATGTATATATGTATATATATAAGACTTATGCAACGTGGATTAGGTGAGGGTTGGGGGCGGTTCGGCGTATGTCAGTCCAAAGAATGACATATGAATACAACCCGCAGTAGGGAACAAGATCAAACTCACTGTCGAACCCCCTTTACCGGCACAAATCCTCTCTTGATCCACACAACCTAAACAAAGAATATGAACAATGACTATGAATGATGAATATGAACAATGACTATGAATGATGAATATGAACAATGACTATGAATGATGAACATGATCAATGATTATGATTGATGAATATGATCCATGACTATGAATGATGATTACGAGCAAAGACATGAACAAGAAAAGACTTATGAACATGTGATTTTCCAAACTTATGCATTCATGCATCCAGGTTATTGTTGCATTCCTTACTAAGCATTAGGCTTATAGTTTAAACTTTATGATGAAAGTGTTATTTTGTCGTTTAGCGATCGGCAGATGTAGAGTGTTAGCCATCGGATGATGAAAGTGTTATTTTGTCGTCTAGCGATCGGCAGATGTAGAGTGTTAGCCATCGGATGATGAAAGTGTTATTTTGTCGTTTAGCGATCGGCAGATGTAGAGTGTTAGCCATCGGATGATGAAAGTGTTATTTTGTCGTTTAGCGATCGGCAGATGTAGAGTGTTAGCCATCGGATGATGAAAGTGTTATTTTGTCGTTTAGCGATCGGCAGATGTAGAGTGTTAGCCATCGGATGATGAAAGTGTTATTTTGTCGTTTAGCGATCGGCAGATGTAGAGTGTTAGCCATCGGATGATGAAAGTGTTATTTTGTCGTTTAGCGATCGGCAGATGTAGAGTGTTAGCCATCGGATGATGAAAGTGTTATTTTGTCGTTTAGCGATCGGCAGATGTAGAGTGTTAGCCATCGGATGATGAAAGTGTTATTTTGTCGTTTAGCGATCGGCAGATGTAGAGTGTTAGCCATCGGATGATGAAAGTGTTATTTTGTCGTCTAGCGATCGGCAGATGTAGAGTGTTAGCCATCGGATGATGAAAGTGTTATTTTGTCGTTTAGCGATCGGCAGATGTAGAGTGTTAGCCATCGGATGATGAAAGTGTTATTTTGTCGTTTAGCGATCGGCAGATGTAGAGTGTTAGCCATCGGATGATGAAAGTGTTATTTTGTCGTTTAGCGATCGGCAGATGTAGAGTGTTAGCCATCGGATGATGAAAGTGTTATTTTGTCGTTTAGCGATCGGCAGATGTAGAGTGTTAGCCATCGGATGATGAAAGTGTTATTTTGTCGTTTAGCGATCGGCAGATGTAGAGTGTTAGCCATCGGATGATGAAAGTGTTATTTTGTCGTTTAGCGATCGGCAGATGTAGAGTGTTAGCCATCGGATGATGAAAGTGTTATTTTGTCGTTTAGCGATCGGCAGATGTAGAGTGTTAGCCATCGGATGATGAAAGTGTTATTTTGTCGTTTAGCGATCGGCAGATGTAGAGTGTTAGCCATCGGATGATGAAAGTGTTATTTTGTCGTCTAGCGATCGGCAGATGTAGAGTGTTAGCCATCGGATGATGAAAGTGTTATTTTGTCGTTTAGCGATCGGCAGATGTAGAGTGTTAGCCATCGGATGATGAAAGTGTTATTTTGTCGTTTAGCGATCGGCAGATGTAGAGTGTTAGCCATCGGATGATGAAAGTGTTATTTTGTCGTCTAGCGATCGGCAGATGTAGAGTGTTAGCCATCGGATGATGAAAGTGTTATTTTGTCGTTTAGCGATCGGCAGATGTAGAGTGTTAGCCATCGGATGATGAAAGTGTTATTTTGTCGTTTAGCGATCGGCAGATGTAGAGTGTTAGCCATCGGATGATGAAAGTGTTATTTTGTCGTCTAGCGATCGGCAGATGTAGAGTGTTAGCCATCGGATGATGAAAGTGTTATTTTGTCGTCTAGCGATCGGCAGATGTAGAGTGTTAGCCATCGGATGATGAAAGTGTTATTTTGTCGTTTAGCGATCGGCAGATGTAGAGTGTTAGCCATCGGATGATGAAAGTGTTATTTTGTCGTCTAGCGATCGGCAGATGTAGAGTGTTAGCCATCGGATGATGAAAGTGTTATTTTGTCGTCTAGCGATCGGCAGATGTAGAGTGTTAGCCATCGGATGATGAAAGTGTTATTTTGTCGTTTAGCGATCGGCAGATGTAGAGTGTTAGCCATCGGATGATGAAAGTGTTATTTTGTCATCTAGCGATCGGCAGATGTAGAGTGTTAGCCATCGGATGATGAAAGTGTTATTTTGTCGTCTAGCGATCGGCAGATGTAGAGTGTTAGCCATCGGATGATGAAAGGTGTTATTTTGTCGTTTAGCGATCGCAGATGTAGAGTGTTAGCCATCGGATGATGAAAGTGTTATTTTGTCGTCTAGCGATCGGCAGATGTAGAGTGTTTAGCCATCGGACAATGTGAGGGTTTTCTTGTCGTTTAGTGACTGGGTCATGTTTTAATTATGCACGTGGGGAGCACATGTCCATCGGATGATGTTTCCCTATTTCACCGGAAGATGAAGTATATTTCCTCACCGGATGACGCGATGTCTATCGGTTGTTGCATGCAGATCCATGCAACTTGCACGTCGATTGGAAGCATGTACGAGAGACTAATTTTTCATCCATTAAGTTGAAGTCTTTAGGCCTGCTAGGTACACTGATATTAAAAAAAAGAAATAAAGAAGGAGAAAAGAATTCAAATATGAGTTAAAGTTTTATGTAAAATCATGAATTTCGTGACGATCCTCCCCGGGTCGTTACACATAGTCCCTTGTGGGCCGTATTCATGGTCCTCCTTTTGGACAGTGACATACGCCAAACCGCCCCCAACCCTCTCTTAATCCTTGTTACATAAGTTTCATGTTCATATCTTGATCGTGAAGGAAAACATGCACTTAAAACATTTTCATATGCTTGAAAAGGAAAACAATCGTGAAGCATGAGTATGAGTACTCTCATTTCATCAGACTAAAGGACAGCTCATTCATTCATCAAAAGATCACACTATCAACTAGAGTATCATACCCAAACAGACAATAGCACAGAAAACCTTTAAACATTATAGACAACTTCTACCTAGTACCCTTGTGAGGTAGGGCCTTAATGGCCGGTTATCTTACTCACTCACTTACCTTGTTTCCTTAGCAAACTCGAGCACTTTTCCTCAGACTTTTTCACCTAAAACATTTCACATTACAGAGTTAAACAAAATCCTAAAAGTTCTAACCAAAAGTCATCCTAGAATCTAACATCTATGTTTCTAAATCTTCTTAGTCGAGCACCTTGAGTGCGTAGATTAAACTTCCCGAACCTAAAATATCCAGATTCAACCTAGTAACTAACCATAGATTACAATGCCACTACTATCACTCGGCCAATGAAGAATCTGAAACTACGAGTCTTAGCTAAAAATAGAGCTCTAAGTAAGTAATTAGCAACTACATTGTCTATGTCTTACCTGGAGCGTGGATTGTCGGGGTGGAGACTGAAGAATCAATCGTCGATAGAGGAGTAACTGGCCGAGAGAGAGAGAGAGAGAGAGAGAGAGAGAGAGAGAGGAATAGCTCTGGAGGAGAGGGAAATCGCTAGGAGAGGAAATGTCGGCTACAGTGGGGTTTAATGAGGTTTAAGGATTTTCCATTTCTTATTTATACTAATTAAAATCCATCTTAATTACAATTGTGCCACCCAACCTAGTTTCACGCTACTTGGAATTCAATAAATCAGGCATTAATTTAAAAGAAAAAGGGTCGATAAAAGGTGGCAGTTAAATCAGTTAAGAAAATCACATGGCCGAAATTGTCAGGTGTTACACCCTTTTGGGTACGCGATCGATGAACAGGAGAATAAGCCGATCGATCGGCGCTGTGCCCCGATCGATTGGCGCTAGGCGCTGTGCGCTCCTACTTCGCGCTCCCTGCACGCGCCTCTAGGGCCCTGCGCGCTCTCCCCCTCGGCCACCAGCGCCCTTCTTCAATTTTTCTCATTTTTCTTAAAACCACTCATAACCAATTTACTCAAAATTTACCCCAAACATTCCTGACACTTCCGACTCCTTGACCCGTTAAAATCCTGGAAAACTGACTCTAAAACATCAGCGAAAATGTAGAAACAATTGAAAACCAACACCGTTTATTATACGAAAAATTGAGCAGCATAACGACTAAAATTTTCTTAAACCAAATTTTGAAAATCAAACATTTATAAAACACATCCAAACCATATTCACAAGTGTTTCAAAACCATTAGTATTTACATGAAATAAAATCTAACAAAGTACTAGTAGACAATCCAAAATACCCAACCACACACATCCCTGAAGACCATGATCGAGGTGCCCCGACAACTGCCCGCACCGGCATGCCTCGTGCGCCGCCGACTGCCACCTAATCTTGAGCTCCCTCATCTAGCTCACCTGAATAAATGTCATCACCTACACCATAAAAGACAAAAAGTAAGTCTAATGCTTAGCAAGTAAGGAATAATGAATGCAAATAACACGCAATGCAAACCAATCCTATCACATGCATTTTCTAACTCTCAGTTGTGCTCATTTCATATTCGTTGCATTAATCTTTTCATAAGCGGTGTGGATCAAGTAGGCTCACACCTTATAACCGTCTATGACAGCCACACTCAGAACCACCAGTGCAAGACCAGATAGCAATCATCCTATAACTGTCTAGGATGGCTATATAAAATCTCCCTCCACATCGATCGTAGAACCCTATAATCGTCTAGGAGTTCATACTCACGACCCATTACATATTTTTGTCCATACATCTTTCATAGAGGTTCACTCGAGGTGCTACACCCCAGCACTTATTGCCGACAAAGCAACTCTACTCAAGACCAATTTGCAATTCATTCTTTTATCTGATTACATTTCACGCTCATCATTCAAACGATGCAAAACTCGTATCTAGCGTAATTTAAAACCATGATGCTATAGTATCAGACAGGGACTCGAGGTTTACATCAAAGTTTTGGAAGAGTCTGCATAAGGCGATGGGGACTCGGTTGAACTTCAGTACAACATTTCATCCTCAGACGGACAGACAGTCTGAACGGACTATTCAGATTCTTGAGGATATGCTTCGTTCTTGTATGCTGGAGTTTCAGGGTTCTTGGAGCAGGTATTTGACTTTGGTGGAGTTCTCATATAATAACATTTATCAGGACACAATTGTTATGTGATGTGCCCCGTAGGCCCATTACACGATCCCAGACCCGAGTCCACAATTTGACTAACACACTTGTCTCTTTTGCAGGTCATGGTACGTGTGAAGACTTGGATAACACCGTGGATGACTTGAAGTGGGAGATTAAAGCTTGAGACGTTGACCAACCAAAGCATCTCCTCATGTGGAAAGACTAAAGAGACACCTTAATGCTCACATGGGAATTTGTCTTCCCGAGCTTTAATATTTATTGTTTTTTTGAAATTTCAAACTTATTGGCAAACGTTGCCCTTCTTGTTTAAACTTTATTAGATGCATGTTAGGATTAAATGCATGTTAGGATTAGATGAATGATAGGATTAGTTGGTGACTTGGTTTGGCCCATTGAAGTTGAAGACATGGCTCAAGCCCACATGGTGACCATCATTCCTCTTCCAAGTCCAAGTCCAAGTCCAAGCCCAAGCCCAAACCAAAGCCCACCATTAGGTCTATATATTCATGGCATTGGTGTTTGTAACTTTTTTTTGGTTGATTTATGAGCACCCACGGATTTCTCTCTCAATAAAAGAAGAAGCTTGGAGCAAAGAGCTTCCAAGGTAAGCTTGGTTGTCAACAACCGAGGGGTTGCGCCCCCGAACCATTCTTCTAGCTTGGTAGCTAGTTGGAGTGGATTTGCCACCTCCTTCTCCACTCTTTTGAGAGCGGAAAACAGCAAGGAGTGGCCTTAACCGATTCCTTGAATCGAGTTTTCTTCCTTGGAAGAAACTCTTGCCAGAAGCTCCATTGAAGCACTCATCGGCCGATTCTCGGAAAACATTACATAAATCCTTCATCTTAACGAATCTGGACCACGACTTTCACCAGCACACACCTCACTCACTTCACAAGTTTCACCTATTTGCAGGTCGGAGCTCATCATTATGGCTCCATACGAGGCTCTATAAGTGAAGAAATGTAGATCACCGCCTTATTGGGCCGAAGTCTGTAACGACCCCGAACCCGCCTCGGCACGGTGCGTTACTTTGCAAACAAATCTCGCGTTTAAAACAAATGTTAAAATAATTTTTGATAAAATTTTGACTCGATATTTTGAGTTTTTTGGACCCTAAAAAATGGTTGGAAAATGTGCCCAAAATACGTGCAAAATGTGTCGGAAAATATTAGGTTAAAATATATTTGAAAATGGAAAAAAAAAAAAAAAAAAAACCTTGTCTTGCCTGGTTTGGTCGGCGCGCGCGCCTGCTGTGCACATGTGCGCGTCGATCGATCGGCACCCTCTCTAGTGCGCGATCCCTGCAACAGGGCACCTGCTGATCGATTGGCGCTGCTCGGCGCCGCGCGCGCCCAGCAGCGCCCTGTGCTCCTTTTTCGACCAATTCCACTTTTCTTCCCCTTCTTCCACTTTTTCCCGAGCCAAACACTTCCAAATTTCCCAAAATTTTTACCATTCATTCCCGACATCCCCAACTCTATGCCCCGTAAAAAATCTCAGAAAACTAACTTAAAACAGTTAGCAAAAATGTAGAGACAAAAGAACCCGATGTTATATGCTTTAAAAACAAAACGAGCAATATAACAGGTAAAATTTCCTAAATCCCAAAACCTGAAAATTCACATTTATAAAACCATCTAAACCAAGTCCATAAATGTGTCAAGACCACAAATATTTACACCAAGTAAAATCTACAAAAATCAATCCAAAATACTCAACCACACATTCCCAAAGACCTAGGTCGAGGCGCCCCGACAACTGCCCGCACCAGCGTGCCTCGTAAATCCCCCGACTGCTCCTAGGCCTGATCTTCACTATCAACCTCACCTGTAAATACCTCGTCACCTACACCAAAGAACACAAAAAGTAAGCCTAATGCTTAGTAAGTAGGGAATAACGAATGTAATACACATACAATGCCACCAATCCTATCACATGCAGTTTCTAACTCTCGGTTGTGCTCATTTCCTTTTCATTGCTTTAATATGTTTATAAGCCATGTGAAGCAATTGTGTACACATTCCATGACCGCCTAGGGTGGCCACATATCTATCCACCCTTAGCGAAACCGGATGGCACACTTCCCATGACCATCTAGGAAGGCCAACGAATTTTACATTCCCACAATCGATCGTAGAATCTTATGACCGTCTAGGAATTCATACTCTCGATGCTTTAAGTTTTACCATTTTTTGCCATTCTTTTAGCTGATTACCAATCACACTCACAATGCCAAACAATGCAACCAATGCATGTTTCAAAGATATGCAACCAATGCATGTTTTAAAGATATGCAACACAATACAAAAACACAACACAACATGAAAAAAAAACCAACCATTAAACCCTACCGTTCTATGGTGTAGGCTTGAAGGCAACGAAAAGGTTGCTCTACTTACCTGACTGCTCGGCACTTGCTTGATCACTTCATCCCGTAAAATTACTCGCTCGTAAAATTACTCGCTCGACAACCTAACAAATATAGAAAATAACTTAGAATTTCTAACCAAAACTAACAAAAACTAACAATAATACAAGCCAAGTCAAACTCTAAACCCTAAACCCGATTTTTCCACCAAGTTTTAGTGTCAAACTTTGAACGGCCATAACTTACTCATTTTTCAACGGATTTTGACGTGCCACCCCAATTCGTAAACCTCTACACGTCTACTATCCATTGAAATATTCAAATTAACAAACCAAACAAAATGGCCAATCTGAAAGTGCAAAAACAGAACCAGTGCATTAAGTGTACAAAACCAATTTTTGTATAACTTTCACTAAAACTAAAATATAACCTTAAAAACAACCTAAACTAACCTATCTAACATTTAAATCATAAAATTTGAGAAGGGAACTAGCTAAGGCATGAAATTTTCGGACATCACCTCTTAGGGTTTCCAAACCCTAATCAATTTCCACCAAAAACACCTTAAAACCTCAAAAAGCAACACCTAAGTACATTAAACTAAAAACCCAAGTAAAAGCTCACCTTTAACCTTGCAAAACCTTGAAGAATCAGAGGTGGAGAGCTCAGCAATGGAGGAGAGCAAAAACGTGAAGAGTGAATGGAGAAGAAAGCTGAAATTCCAATTTAACCTATAACACTTTTTCCTTTTTTGATTTTTCCACTAAGTTTTTAATTTTTATAAACTCCCCTCACCACTTCTTTTTCCTTTCCAACGTGAAAGGCTCCTCACATACCACATTTTCAATTAATAACTTTCTATTTGCTTCTTATTGGTTTAGTTGGTTCATAACTAAATTTGACTTTTACCTCCTTTTGTTTTGACTTGTCAAAACTCTTTTCTTCTCCTTATAGTGTCTAATCCAAGGCCTATGTCCGATATAGGAAATTCCTAGGTGTTACAAAGTCGGGGAAGTCAGTCTGATTGGCCAGGAGATCGTGTAGCAAATAATTGATAAGATCAAAGTTATTCGGAATGCATTTTGACAGCTCAGAGCAGACAGAAAAACTATGCCAATGGAAGAAGGTGCGAGCTGGGGTTTGAAGTAGGAGACAAAGTTTTCCTGAAAATTTCTCCATTTAAGGGTGTGATGAGGTTTGAAAAGCGGGGTAAGTTGAATCTGAGGTATGTTGGACCATTCCCGATCATGAAGAGAGTGGGAAAGACAGCTTACCAGTTAGAGCTACCAGCTTCGATGGAGGGAGTGCACAATGTGTTTCATGTCTCGAAGCTACGGAAGTGCTAAGGGATCCATCACATGTCGTGATGCAGCAGGATATTGAGGTGCAGCCTACGCTATCTTACGAGGAGAAATCGGTCGAGATTTTTGATTATGCAGTGAAGAAGTTACGCAACAAGGATATTCCACTGGTGAAGGTGCTGTTGCGTAACCACAATGTTGAGGAGGCAACGTGGGAACGACAGCAGGATATGATGGAGCGCCATTCTAAGCTCTTCAGGTACGCAAATTTTGAGGACAAAATTTTTGTAAGGAAAGTGGATTGTAACACCCAGAATTTTCCTATAGTGTGCATAGCCCTAGTTAAGGTATGTCGTGTGAGCTTAAAGTTAGTCCTAATGTTTTCCTAGCAAGTTGTAGTAGGAAGTGAAGTTGAAGGAGAAATTGATGGGGAAAAATTTTAAAGTTGGAAGCAAAACTAAAGTATTGGTGGTATATTGTATTGTGACTTTTGTTTTGACTTAATGTAATGAAGTAAAAAGGGTCTTAGAAGGGAAGATTTCACGTTGGAACACATGTAAATGGAAGGGAGGTTAAATTGTAAAACAAGAAAATTTGGTGGAGAAATTTAAAAGAAGAAGAAAATTAGGCTTTAAATTTGGTAAAGTGGTGGAAAATTACCACTTTTCTCCTTTAACTTCACTTCCTGTACAACTTGCTAGGAAAACATTAGGACTAACTTTAAGCTCACACGACATACCCTAACTAGGGCTATGCACGCTATAGGAAAATTTCGGGTGTTACAATATAGTCGTTGGGTGTACGGCCCCTCGGCCTTGCGTCTCGGCACTGGTTCTGTGCGTGCCCAGGTGCGCACGCCACTCGTGATGGCTGCATCCCGCGTGCGCCTGATGATGTTCTTCCGTGAGCACTGATCCTTGGTTTCTGCTCGCCTGGTCCTTCTCGCACACGCATGCTGTTGCAACGAGTGACCTTTTGCTTCAACACTCATAATGCTGCCTTGCTCGTTCCCCGTCCTTGCGCTGTCCACCTGCGGGCACCCCAATTCGTAAACCTCTACAGTCCTACTATCCATTTGAAAAGTCAATTAAACAACAACCAAATGGCCAATCGGAAAGGGCAAAACAGAACAGTGCATTAGGTGTACACAACCAATTTTTGTATACTTTCACTAAACCTAAAATAGAAACCTTAAAAACACCCTAACTAAACTAATCTACATGTAAATCATAAATTTGAGAGATGAACTAGCTAAGGCATGAAATTTTCGGACACACCTCCTTAGGGTTTCCAACCCTTCAATTTTCCATTCCCCCCAAACACTTAAAAAACCTCAAAAAGGCAACCACCTACTACATTAAACTAAAACCCAAGAAAGCTCACCTTTAACCTGCAAACCTTGAAGAATCAGAGGTGGAGAGCTCGAATGGAGAGAGCAAAACGTGAAGAGTGAATGGAGCATAAAGCTGAATTCCAATTTATTTAACCTATAACACTTTTTCCTTTTTTGATTTTTCCACTAAGTTTTTAATTTTTATAAACTCCCTCACCACTTCTTTTTCCTTTCCAACGTGAAAGGCTCCTCACATACCACATTTTCAATTAATAACTTTCTATTTGCTTCTTATTGGTTTAGTTGGTCATAACTAAATTTGACTTTTACCTCCTTTGTTTTGACTTGTCAAAACTCTTTTCTTCTCCTTATAGTGTCTAATCCAAGGCCTATGTCCGATATAGGAAATTCCTAGGTGTTACAAAGTCGGGGAAGTCAGTCTGATTGGCCAGGAGATCGTGTAGCAAATAATTGATAAGATCAAAGTTATTCGGAATGCATTTTGACAGCTCAGAGCAGACAGAAAAACTATGCCAATGGAAGAAGGTGCGAGCTGGGGTTTGAAGTAGGAGACAAAGTTTTCCTGAAAATTTCTCCATTTAAGGGTGTGATGAGGTTTGAAAAGCGGGGTAAGTTGAATCTGAGGTATGTTGGACCATTCCCGATCATGAAGAGAGTGGGAAAGACAGCTTACCAGTTAGAGCTACCAGCTTCGATGAGGGGAGTGCACAATGTGTTTCATGTCTCGAAGCTACGGAAGTGCTAAGGGATCCATCACATGTCGTGATGCAGCAGGATATTGAGGTGCAGCCTACGCTATCTTACGAGGAGAAATCGATCGAGATTTTGATTATGCAGTGAAGAAGTACGCAACAAGGATATTCCACTGGTGAAGGTGCTGTTGCGTAACCACAATGTTGAGGAGGCAACGTGGGAACGACAGCAGGATATGATGGAGCGCTATTCTAAGCTCTTCAGGTACGTAAATTTTGAGGACAAAATTTTTGTAAGGAGAGTGGATTGTAACACCCAGAATTTTCCTATAGTGTGCATAGCCCTAGTTAGGGTATGTCGTGTGAGCTTAAAGTTAGTCCTAATGTTTTTCCTAGCAAGTTGTAGTAGGAAGTGAAGTTGAAGGAGAAATTGATGGGGAAAAATTTTAAAGTTGGAAGCAAAACTAAAGTATTGGTGGTATATTGTATTGTGACTTTTGTTTTGACTTAATGTAATGAAGTAAAAAGGGTCTTAGAAGGGAAGATTTCACGTTGGAACACATGTAAATGGAAGGGAGGTTAAATTGTAAAACAAGAAAATTTGGTGGAGAAATTTAAAAGAAGAAGAAAATTAGGCTTTAAATTTGGTAAAGTGGTGGAAAATTACCACTTTTCTCCTTTAACTTCACTTCCTGTACAACTTGCTAGGAAAACATTAAGACTAACTTTAAGCTCACACGACATACCCTAACTAGGGCTATGCACGCTATAGGAAAATTTCGGGTGTTACAATATAGTCGTTGGGTGTACGGCCCCTCGGCCTTGCGTCTCGGCACTGGTTCTGTGCGTGCCCAGGTGCGCACGCCACTCGTGATGGCTGCATCCCGCGTGCGCCTGATGATGTTCTTCCGTGAGCACTGATCCTTGGTTTCTGCTCGCCTGGTCCTTCTCGCACACGCATGCTGTTGCACGAGTGACTTTGCTTCACACGCATAATGCTGCCTTGCGCGCGCGCCCTCCCTTGCGCATGTCCACCTGCTGTTCCTGGTGCCCGCTCCCTCTTCCATGGCACAAGCCTTGGACATGTTTTCCTTGTGCGTGCCCATTCCTTCAAACCGTGCGCGATAATCCCGATCATGACTCCTTTCTTGAGTGACCCATCTCCACTCAAAAACCAATACAAAATGCAAGCTTGCCATAAACAAAAGGCTAATGTTTTTCTTTACAAAAATGTCTAGAGAATAAAACGAAACAAAATTGGTTGCAATTAATTGACTTAGGGAAGACAAATTCCCCCTACAAGCTACCAAAATTGTCTTTGCCTGCAAAACTAACAAACGTGTTAGAGAAAAGACTAGAAAGATTACGTACCTGAGTTTGAGCATGAGCCACAGGCCTCCGAGGCATATCAATAGGTCTTGCACATTGAAAGTGGCGGACACTCCGTATTTGCTCAGTAATTCGAGCTTGTATGCATTGTTATTGATCATCTCCACTATTTTGAATGGTTCATCGGCCGTAGGAAGTAACTTGGATTTTCTTTGCATAGAAAACCTCTTCTTCCTCAAATGGAGACAAACTAGATCGCTTTTTTTTAAAAAAATGACTTCTTTCCTACCATGGTTAGCAAGCTCTGCATAGTACTCATTATTCTTTTTGTTGTTCTTTCTAACCTTCTCATGTAAGGTCTTCACTTGCTCAACCCTACTTGCTCCATTAGGGTTGACCATGTCCGTTGTGGGTAAAGGAACAAGATCAAGTGGTGTGAGGGGGTTAAACCCGTACATCACCTCAAAAGGGGTCATTTGAGTAGAATTATGCACACTCCAGTTTTAAGCAAACTCAATATAGAGGACGTTCAGAGAGCTTTTTACCCAATATACTCCTTAGCAAAAAACCCAATGTTCTATTGACCACCTCGATTTAGCCGTCGGTTTGAGGGTGGAATGAGGTACTAAAGAGTAGTTTGGTGCCCAATTTGCTCTATAAGGTTTCCAAAATGCACTCAAGAACTTGGTGTCTCTATCCGACACGATGGACTTTGGTATTCCATGCATGCGCACCACCGCTTGGAAATATAAATAGGCTATATGGCTAGAGCCATCTGTAACACCCAGTTTTACTGGATTTTATAATTCCACTATATAATGGTATTTTTATAAATATGTCAAATTAAGTCCGTTTGGCGAACGAAAAGTTTTAATGGAACCATAGTAACAAATTAGAATTTATGGCGAAATAAGAAAGTTTGAAGAAAACGGATCGATAGATTAATTAAAAAAAATAGACGAACAAACAAATAGAAAATCCAAGGGAGGGCAAAATGGTCATTTAACCACTCAAGCTTTTATTAAAAGGCAAATGCCTTCCCCGATTTTTCATTCTGAAAAATCGTTCTCCAGAGGACTTAGGCGATTTCTTCCCCTCCCGCGTTCTCTTTTACGACAACCGACGTTTTACTTCGATCATCGATTTTCTTCGCGCTTTCTTCTTCCACCGCAATCCTAGGTAAGACTCTAACATTTTGGAAGTTATTATCCAGATTCTCTAAAACTGTTAACGACTAGAGTTTCTTAGGGTTTCGTTTGAATTTGCTGCGTGAAGATAGAAATTATTGGCTATAGAATTGTGGATGATAATGAGTTGTTTACGATTATGGAGGATAGATAAGTAGAACTAATGGAGTCCGATTGGTTTAGACTCGGTTTTAATGCCGTGTGTTATGAATTGGTTTAGGTGAACAAAGCTCACGGATATTGCTCGGTGTGCTGAGGAACCGAGGTAAGTTTCTGGGACTTTTTGGTCGTTTTGTCTACACCATGGATGAGCTTTGTTGATCGAGGATAATTGGTGAATTTGTTGTATAAGTGTAGGTTGGATGGGTAGTTTAGGAGAATTGTGTGTTAGAACGTTTTTAATTAGGTTTTATTTTTTGTTTATGTTTTCCTTACTTTTATTGTACAAATCCAAGTCCATGTATCATGTTTTATGAACTAGCATGAAAAATGAATTTTCGTAAGTGTTTTTCATGAAAAGAAACGCTAAATAAAAATTGGGAGAGAAGAAGAATAAATCTCGTTGATGTCTCTGCAACCGCCAAGCAAAATCTCTTCTGGTCTTCTGCAAAATCCCCTCTGGTCTGTGTGTTTTTCGTGTGCATGTAATCCCGGTCACGTCGGGGTGGGGTTGCCAGAGAGGAGGAGCATGTTTTCCCCCTGCAGATGGAAAGGGCTATCTAACCGTGAGATGTGCCCTCTCTATCTGGTGAGTCAACCCCCAGTGACACCTCCCGCTATGAAACTAAATGGTGAAAATGTAATGCGTGTTTTTACAAACCCTACACGCATAACATGCATTCCCATTTACGAGACTTACTGAGCTCCGTAGCTCATAGTTTATTTTCTATGGTGTAGGTGACTTCGAGACAGGTGAGGATGAGATTCCTCCACCTGATGCATAAGCTGGTCGAAGAGGTGTACCCGTGGGAGTGTGCAGTGCAGTCAAAGCCAAATTGACCCGTGGGAGCATTAGTTAAGTGTTTTGGGGATTTTGGGTTTATGTCGGGCTGATGGGGGAAAGTATATGAATTGTATAGAACTCATTTTAGGGTGTTTGATGTCTGGATAGTGTAGATATTTAAATCGATGAAATGGAAGATGATTTTTGACGTTTAATGTTTCTAGAAATTCTGGGTGAATGGTGTGTAAATACAGGGGAAAATATTGTGAAGGCAGCTCTCTAGACAAAATCCAGAGAACTTGTAACGACCCGAGGAGGATCGTCACGTGTCATGACTTTCCTTTAAACTTATTCGTACTTTTATACCTCTGTAATCGTAGTATACTTTTTTTTTTCTCAGACTTATATCATATCTCATCTTAACTTAAATTCGCTGAATAACCGCGTTTAGCTTTCACTCCTGCCGATCGCTAAACGACAAACATCTAGTTGTTCTACCGGTCAGCACGTGCATCTCACATGATTCATTAAACATCTATCGGCAGGCACACATATTTGCATCTGCCGACAGTCACGTGCAACTCGTGTGACCAATTAAAACACCGTTCAATTATACAACGGAAGCCACCTACATCTGCCGATGAGAGAACAATAGACGATGCTCTCATCTGCCGATGGCAAATACTCTATATCTGCCGATGACGTGGCATCACATCTTCCGGTAACTTAACTCACTACTCATACCGATCGCCAGATAACAGACATTGTCGTCATCTGCCGATGGCTTAAGACAACTACATCTTCCGACAGATTAACTCACCATCTGCCGATGATACGTCCCATGTCTGCCGATGAGAGAACCATAAGCGAGGCTCTCATCTGCCGATGGCAAATACCCCTTATCTGCCGGTGACGTCAGCCGGAAGACAAATACTCTTCCTCTTCCGATGACGTCCTCCGGAAGTCAAACTTACCCGACTCCCATCACAATCCTCCTGTCGATTTCTACACTTCAAAATAACACATCTCCTGCCGATAGACAAGTACTTTCATCTACCGACTACTAAACATTAACCTAACATCTTCTTCTTCCGGTAGACAAGCAAACTTCATCTACCGATTTCTAAACTCCATAATAACACTCACACCTTCCGATAGACAAATACATTTCGTCTACCGGCAGCACAAACATCATAACTTCAAACTTAATACCGGGACACCAACAGAATAAACCACAGATTCATTAAAACTCATACAGCGGAAGACTTAGTTAAAATCACTCATTCTATATTCTTATAATATACTCATAATCAGTATTCAAGCTAGACAAGTTCAAGCTCCATAATTATAAGTAACATCATCCTACTTAAACTTTTATGTTCATAGTTATCATTAAAACCTTAAGAGTAAAACCAGAGGGTCATAATCGCCATCCAGCCACAGATTTCACACTGATCACCTCCAGCAACCGAGCTTAGACATTTTCATCACTTTGAATTCCTCACCTGATATTTCTTCACCTACATCATAAGGTGTAACTGTAAGCCTAAGGCTTAGTAAGGAATGCAAACTATTATGAGTTCATGAATGCATAACTTGGAGAAAAACATGCTCATAAGTCTTTTCTTTTCATGTACTTGTTCTTAATCATCATTCATAATCGTATCTCGTATTCATTGTTCATAATCATCATTCGTAGACATGCTCATATTCATCATTCCTTTCATCATTCATATTCTTCATTACATTATGTGGTTTAAGGGAGAATTTGTGCCGGTAAAGGGGGTTCGACAGTGAGTTTGATCATGGTCCCTACTGCGGGTCGTATTCATATGTCCTACTGCGGACTGTGACATACGCCGAACCACCCCCAACCCTCACTTAACCACGTTGCATAAGTTTTATCTTCTTACCTTATTCATGAGAAAACATATTTCAAAACATTTTCATATGCTTGAGAAGTAAAACATGATGCATAACATAAATGCACTTAATCATCGAACTAAGACAGGGGAGTACATGAGAATAACAGAACCATATCCATCGACATTTCATCAAACATATAGCAGACAATGTTCACTAAATCTAACTTAATCCTTTGATGTAGGGCCCTATTGGCCGGAAACTTAATACATTCACTTACCTGGATCCTTAGCAACTTGAATCACTTTCTCTTCAACTTCTTCACCTAAACATTCCACATTATAGTAGTTAAAATCAAGTCCTAAAAGTTCTAATCGAAAGTCATCCTAGAATCTAGCAGCTAAGGTTCTCTGTGCAGTCTGAAATCCAAAACCGAAACAGCTAGATATAGCTATCGATTAAACGGGGTCGGTTATATAAAAGGTCCAGAATCGATTTAAAGGTGGCATTACCAAATGAAGATAAGGAACGATAACCAACTGACTTAGCCATTGAAGAACTCGAATGTACAAGTTCAACTGAAAACAGAGTTCTAAATGACTACCCGGCATCTACATTGTCAAAATCTTACCTAGAATGCGGGTTACCGGAGTAGAGGCTGAAAAACCAGTTGTTGGGGAGGAAGAAGGCTCCAGAGAAGAAGGGAGTCGCCGAGAGGAAATGTCGCTGCAAGTGAGGTTTTAAATGAGATTTAAGGTTTCCATTTTCTATTTATACCTAATCCTTCAATCTTTATTACAAAATTGCCACTCAATCTAGTTTTACTCAACTTGTAATGAATTTGCCTCAACGTTAAATTTAATCATAAAGGTTAAATAAGGGTAACATTAGAATGGTCAGAAAAATTCAACCTGGCCGAAATGTCGGGTGTTACATCCACCCCTCCTTAGACAAATTTTCGTCCTCGAAAATTGGTCAAGCAAAGAGTTTTGGATACTTGTCCAACATATCCTGCTGTAGTTCCCATGTAGCTTCTTCAATACCATGATTCTTCCACAAGACCTTAACCAACAAGATCTCCTTATTCCTTAGAGTCTTCACTGTAGAATCCAAAATTTGTACTGGTTTCTCTTCATACACCAAATTAGGTTCAATTTCGATTTCTGTTGGTTCAACAACCTGAGTCGGATCACGTATGCATTTCCTTAGCATAGACACATGAAAGACATTGTGAACCTTTTCCAAAGATGGAGGCAAAAGTAATCTATAGGCTGTGCTACCAATCTTAGCTAAGACAGGGAATGGTCCAATGAACCGTGGGTTAAGCTTTCCCTTCTTACCAAATCTTAAGACTCCTCTAAATGGTGAAATCTTCAGGAAAACTTCATCGCCAACAGAAAATTCAAGATCTCTTCTTCTTTGGTCCGCATAACTCTTCTGCCGGCTTTGTGCAGTTAACATCCTTTTCCTAATGACTGTAATCTTGTCTGACATCTGTTGTAAAATCTCTGGGCCCAATAACTTCGCTTCACCAACCTCATCCCAGTACAAAGGTGACCTACATTTCCTGCCATACAAAGCTTCATAGGGTGCCATACCAATGGTGGACTGGTAACTATTGTGTAAGAAAACTCAATCAGAGGTAGGTGTCTACTCCATGTAGTCTGAAAGTCAAGCACACATGCTCTCAACATATCCTCGAGTATCTGAATGGTCCTCTCGGATTGTCCATCCGTCTGCGGGTGAAAAGCGGTGCTGAAGGATAACTTTGTGCCTAAGGTACCTTGTAAACTTTTCCAGAATCGGGAGGTGAATCTAGGGTCACGATCAGAGACTATGGATACGGGAATCCCATGCAATCTGATAATTTCTTGAACGTAAAGATTAGCAAGTTGGTCCATCGTGTAGGTTGTCTTCACAGGTAAGAAATGAGCTGACTTTGTCATCCTATCAATCACAACCCAAATACTGTCATGTCCTTTAGTTGTTTTAGGTAAGCCTACAACAAAATCCATGGCAATGTTTTCCCACTTCCATTCGGGAATAGGTAGAGGTTGAAGGGCACCTCCTGGTCGTTGGTGCTCGGCTTTAACTTGCTGGCATACCAAGCATGATTCTACGTACTTGGCGACATCCTTCTTCATATTAGGCCACCAATAAAGTAACTTCAAGTCTCGATACATCTTGGTGCTACCGGGATGTATAGAAAAGGAAGACGAGTGAGCCTCGGCCAAAATCAACTTACGTAATTCTTCATCACAAGGGACATACCATCGATTCCTAAATCTCAGGATTCCATCATTGGAAAGACTAAACTCGGAGGTGGCGTCCTTCAACTTATTCATCATACTGTTATTCTCCTCGGAATCCTTCTGTTGTGACTCTTTGATCTTTTCCAAAACCGTTGGTTGAATGGTCAAATCGGTAAGTAAGGCTGACAACCCTGGAACTAGTTCCAATTCAAACTTCTGAACTTCAGTCCTCAAGGGTGCGGACAAAACTGACACTGCGGGTTGCATTGTCTTTGACATCCTGCTCAAGGCATCGGCTACAGCATTAGCCTTACCCGGGTGGTACTTGATTTCAAAGTCATAGTCCTTAACAAATTCTAACCAACGTCTTTGTCTCATGTTTAATTCCTTTTGGGTGAAAAGATACTTTAAACTCTTGTGGTCAGAAAACACATCGCACTGCTGTCCATACAAATAGTGCCTCCAAATTTTTAAAGCAAAAACAACTGCAGCTAGCTCTAAATCATGAGTGGGGTAATTCTGTTCATAACCTTTTAGCTGCCTAGAGGCATACGCCACAACTTTACCTTCTTGCATCAAAACACATCCCAAACCAATCTTGGATGCGTCACAATAAACACTAAATTTTCCTTCTTCAGTTGGGAGAGTTAATAGCGGGGCTGTCGTTAACTTCTGTTTCAATGATAGGAAGCTATCTTCACAAGCTTCGGTCCAAAAGTACTTGAGGTCCTTCTTGGTTAAATTGGTCAAAGGTTTAGCTATCATAGAGAATCCTTTAATGAACTTTCTATAGTAGCCAGCCAGACCAAGGAAACTTCGAACTTCACTGACATTCTTTGGCTGTGGCCAATCCTTAACGGCCTGAACCTTAGTTGGATCTACTGATATGCCCTCAGCAGAAATGACATGACCTAAAAAGTTGACCTTATCCAGCCAAAATTCACATTTGGACAATTTGGCATAGAGTTGTTGCTGTTTTAAGGTTGATAACACTATTCTCAAATGTTCAGCATGGTCGGCTTCAGTCTGTGAGTATACTAAAATGTCATCTATAAACACAATCACAAACTTATCCAGGTATTCACGAAATACTCGGTTCATCAAGTCCATGAAAGCTGCAGGCGCGTTAGTCAGTCCAAATGACATCACAAGAAATTCATAATGTCCGTAGCGGGTTCTGAAGGCTGTCTTTGGTATATCTCCTTCCTTAACTTTCAGTTGGTAATAACCCGAACGTAAGTCAATCTTTGAGAATACCTTAGCTCCTTGTAGTTGGTCAAACAGGTCATCAATCCGGGGTAAAGGATATTTATTCTTGACTGTCAGCTTATTTAGTTCTCTGTAGTCTATACACATTCTAAGAGAACCATCTTTCTTCTTAACGAAAAGGACAGGTGCGCCCCAGGGAGAACTACTAGAACGTATAAATCCCTTGTCAACTAATTCCTGTAGTTGGACCTTTAATTCTTTCAACTCAACAGGTGCCATTCGATAAGGGTTCTTAGACACAGGTAATGCCTCGGGGTATGTATCAATCACAAATTCTATCTCTCTATCGGGTGGTAGTCCCGGTAAGTCGTCCAAGAATGCTTCAGGAAACTCTCGTACGGTAGGAATACCTTGTAATTCCACTTTATTCTTTACTCGGACATCCATTATGTTAGCTAGGTAACTCAAGCAACCACTCTTCAGTAACCGTTGAGTCACTAGTGAGGATATGATTGGTATCTTACTCATCTTTGGAATAGCTTGGAAGGTATACCGATCTCCATTTGGGGGTCGGAAATCAACTAGGCCAGACCTACAACTAATCGTGGCATAATGCCTAAATAACCAATCCATTCCTAAAATAATCTCATATCCTTTCATGTCAATCATAATCAGTTCTACATATAGCTCCTTATCTCCTAAGGACAAAACATCACCCTTCAACATTTGCTCAGAATGTAAAGACTTCCCTGATGGTAACATAACTCTATACGGTTTATCAACTGGCGAAAGTTCTAACTTATGTTTACACACAAACAGGGTTGCTATGAATGAGTGTGTGGCTCCCGTATCAATAAGTGTATAAGCAGAAAAACCACAAACCATAATGGTACCTGATATGACCGTGTGTGGTTCAACATCTTCATCCTCCATCATAGCATAGACTCTTGGTGCAACTCTAATTCGATTCGAGTCTGATGGCATCGGGCAGTCTCTGACTATGTGTCCAACCTTGTCGCATCTATAGCAACGGCCAGAGTGCAGCTTGCACTCCCCATGGTGATTCTTCTGACAGTTGGAACATAGGGGAGCCGAAGGTCGCTTTCCTCTTCCTTGGTCATCACTTGGATTGAAGGATCTCTTAACACCTTGCTGTTGTTGTTGCTGGTTTCTGTTCTGCTGGGGTTGCCATCCCTTGTTCTGCCGTGGTGGTGGTTGAGTCTCCTTAGTGAACTTCCTTGGCTGTTCACGCTGTGCATAAGCTGTCATCTCAGCCTCCTCCAATTCCAGGGCCTTAGCCGTCACTTCGCCATAAGGTATATTGTGTATCCCAGAAGTCTTTACCTTCACATACAAACTCGGCTTCAGTCCTTGAACAAATTGGTAAATCTTGTCTTCATCATTCTCAACCAGTTGGGGAGCAAACCGTGACAAAGCATCGAATTTGCATATATAATCCGTCACAGAGCCAGTTTGCCGCAGGTTCATGAATTCTTTCTTCTTGCTGGCCTGAACGGTCCTATTGAAGTACTTGTCAAAGAAGGCAGTCTTAAACATATCCCAAGTCATAGTCTCTGCATTAACAGTGCTCTGAAGAGAATCCCACCAATGCCTTGCATTCAGCTCCAAATGATAGACAGCATAGGTGACTCTATCTCCTTCATCAACTTTCGCATACTTAAACATGTCCTCTACTTTTCGGATCCATTCCTCAGCATAAATAGGGTCAGAAACTTGGCCATTGAATGTCGGGGGTCTGAGCCTGTGGAAGCGCTCACTCCCATGATCATGAGTTACATTAGAGCTGGAGTTCCCAAGCTCTTCTCTAGTAATCACTAGTTGCTCTATTTGTCGTGATTGGCGATTAACTAATTCTATTAGCTGAGCAACGGTGGTACTATCCACGTTGTCTTCCCTCTGTTGACCTCTTACCATCTTGAGATTCCTAAACATTAATAGAAACACATCTTAACATAATGACATCACTAGAATCGTAAACACTTACAGTTGTTGGAGAGTACTCAGGTGGCAATCTGTGCTGGAAGGCAGTCTACAGAACCGATTTTAGAACCTGGTTTAGCTTTGATACCATAATTGTAACGACCCGAGGAGGATCGTCACGTGTCATGACTTTCCTTTAAACTTATTCGTACTTTTATACCTCTGTAATCGTAGTATACTTTTTTTTTCTCAGACTTATATCATATCTCATCTTAACTTAAATTCGCTGAATAACCGCGTTTAGCTTTCACTCCTGCCGATCGCTAAACGACAAACATCTAGTTGTTCTACCGGTCAGCACGTGCATCTCACATGATTCATTAAACATCTATCGGTAGGCACACATATTTGCATCTGCCGACAGTCACGTGCAACTCGTGTGACCAATTAAAACACCGTTCAATTATACAACGGAAGCCACCTACATCTGCCGATGAGAGAACAATAGACGATGCTCTCATCTGCCGATGGCAAATACTCTATATCTGCCGATGACGTGGCATCACATCTTCCGGTAACTTAACTCACTACTCATACCGATCGCCAGATAACAGACATTGTCGTCATCTGCCGATGGCTTAAGACAACTACATCTTCCGACAGATTAACTCACCATTTGCCGATGATACGTCCCATGTCTGCCGATGAGAGAACCATAAGCGAGGCTCTCATCTGCCGATGGCAAATACCCCTTATCTGCCGGTGACGTCAGCCGGAAGACAAATACTCTTCCTCTTCCGATGACGTCCTCCGGAAGTCAAACTTACCCGACTCCCATCACAATCCTCCTGTCGATTTCTACACTTCAAAATAACACATCTCCTGCCGATAGACAAGTACTTTCATCTACCGACTACTAAACATTAACCTAACATCTTCTTCTTCCGGTAGACAAGCAAACTTCATCTACCGATTTCTAAACTCCATAATAACACTCACACCTTCCGATAGACAAATACATTTCGTCTACCGGCAGCACAAACATCATAACTTCAAACTTAATACCGGGACACCAACAGAATAAACCACAGATTCATTAAAACTCATACAGCGGAAGACTTAGTTAAAATCACTCATTCTATATTCTTATAATATACTCATAATCAGTATTCAAGCTAGACAAGTTCAAGCTCCATAATCATAAGTAACATCATCCTACTTAAACTTTTATGTTCATAGTTATCATTAAAACCTTAAGAGTAAAACCAGAGGGTCATAATCGCCATCCAGCCACAGATTTCACACTGATCACCTCCAGCAACCGAGCTTAGACATTTTCATCAACTTTGAATTCCTCACCTGATATTTCTTCACCTACATCATAAGGTGTAACTGTAAGCCTAAGGCTTAGTAAGGAATGCAAACTATTATGAGTTCATGAATGCATAACTTGGAGAAAAACATGCTCATAAGTCTTTTCTTTTCATGTACTTGTTCTTAATCATCATTCATAATCGTATCTCGTATTCATTGTTCATAATCATCATTCGTAGACATGCTCATATTCATCATTCCTTTCATCATTCATATTCTTCATTACATTATGTGGTTTAAGGGAGAATTTGTGCCGGTAAAGGGGGTTCGACAGTGAGTTTGATCATGGTCCCTACTGCGGGTCGTATTCATATGTCCTACTGCGGACTGTGACATACGCCGAACCACCCCCAACCCTCACTTAACCACGTTGCATAAGTTTTATCTTCTTACCTTATTCATGAGAAAACATATTTCAAAACATTTTCATATGCTTGAGAAGTAAAACATGATGCATAACATAAATGCACTTAATCATCGAACTAAGACAGGGGAGTACATGAGAATAACAGAACCATATCCATCGACATTTCATCAAACATATAGCAGACAATGTTCACTAAATCTAACTTAATCCTTTGATGTAGGGCCCTATTGGCCGGAAACTTAATACATTCACTTACCTGGATCCTTAGCAACTTGAATCACTTTCTCTTCAACTTCTTCACCTAAAACATTCCACATTATAGTAGTTAAAATCAAGTCCTAAAAGTTCTAATCGAAAGTCATCCTAGAATCTAGCAGCTAAGGTTCTCTGTGCAGTCTGAAATCCAAAACCGAAACAGCTAGATATAGCTATCGATTAAACGGGGTCGGTTATATAAAAGGTCCAGAATCGATTTAAAGGTGGCATTACCAAATGAAGATAAGGAACGATAACCAACTGACTTAGCCATTGAAGAACTCGAATGTACAAGTTCAACTGAAAACAGAGTTCTAAATGACTACCCGGCATCTACATTGTCAAAATCTTACCTAGAATGCGGGTTACCGGAGTAGAGGCTGAAAACCAGTTGCTGGGGAGGAAGAAGGCTCCAGAGAAGAAGGGAGTCGCCGAGAGGAAATGTCGGCTGCAGTGAGGTTTTAAATGAGATTTAAGGTTTCCATTTTCTATTTATACCTAATCCTTCAATCTTTATTACAAAATTGCCACTCAACCTAGTTTTACTCAACTTGTAATGAATTTGCCTCAACGTTAAATTTAATCATAAAGGTTAAATAAGGGTAACAATTAGAATGGTCAGAAAAATTCACCTGGCCGAAATGTCGGGTGTTACAGAACTAGCCGATCGATCGCCAGCAAGGGGCGATCGATCGGGTATTGCATGGTTTAGAGTCAGAATTTTATAAGTCTGGAAAACGTCCAAGGTCGTTGTCCAAGTTCTGTGGACAATAGCCCGTGGACGAAGAGGGTTTAAGTAACCTGTGGACAAGTAAGTCATGTGGACGAAGTGGACGAATAAGTCATCGTCTAAAGTCTGTGGACGATAAAGTTTAGTTATGTATTCTGGCAGAGAAACTCAGTCATCCACACTGCCTACAATTTTGAGTCGTCCACACTGCCTACAGTTTTCAGTCGTCCACACTGCCTACAATTTTCAGTCGTCCACACTGCCTATAGTTTTCCACACTACCTACAGTTTTCAGTCGTCCACCCTGACTACTGTTTTCAGTCGTCCACCCTGACTACTATTTTCAGTCGTCCACCCTGCCTACAATTTTTGTCGTCCACGCTTCCTAAGGTTTTTGTCGTCCAAACCCGATAAAGAGAAATATCCTCCTCCACTGTTTAAATTGATGAAACCCGAGAGGTATTTCCTTCTGTTTCCGTCATCCAAACCCGATAGAGAGAAACATCCTCCTCTACTGCTTAAATTGATGAAACCGGAGAAGAACTAAGTGATTATTTATTCCGAGAGAAATTAAGTGATAGAACCCAAGAGGAAATTTTCACACATGAATAGTCTTCTGCTGAACGGGGTTGAGCACCCTTATGCATGCATGATCAAAATACGAATTAAAGTTTAAATTTCATGGGATTTTTTTAGGAATAGTACAGGGGTTTAATTAAGGTTCGTTACAGTTATGGTATAAGAGCTCCCGGGTTTTAAAATCGGTTCTGTAGACTACTCGACTGCACAGCTACTACACGGACACGCTTCTTTGACTGTAAGTACGTTTAAATGGATTATTTGATTTCGATTTCTTAGAATTGTTTGTTTTAACTTTTATAGGAGTTATAGAAAAATGGTTCGAGCGAGAGACGCTAGGGATGAAGCCCTGGATAGACTTACTGATTTGTTAGATCATCAGAGCCAGCATATGGACAAGCAAGCACAACAGATTGAGAGCTTAGTGAACAGAGAAAATCAGAGAGCCCGGGATATAGTAGTTCCGAAAAATCATAGCATGGAGAGGTTTCAAAAGCTACGGCCTCCAGTGTTTAATAGACAATCAACAGACCCCTCTATTGCTGAGGAGTGGGTTCGAACGATGGAGGACATGTTGGCTTACGCCAAAGTGGAGAATGCTGAGAAAGTCACGTGCGTCACTTTCCACCTGGCATTGGATGCCCGATTTTGGTGGGATTCCATTAAGGGGACTACAGACGTGACACTGATGAGGTGGGAACAGTTTAAGACTGTATTCTTTGATAAATACTTCAGCCGTATAGTGAGGGCAGCAAAAAGAGCAAAATTCACGCAGCTGAAGCAGACCAGTATAGTTGCGGAATACATTAGGAAGTTTGAGGCTTTATCACGGTTTGCACCGTGCTTGGTCAGCAATAATGAAGACAAGGTGCAACAATTAATGGATGGATTAAATCCGGAAATTCGAAAGAACATCATAGTGTCTGGCATTTTGATGTGCCCTATGAAGACATCGCAGCAAGAGCCCTGGAGTTTGAGGCTGCGGAATTGACTTGTGTGAAACCAAAAGAGCCTATTTGGGGTTTCTTTCGTGAAATTCACCCTCAATCACAAAATAGAGGTTGGAAACAAAAAGAACAGCCACCAGTACAACAACAAAGGGGTGTCAAGAGACCATTTGAAGGAGGTAATGAACGGGGAAAAGGAAAACAAGTACAGGGGACAACTTAAATACATTGGTGCTCTAAATGCCAGAAGGAGCATAGCGGTGAGTGTTGATTGGGCACAGATAGATGTTTCTGGTGTGGAGAGACAGGCCATTTTGTTAAAAATTGCCCGAAGCCGGGCCGAGAACAGTCAGGCAGAGACCAGAGGAGAGTGATGCCAAGGATCTTTGCTTTCATCGAGCCTGGTGACGTCGACGATGAGGCTCAGCCATCTGTTATAGCAGGTACTATTTTAGTCATGAGTTTACCAGTATTTTCTTTGATAGACACGGGAGCTACACACTCATTCATTTCAATTGCTTGCATGACTAGATTGGGGTTAGTGTCTGAGTTAGCGGAGTATGAGTATAGAGTGATGCTGCCTTTGGGAGCGCATATGCAGTCCAATCGTATCTTCAAAGGCAACGTCGTCTCGATAGGGATTAATACCCTCTATGCTTGCCTGATAGTCATGAGCATAGAGCGTTACAATCTTATTTTGGGAATGGACTAGCTAGCATGCCATTTTGCTACCATCGACTGCCGATCCGGGTTGGTAACTTTTCGGCCTCTGGATAGGGAAGAGTTTTCATATCAGGCAATAAATAGGTCAAGTGGGTCACCTATTTCCTACTCCATGATGGTCCGAGAGCAGTTTAAGGGCAAATGCTCTATATATCTGGCTATAGTGGTTATTACTCAGTTGCTTAACGGGGTAAAGCTAGAAGACTTTCCAGTAGTTAGAGAATTTTTGAAGATCTTCCTCGACGATCTTCCCGGATTACCGCCGGATAAAGAGATCGAGTTTAGTATTGATGTTTATCCAGGCTAAGGGCCTGTATCGAAGAATCCGTACAGACTGGCACCTGCTGAACTAAAGGAACTGAAGACTCAGTTAGAAGAGTTGTTAGACAAGGGGTACATTTGACCCAGTTTCTCTCCTTGGGTGCGCCAGTTTTGTTTGTTAAGAAGAAGGACGGAACTCTCTGAATGTGCATTGATTACAGAGAATTGAATAAGCTAACGGTGAAGAATAAGTATCCACTGTTCCGGATTGATGACCTGTTTGATCAACTGTAGGGTGCACGAGTGTTTTTGAGGATTGACCTACGCTCGGGTTATTACCAGTTGAAGGTCCGGACAGAAGATGTTCAGAAAACGGCCTTCTAAACGAGGTATGGACATTACGAATTTCTTGTGATGTCTTTTGGACTTGCCAATGCTCCTGCAGCGTTTATAGATTTGATGAACCGTGTTTTTAAGAAATATTTAGACAAGTTTGTCGTCATTTTCATTGATGACATCTTGATCTATTTAAAGACAAAGGAAGAGCACGAGGAGCATTTACGAATTGTTCTTAGGATTTTTTGTCAGCACCAATTGTATCCGAAGTTCTCCAAGTGCGAGTTTTGGCTGGACCGAATAAACTTTCTCGGCCATATCATATCTCAGGAGGGAATCTCAGTGGATCCGACTAAGATTGATGTTGTCAGGGATTGGCCGCAGCCTAAAAACATGCGAGAGGTATGTGGATTTCTCGGATTGGCTGGATATTACAGGAAGTTCATAGAGGGATTTTCAAAGATAGCAGTCTCTCTATCCTGATTGACGAGGAAGAACGAAAAATTTGTACGGTATGCTGCATTTGAAAAGAGCTTCAATGAGCTGACTACAGCACCAGTGTTAACAGTGCCAGTCGAAGGCGATAAGTTCACTATTTATTGCGACGCCTCAAAGATTGGACTGGGGTGTGTATTGATGCAGGAGGGCAGGGTCATTGTTTATGCTTCTCGGCAGTTGAAGCCATATGAGCAAAATTATCCGACGCACAATCTTGAGATTGCTGCGGTTGTCTTCGCTTTAAAATTCTGGAGACACTATCTGTATGGGCAGCAGTGTGAGGTGTTCTCAGATCACAAGAGCTTAAAATATTTTTTTACGCAGAAAGAACTTAATATGCGACAACGAAGGTGGTTGGAGTTCGTTAAAGATTATGATTTTGAAATTAAATACCACCCATGGAAGGCAAATAAAGTCGCAGACGTCTTGAGCAGGATGCCTTCTACTAGTCAGCCTTCGCTTGCATCGATGTCGATAATGCTAAGGTCTGAGATCGAGAGGGTTGATGTGGAGATTGTGGCCGAGTTGTCCACTATGCTCACGAACATTTCTCTTAGGCCGACAATAATTGACAAACTCTGAGAAGCTCAGAAGGAAGATTTGGAGTGTGAGAGATATCGATTGAGCATGACACCTGAGGACCCGTCCGATTTCAGCTTGTTAGATGATGGCATATTGAGATTCAGGCATAGGTGGTACGTGCCTAATGATGAGGAGCTGAAGAGAGAGATCTTAACCAAGGCACACTCCTCGGCATACTCAGTGCATCCGGGGAGCACAAAAATGTACAGAGACCTGAGACAACATTTCTGGTGGCCGAACATGAAGAGAGAGATTGCCAGGTATGTGGAAACCTGTTTGGTTTGTCAACAGGTTAAAGCAGAACACCAAAGGCCAACCGGAACCTTACAGCCACTGCCGATACGGAGTGGAAATGGGAGAAAATCTCTATGGATTTCATTGTTGGACTCCCGAGAACGACGAAAGGGCACGACGACATCTGGGTGATTGTTGTAACACTCTAAAAATATCACACCGATGTTTTGATAAATTTGTTGGGATATTTCTCTTTAAATCGTTGATCGGTGAGGAAGAAAAACCACACCAACCAACGCATTCATTCTGAAATCAGAGAGCAAAGAAACTTACCTCGTCGGAAAACCCAACCCAACCTCTGACCACCACGAACAACGCCGACCTTCAACCGAACTCCCCTCCGGCGAAACTCTCTCCCTCGGCCGAACATTTTTCTGGCGAAGCTTTCTCTATCAACCGAGCTTCATTCCTCGGCAGCGAGAAGCTTTTCCTGAACAAACGATTGAGCTCCGACGAAGCTTCCCTAGGTCGAAACTATCACCGGCAAACCTCTTTCTCTCTTAGTTTTTGTCTCTCACTCGCTATCTATCTCCCGATCCCTCACTCTCTCGGCCTCGCTCTCGCTCTCCATCACTCTCTCCCTTTCTCTTTATTCTCTGCTCGCATGAAGAGGAAAGGAAGCAGAGAAGGGTCCATTAAAACTGAACCAATTTTTAAAAGCCTCAACCAAACCGGTTCTATACAACCCAAAACTGAACCAGCCTGACACAAAATCCCCTAGAAAAAGGTTGTGTTCAAACCCACAAAATATTCAAGAAAGTGCTCGGTTGTGTGATAGTGAAAATGACAGAAAATAAGATGAAATAACATGGAAATAAATGCAAGAAAAATGAGGTGATGGTGTGTGAATATGAAAGGGCTGAATATGAATAAGAAAATGACCTATGAAATGCAATAAAAATAAGAGAAATAGAGGTGTGAAATGTGTGTGGAAAATTGAAGAAATGGAGATGAAGATGAAGGAAATAAAATGCAATAATATAAAAGTGACTTTGTGTGTGTGGAGTGTGACCGAAATGTAAATAGTGGAAGTGTGTGAAAATGATGGCAAGAAAGTAAAGGATATACCCTTGGTGGACTCGTAGAGCGATCTTACGGTTTAAGCTCTCGTGTGAACGATTTTCCCGTAGGAAAAACGACCACCGTAGGCCGGGATTTTCATCCTCAACTCCAACTCCCAATAGAGAAGGCGAGGGAATGAGTAAGAATTAACTTAGCAACCTAAGCTAAGTTAATAATGGAGGGCTACTCCACTTGGTTCAAAGAACCAAGGAAAACACCAAAGGAAACACCTTGGATATTAGGGAAATAGTAGTGTATTGATTTGGGCAAAAGTTGTTTACAAACACCAATTCTATGCTTAAATAGAAAATCCTAGGGTGGATGATTAGAGTTTCCATAAGGATGAATGAATGGTGGCCCTTGGATGAAAAAGGATGGATGGCCAAGATCAAGGCAAACAAGCACACATCCTAGGGAGGAGATGAATGCCATGCCTAAATGGATCAATGGAGGGAATCTTACCACATCATCAATCATTGTTGCCACTAACTCTTGTACCTGCAAAATCATACCTTTAAATGTGAGCTCTTCTTTGGGCCATGGCTTCCTTTGTGCTTAATCTTGTGAAGGCCTTTTTTCTTTGAATAAATTGGTTGAATTTCTTTAACCCATAATCCACCATCATTCATCTAGTCCTAACCATTCAATCTAATGCATGAAATGCAATTATAAAATCCATACAATAAAGACGAATGTATGCCAAATAAGTTTAAAATAAAAATTACAATTTAAACGGGCCGGGAAGACAAAACCCATGGGCTGAATGGTGAATCCTCCAAGTGCTCCTTATGCATTCATTCAATAAATTATACCTACAAAAGAAAAACACGTAATAAGTAGGAAGATGATTTAAAGTTTGGGATTTTACTAATTTTTCTTTTAAATACAACCCGAGGCACGTCATCCTCTCCGGGTGATTTGAGGATTTGACCTCAAATCCGTTGGTTGACTTCTTCCTAACAATGTCTCCTACGATTTCTTGTTTACTCCTTAAAGGTTTGAATTTGAATGTCATAAGGGAATGGTCTTTTGTTTTAGAGTACTTCACCAAGAGATGTTCCAAATAGAAAAGGGTAAAGATGGTCTCTTTAATGTTTTCTTTGGTAAGGTTGGTAAAATTGAATTCGATGGCTACTTATGAGGGCGATTGCTTGGTGATGGAATGAAGTTTTCCAAAGTAGTTGAATTTGACAAGTAGTGAGGTGGAAATGATAGAATCCCTCGACCAAAGAAATAATCCAATTATTTGTAAGACCTCAAAAGAAAATTTACTTACCAATAGAACCTTAACTCTAGTCCTATGGTAGAATTTGTTGTAATCAAATGGTGGGGAACAAGGTTTTGGTAAGCCACCATATTGAAGGATGGAGCGATGGTTGGCTACAAAGAGAATAAAATTCCTACTAGTGTGTGTAGCTCTAAGAATGGAAATAGGAAGGTAAATGGTTGGCTCTAGGCCATAGATTAACCTCTTCCTAAGGGATGGAACGGATCGGAAAATTTCCTCAAGTTTTGGGCGAAAAAAGAAGGGAGTGATGATCATACTACCTAATCCAAAAATAATTTCGTCACTTAATTTCATTTTCTCACGAGGCCATGTATATACGTCCTCCAATTGGCAATGCAACTCAACAATAAATAAAGGATTTAGGTGCTCCTTAATAAAGGTAGGAATTTTCTCAAGATTTGGGAGGGAAGGGATTGACACCTCTTCTTCGTACAAAGGATTGTCATGCCAATTGATATGCGAGGGCTCTTGTTCGTCATTCAACCCACATTTGGACAACAAAAGATTTTCCTTTAATTTTCCTTTTTGGCGGGTGGCCTCATCGCGAGCCACTTGCTCAGGCGTCATAGGTAGTAATTTTAATTTTCTTCCTCCAAAGTTAAATGTATAACGGTTGAAGAATCTGTCATGGTTGACTCTACGGTCAAAATGTCATGGTCGTCCAAGTAAAATGTGGCTGGCACTCATTGTAACAACGTCACAAATAACTGAGTCTTAGTATGTTCCTATAGTGAAATCTATGTTTACTCGTTTAGTTATTACATGTTCATTGGTATCGTCCAACCATTGAAGCTCATAGGGTGTAGGATGATCACGGGTTTCAAGCCCTAATTTACCAACCATGTCTCGGGAGGTCGCATTTATGCAACTTCCTCCGTCAATTATCATCGAACAAATTTTTTCTTTGACTGCGCATCTACTATGAAAAAGATTTTCCCGTTGGCAGTCCTTGTCCACATTCTTCGACGTTAATGCACGCCTTATGACCAATAATAAGAGTCCATCTTGTGGCTCGCATTCATCGGCTTCTTCTTCATTCTTTTCTAAAAATTCTTCCTATTCAATCTTATTATATTGGCCTTCGTCCTCTTCACTTTCCCATTCACCCGTGGATTCCTTGATGACCATCACACGGTGATTAGTGCACTCGTTAGCATAGTGCCCTTTTCCCAAACATTTGAAGCATTGCACATCACGTGCTCTCGGTACTTTAGGTTGGGGTTCTTGGGTTTTGTTCGGTGGGGGATTGTGAAGGGTGTTTCATGATTTTGGTGGCCAATTTCGATTGAAGGGTCTTTTCTCTTCTTGTCTTAGGGTGAGCTTGTCGGAATTGTAATTTCTTGGTGGAAATTTGTTGGGCAAGTCGGTCTTGCGCTTTCTCTTTAGTTTTCGTTCCACCGTAAAGGACAATTGTATGAATAATTCCATGGTTTCTAATTGTTGCATCTCGACAAGATCTCCTATGTCTCGATTTAAGCCCCTAATAAATCTAGCGATGAGTTGTTCTTCGGGCTCATCAATTGCGCATCGCATATTAAGGGTTTCAAATTCGTTAAGATACTCGTCTACCGAGAGGCTATTTTGTTTTAAGTTATGGAGTTGATGAAAGAGTTCATATTTATAATGATGAGGGACGAACCTATGGTGCATTAAATCCTTCATGGAAGTCCATGTAGTAACGGGGTGTCCTAACGTTCTCATTCTTTGGGCCTTAAGATTGGACCACCACAAGGCGGCGTGGCCCGTAAGTTCAAGAGAGGCTAATTGGATTTTTACTCGCTCGGAGTAATCATGGCAATCGAAAACTCTCTCAACTTTGTCAACCCAATCTAGATAAGTGTGCCCGTCACACGTTCCATCGAAAGGGGGAATTGTAATCTTAATATTTCGAAGGTCGTTGTTGTCCCTACGATGATTTGGGCGATACTCTTCATCATTAACCCAAATGTTCATCCTCTGAATAATATTGTTGTCTCCTTCTTTGGGGTTCACTCCAATCTTCCTCTATGGGTGGTTGTGGGGTATGATTACGACGTCTAGGACGTTCGGGAATGATCATAGAGGAGGTTTCTTGAGAAGGGACTTGTCCATGGGGTTCTTTTTGGGGAGGATTGTTTAAAAGTGATTGGATTTGTTGGGCAAGGGTATTAACTACGCTCGCTAAGGCATCGATTTGTCCTTGCATGCTTCCTTGAGCACTAGTTTAACCTTCGTGACGTGTAGGTTTGGGAGGGGGAGTGCCCCTCACACGATTTGGTTCTTTGTTTGGTGTGTCACGTGCAAAACCGCTCCTATTAGTCATGTCTAAGTATTTTAAATTTTAAATTTCAAGTTCTTGACTAAGTAGTTTCTCCCAAAAATTAGTGAGGTGATTATCTTATTTAATGTCTTAGGAAAACTTTTAAGCACTAAGGAATATCTCCTAGCTAAGACAATAATAAAATAGGGGTCATGCTCACTTATCAATGAAAATTTAGAAATCAAATAAACAACTTAGAAATTCTCAAAACACTTGGTAAACTAATTTTAGAATTAAATTTTCCACACTTGCAATTATCACAATTCCAATCAATTTGAATCAAGTTACTCACTTTAAGCTAAAATCACCAAATATAATATTAATATCAACTAAATAACATCAAAAACAGCAAGCAAGCAAACATATTAAAACACAAGTTTCGCCAATAATAACATGCTGAAATTTTAATGTTAATATAGCAGAATTTTTCATGTTAACATAAATCAATACTTCTAATTTCTAGTTTGCAATTTAATTATCCTTGTACATCTAATTTTGTGCATTTAAATTACAGCATATAATATATGAATTATAAGCTAAATCCAAGTGCAAACATTCAGCAAATTAACAAGGAAATCCATGACAAATATACTAGAGAACCAAATAAGCAATCAACAAGGAGAATCTAATTTTGAGCATTAATTTAGAGCCGAATTTAAGCACCAAAATTCCAGAAATTTTGTATAGTTAATGGATAATATCTAGGTGCTAAAACATGGAGAAAACATAGATCAAATATGCCAAAGAAACCAAAGCCAATAAAACAAGCAAACCGAGAAGACAATATCATGTGTAAACCGATTTTTAAGTATTAAGTTTAGGGCCGATTTTTGCATTCAAAAATTCAGATTCAATCTTTAGCTATTTGATAACATTTAGATGGATTAAACATGGTTCAAACATGGCATCATAATGCTAGAAAATCCGAGGCACACAAATGAAGAAAAATCAAAAAGAAAAAGAAACAAAAACTAAGAGAAATTTTGAGCTATACCTTGGCCGATTTTTGTAGCATTGCCTACCATATTTTTTCACAATAGATCAAGCATTAAAATGACAATAATAATGGCAGCAAATATAATAGTTAGGTTAGCACAAAGTTAGTAAGGAAAAATGCTAGAAAATAAAACGAGCCGCTATCCCGATTTTGTGTCGATTTTTGACTATTGTCATGGCAGCTAAAACGCATCGTGGGAAGCCTTTTGGCTCTGATACCACTTGACACAAAATTTGTTAGAAAATGGTTGTGTTCAAACCCACAAAATATTCAAGAAAGTGCTCGGTTGTGTGGTAGTTAAAATGACCGAAAATGAGATAAAATAACATGGAAATAAATGCAAGAAAAATGAGGTGATAGTGTGTGAATATGAAAGGGCCGAATATGAATAAGAAAATGACCTATGAAATGCAATAAAAATAAGAGAAATAGAGGTGTGAAATGTGTGTGGAAAAGTAAAGAAATGGAGATGAAGATGAAGGAAATAAAATGTAATAATATAAAAGTGACTTGTGTGTGTGGAGTGTGACCGAAATGTAAAGAGTGGAAGTGTGTGAAAATGATGGCAAGAAAGTAAAGGATATACCCTTGGCGGACTCGTAGAGCGATCTTACGGTTTAAGCTCTCGAGTGAACGATTTTCCCATAGGAAAAACGACCACCGTAGGCCGAGATTTTCGTCCTCAACTCCAACTCCCAATAGAGAAGGCGAGGGAATGAGTAAGAATTAACTTAGCAACCCAAGCTAAGTTAATAATGGAGGGCTACTCCACTTGGTTCAAAGAACCAAGGAAAACACCAAAGGAAACACCTTGGATATTAGGGAAATAGTAGTGTATTGATTTGAGCAAAAATTGTTTACAAACACCAATCCTATGCTTAAATAGAAAATTGTAGGGTGGATGATTAGAGTTTCCATAAGGATGAATGAATGGTGGCCCTTGGATGAAAAAGGATGGATGGCCAAGATCAAGGCAAACAAGCACACATCCTAGGGAGGAGATGAATGCCATGCCTAAATGGACCAATGGAGGGAATCTTGCCACATCATCAATCCATGTTGTCACTAACTCTTGTACCTGCAAAATCATATCTTTACATGTGGGCACTTCTTTAAGCCATGGCTTCCTTTGGGCTTGATCTTGTGAAGGCCTTTTTTTTTTAATAAATTGGTTTAATTTCTTCAACCCATAATCCACCATCATTCATCTAGTCCTAACCATTCAATTTAATGCATGAAATGCAATTATAAAATCCATACAATAAAGGCGAATGTATGCCAAATAAGTTTAAAATAAAAATTACAATTTAAACGGGCCGGGAAGACAAATTCTCATGGGCCAAATGGCGAATCCTCCAAGTGCTCCTTATGCATTCCTTCCATAAATTATACCTACAAAAGAAAAACAAGTAATAAGTAGGAAGATGATTTAAAGTTTGAGATTTTTTTAATTTTTCTTTTAAATGCAACCCGAGGCATGTTACAGCCCAACAGTAAACCGAACCAAACCGGGCACTGTTCACGACCGGCACTGTTCATTCGAACCAAACCAAACTCGAACCGACCCAAATTTTTACCCGACTCAAAATTCGACCCAAACCTATCTCAGATTTTACCGGTAAAGAATTTCTATCTAAATTCTTAGGAAATTGGTTTATTAAAATGAGAAATTTATATGGATATTTTATTTAGGTAGAAAATTTCTGAAAGTTGTCTGAAGCGATTTAATTCGACCATATCCGACCTACGAGTCACGAAATTATTTGGAATTTCAGAAAATCCTAATAACCTTATTCACTCGAAATCCAGGTAAGTGTAAATACAACGTTTTACAACATTTTTTGGCTACGGCCCTATATCACAAGATAGATATTATTTTCTTTATTATTGTTTTATTTTATTACACGTTTTTGATGGTTGAGCACACATGTTAGAATATTGACACAGAATTTTTTAAAAAGATAAAATGGGTAGGACATTTGCATGTGTATGAAAATGATGGAATTGACGAAAAATATGTGATAGCAAGAGCTTGATCGTTAAATGTAAAAGTTGACGAAGCCAGAAATGGCTAAGTCTTAAAAGTAAAAGTAAAAGTCAAAGTAAAAGAGGGCGAAACTAGAGATGGCTAAGTCTTAAAAGAAGGTTGACTTTCAACTAGTCTGTAACTGTTAACAGGATTCGGTAAAAGTAAAAGTAAAAGTTTTACAACTTGCACGTATTTCCACTTACTGTGATATCTCATAGTTTTTAACTTGTGATGTAGGTGAATTTTTGTCTGAGGAAGAAATAGCTGCTATTGAGAACCCTCCAGTGGCAAGCGAGCATACAGATGAAGAAAATATTGTTGAATTCGAAGAAAAAGATCTAAATTAGTATGCGTAAATTTTTAAACGATATTAATGTTTTATTTCAGTTTAAGACTTGAATTATTATGTTGAACTTTATTATTATTTAAAGTTTCGTAAATTGTGTTAGTTATGCAATAGTTTTAAGATTTTGACAAAATTTATTACAAAATTTCCGCGCAATTAAAGTTTTCAATTAATATTTAAATTTTCAAATTATGATTTGGCGCTCAATATCAAATCAATTTGGGGAAAATTCTAGGATTTCTAAAATTAGGGTTTCAAATTGGGGATTTTTAAAATGGGGCGTTACAACATGGTATCAGAGCGCCTAAGGTTCGTAAAACGATTCTGTAGACTAATCTGTATGCTCACGTGCACCTGGAAGATTGTCAATCAGCAAGTAAGTCTGTATTAAAATTTATATTTTGATAAAAGTATGTTAGAAATATTATAGTACATTTTAAAAATAAGTATATAATATAGATTTTCTTAAAATGAAATCATTGTGATGTAGACTATGGCCAATCATAGAGGAAATAGAAATGATCGGGATGCTATACTCGATCGGATGATGGACATGATCGAGATGCAGGCTAGGCAAAATGAACAACTGTCACAAGCAGCTAATGCTGCAGCTCAAGCAGCCACTGCCGCGGCTCAAGCAGTGAATATGCAGGCCCAAGTTCTAGATAGACCTTGACATGCAGATATAGATTTTGATAGATTTCGACGTCCAAACCCTCCAAACTTTTATGGCAATTTGGCAGATATGGCAGCAGCGGATGATTGGATCAGGACCATTGATGAAATTTTTGAGCTTGCAAAAAATTTCTGAGGAAGAGAAAGTTCTTTGTGCATCTTCTATGTTTCGGATGGAGGCACGCTATTAGTGAGATTATGTAAAGGCTATGCATTCAGTTGCTACAATGACCTGAGAGAAATTTCAGAAATTATTCAATGAGAAGTACTTCGCGGATTCAATGATGGATGCAAAAGCTGAGGAATTCATGGCTCTCAAACAAAGCGGAGGCGTTATGGAGTATCTGCACAAATTTGAGCAATTGTCTCGTTATGTCCCTCATATTGCTGGTAACGAGGCTATGAAGGTGAAACGGTTCATTCAAGGACTAAGGGCGGAGATACTCAAGGACATCCAACTCATTACCTCCAAGAACTTTTCATTCGCATTTGTGATGGAGAAAGCATTGGCTGCAGAGCAAGGAGAGAAGGATATTATCAAGGCCCAGGAATTACGAAGGAGATATAATCATGCGACTCAAGCTGTACGAAGTAGAATTCCACCACAACAAACAACTGGATTTAAGCGACCTATGAATAGTGGACCTGCTGGAGGACCTTTTAAGTTTGTGAAGAAGGAACCTACAACGATGAATGCACCTTTATGTCCCTCATGTAAGAAGCCACATTATGGAGAGTGTCGCATACAAGCTAACACGTGTTTTAAATGTGGTAAACCTGGACATTATATTAGTAATTGCCCAAAGAATACCCGGGAGCAACCCAATACAGCTGCTAGAGTATTCTCCATGACTAAAGATGAAGCTGAAGGAAATGCATCTGTGGTGACAAGTTCGATATTTATTTATGGCATTTTTTCTAGCATATTATTGATTCTGGAGCTACACATTCATTTATATCACTTGAGCATGCTAAAAAGTTTGATATTAAAGTAGAGTCTCTAGAATGTAATATGGGAGTAGCTACATCTTCGGGCAAAGTGATGTTTGCCGATTCTATTATTAGAAGGTGCGATGTGTGTATTGGAGAAAATCAATTGGAGGTAGATTTAATTATTCTGGCGATGTACCATTACGACATCATCCTGGAGATGGATTGACTTACTAAACACTATGCAACTATTGATTGTCGCAAGAAAATGGTAAATTTCCAATTGCCTAGAAAAGAGTCATTTTCCTTCTATGGAGATTTTAAAAGTTCAAGAGTTCCAGTAATATCAGCGATGCAAGATCGGAGCTTATTAAATTCTGGTTGCATTGGAATTCTAGCAAGTGCCATTTGTTCTGAACCTAATGAAGCCACGACATTGGATATGGTACATATAGTTAATGAATTTTCTGACATCTTTCCTGATGATCTGACAATGTTACCACCTGCGAGAGATGTGGAATTCAACATTGAGCTGCTACCTGGAACGGCACCGATCTCTAAAGCTCCTTATAGAATGGCGCCAAATGAATTAAAGGAGTTAAAGACTCAACTTGACGATTTGCTGGAGAAAGGATTTATTCAACCGAGTTTCTCACCCTGGGGAGCTCTAGTTTTATTTGTGAAGAAAAAAGATGGATCGATGAAAATGTGCATTGACTGTCGAGAGCTCAACAAAGTTACTATCAAGAACAAGTATCCACTGCCGAGAATCGATGACTTATTTGATCAGTTGAAGGGAGCGGCAGTTTTCTCGAAGGTTGATCTAAGGTCTGGATATCATCAGCTGAGAATTAAGGAAGATGACGTGTTCAAGACGACGTTTCGTACCAGATATAGCCACTATGAATTCCGAGTCATGCCATTTGGATTAAGTAATGCACCAGCCGTATTTATGGATCTGATGAATCGTACTTTCAAAACCTTTTTAGATGATTTTGTGATAGTCTTTATTGACGACATCCTTATTTACTAAAAAAGCAAGGAGGAGCATGAAGAAAATTTAAGGATTATCTTATCTACTTTGAGACATGAAAAATTATATGCAAAGTTCTCCAAGTGTGAATTTTGGATGGAGTGGGTGAATTTTCTTGGCCACATTATTTCAAAGAATGATGTAGCAGTGGACCCAGTGAAGATTGAAGCTGTTAGTAAATGGCCTCAACCAAAGAACGCAGCAGAGATAAGGAGTTTCCTTGGTCTTGCGGGGTATTATCGGAGATTCGTAGAAGGTTTTTCAACATTATCCAACCCGCTCACCAAGCTAACCAAGAAAGATGCCAAGTATTTATGGAGTGAAGAGTGCGAACAGAGTTTCCAAGAACTAAAGAAAAGATTGATCTCGGCACCTATACTTACTATACCATCTGGATCAGGAAAATTTGTGGTATATTGTGACGCTTCGAAGTATGGATTGGGATATGTTCTCAAGCAAGAATGAAATGTGGTAGCCTATGACTTGAGACAGTTGAAGGAACACGAGAAGAACTACCCAACTCATGATTTGAAGCTGGCAGCGGTAGTTCACGCTTTAAAAATCTGCAGGCACTATCTTTATGGGGAAATGTGTGAAATCTATACTGATCACAAAAAACAGAAATACTTTCTAACCCAGAAGGATATGAATATGAGGCAACGCAGATGGTTGGACCTAGTAAAGGACTATGACTGTGAAATTATTTACCATCCTAGTAAAGCTAATGTCGTAGTTGATGCTTTGAGTAAAAGAGCATCGTTTCAAATTTCTTCGTTGCGGCTGATTCCAAGCCAGTTAACTGAGGAGATGTAGAAATCTAACATCGAAGTTGTACTATTTGGGCTACTAGAGAGATTGTCTGCCATGACGCTTCAGCCAAGTTTAATTGATCAAATAAAGGATAAACAATGTGGAGATGCCTATATTTGCAAAGTAAAGAGTGATTTGGAAGCGGGAAAAGTTTCTGAATTTTCTGTATTTGATGGTGGGATTATTCAGTTAAAAAATAGATGGTGTATACCAGATGATGCTGAATTAAAGAATGCTATATTGGAGGAAGCACACTCAACCCCTTACTCGGTACACCCTGGTTCAACCAAAATGTATCGAGATTTGAAGCAACATTATTGGTGGCGTGGATTGAAAGTGGATGTAGCCAAATTTGTGGAGAAGTGTCTCACTTGTCAGCAAGTCAAAGCTGAGCATCAACGACCTGCTGGTATATTGCAACCACTTATGGTGCCTCAGTGGAAGTAGGAGCATATCACTATACATTTTGCGGTGGGACTTCCTAAGACAGTTAAAGGTCACGACTCTATTTGGGTTATAGTTGATCGATTGACCAAGTCGGCTCATTTTCTCCCAGTAAGAACCACATACACTATGGATCAGTATGCTCGGCTTTATGTTCAAGAGATTATCAGATTACATGATACGCCTGTCTCTATCGTATCTGATCGAGATATGCGTTTTACCTCTAAATTCTGGAAGAGTATGCAGAAAGCTATGGGTACTTAGTTGAACTTCAGTACAACTTTTCACCCTCAGACAGATGGACAATCAGAAAGAATGATTCAGACCCTTGAGGATATATTAAGAGCATGTGCTATTGACTTCCAAGGAAATTGGAGTAAAAACCTACCATTGGTGGAGTTTGCCTACAACAACAGTTATCAAGCTTCGATCGGAATGACGCCTTATGAAGCTTTATATGGTAGAAAATGCAGATCTCCAGTGCATTGGGACGAAGTGGGAGAAGGAGTACTTGTTGGGCCAAATATTTTGAGGCAAACCGCTGAAATTGTTACATTAATCCAGAAAAGAATTTTTACGGCCCAGAGTAGACAGAAAAATTATGCCGATAGGAGAAGAAGAAAGTTGGAGTTTGCTATGGAAGATCAAGTTTTCCTGAAAATCTCTCTAATGAAAGGTGTGATGCATTTTGGAAAGAAAGAAAAGTTAAGTCCCAGATTTACAAGCCCATTTAAAATCTCAAGAAGAATAGGAGAAGTTGCCTACTAGCTAAAATTGCCGGATTCATTCAAGCATGTGCACAACATATTTCATGTATCGATGTTGAAAAAGTACGTTCCTGATTCCTCACATATCTTACCTATGAGATCTCTAGACTTCTCAATAAACCCTGACCTATCTTATGAAGAGAGACCAATTCAAATTCTTGAATCAGAAGAAAGGGATTTGCGGAATAAGAAGATTTCGCTTGTAAGGGTTTTATGGAAGAATAAAAGCATTGAGGAGGCAACCTGGGAAAAAGAAGAAGAAATGAGAATGATCTATCCTGAACTTTTTAGGTAAGTATTTAAATTTCGAGGAAGAAATTTCTTTTAAGGTAGGTAGATTGTAACACTCTAAAAATATCACACCGACGTTTTGACAAATTCAATTGGGATAGGAGGACAAACCAACACAAAAATTTATACCTACCTAATTCATCTACCAACATTTAAGGAAATGTTGGGATATTTCTCTTTAAATCGTTGATCGGTGAGGAAGAAAAACCTCACCAACCAACGCATTCATTCTGAAATCAGAGAGGAAAGAAACTTACCTCGTCGGAAAACCCAACCCAACCTCCGACCACCGTGAACAATGCTGACCTTCAACCGAACTCCCCTCTGGCAAAACTCTCTCCCTCGGTCAAACATTTTTCCGGCGAAGCTTTTTCTATCAACCGAGCTTCATTTCTTGACAACGAGAAGCTTTTCCCAAACAAACGATCGAGCTCCGACGAAGCTTCCCTCAGTCGAAACTATCACCGGCGAACCTCTCTCTCTCTCGATTTTTGTCTCTCGCTCGCTATCTCTCTCCCGATCCCTCACTCTCTCGGCCTCACTCTCGCTCTCCATCGCTCTCCCCCTTTCTCTTTGTTCTCTACTCGCGTGAAGAGGAAAGGAAGCAGAGAAGGGTCCATTAAAACTGAACTAATTTTTAAAAGCCTAAACCGAACCGGTTCTGTACAACCCAAAACTGAACCAGCCCAACAGTAAATCGAACCAAACCGGGAACTGTTCACGACCGGCACTATTCATCCGAACCAAACCGAACCCGAACCGACCCAAATTTTTACCCGACTCAAAATTCGACCCAAATCGATCTCAGATTTTACCGATAAGGAATTTCTATCTAAATTCTTATGAAATTGGTTTCTTAAAATGAGAAATTTGTATGGATATTTTATTTAGGTAGAAAATTTCTGAAAGTTGTCTGAAGCGATTTAATTCGACCATATCTGACCTACAAGTCACGAAATTATTTGGTATTTCAGAAAATCCTGATAACCTTATTCACTTGGAATTCAGGTAAGTGTAAATACAACATTTTACAACATTTTTTGGCTACGGCCCTACATCACAAGATAGATATTATTTTCTTTATTACTGTTTTATTTTATTACACGTTTTTGATGGTTGAGCACACATGTTAGAATATTGACACAGAATTGTTTAAAAAGATAAAATGGGTAGGACATTCGCATGTGTATAAAAATGATGGAATTGACGGCAAATACGTGATAGCAAGTGTAACGCCCCGAGTCTTCCAGACCCAGTTTTGCTACCCAAAACATTGAACTGAACTAAGAGAAATTACGAAAAATTTTAAATTTTCTCTCAGTGATGATAATTCTTATCTTTAATCCTCGACTTTGTAGCGGAAAACTCAATAAGTAGACAACGTTCATAATTAGACAAAACGTTAAGACATTTGGCCGAAGGGAATTGGAAACTCAAGGACATCTACCGATTGCAAAATGACAGAGCATTGTGCACGCTCCTACCGATTGACACATGCATCCCACGTGATTCATTAAACTTCATCCGATCACAAAATGACAAGACTTAATATCGGCTTCTACCGATTGACACATGCACATCACGTGACTCATTAAACTTCATCTGATCACAAAACGACAAGACTTAATATCAGCTTCCACCGATTGACACATGCACTCCATGTGACTCATTAAACTTCATCCGATCACAAAATGATAAGACTTGATATCGGCTTCTACCGATTGACATATGCACTCCACGTGACTCATTAAACTTCATCCGATCACAAAACGACAAGACTTAATATCAGCTTCTACCGATTGACACATGCACTCCACGTGACTCATTAAACTTCATCCGATGGAAGACATCATCCGATAGAAGACATCGTCCGATAGACAGGAAACTTTCAGACTTTCACAAACTTCAACATGACTGAATAAACTAACACACAGTTGGACCATAATCTCATTTAGAATACGTGTAGCGAGAGACTCTAACAAAACAGATCATTCTATCATTTCACGATCATTCTCAAACTCAGAAGTTAATCAGTCATGTTCCAGTATCCATCGTTTTAAGAAAGCATCCTACATAGACCTCAATATTCATAACCTTACTAATATGATAAAAGTAGTAACCAAGAGTTGAAATTGCCTTTCCAGCCACCAATCTTTCACCCTGAGCATCTTCTAGCAACCAGCCTTTAACATCCTCATTAGACTTGAAATCCTCACCTGGTAGTTCTTCACCTACATCATAAGGTTTAAACTATAAGCCTAATGCTTAGTAAGGAGTGCAATGCTAACAAGTATGCATGAATGCACAAATTAAAGGAAACACATGTTCATGATCTTTTCGTGTTCTTGTTCTTGTTCATGTTCATCGTTTTTGTCATACGGATTAAGGGAGGATTTGTGCCGAAAAGAGGGTTGACAGTGAGAGTGTACATAGTCCCTTGCGGGTTGTATTCATGGTCCTTCTTTTGGAAAGTGACATACGTCAAACCGTCCCCAACCCTCTCTTAATCCTTGTTGCATAAGTTTCATGTTCATATCTTGTTCATGGGAGAAATCATGCACTTAAAACATTTTCATATGCTTGAGAAATATTCATGAGTAATATTAGTTCATCAGACTACTGAACAAGCCATTTAATTCATCAAAGAATCATAATATCAACTCGAGTACCGAAAACAACCAGACGTTAGCACAAGTATTTTTAGCATCATAAACAACTTCTACTTAGTACCTTTTGTGATGTAGGGCCCTAATGGCCGGAAGTCTTACTCACTCACTTACCTGGTTTCCTTAGCAACTTGAGCACTTCTCTTCAAACTTCTTCACCTAGAAACATTTCACATGATAGTGTTAAATCAAAATCCTAACTAAAACTCATTCTAGTATCTAACATAAATATTTCTAAATCTTCATAGTCGAGCGCCTAATGTATACAAATTAAACTTCCAGAACCTAAATAACCAGATTAAGTCTAACAACTAAACACGGTCTGTTATCTTAATGTCCAGAATCGAATCAGAAATGCCATTACTAAACAAAGATCTCTATTGTCACTACCATTACTCTGTTGGTGAAGAATCTGAAACCTCAAGTTCTAGCTGAAGAAAGAACTCTAAGTAACTACCCAGTAACTACATTGTCTAAGTCTCACCTAGAGCGTGGATTGTCGAAGTGGAGGCTGAAGAACTGACCGCCGGCGAAGGAATAGCTGGCAGAGAGGATGCTCTAGAAGGAAGGGAATCGCCGAGAGAGGAAATGTCGACTACAGCGAGGTTTTAATGAGGTTTAAGAATTCCCATGACCTATTTATACCAATTAAAATCCATCTTAATTACAAACTTGCCACCCAACCTAATTTCACTCAACTTATAATAAATCAGTCTTGGCATTAAATTTAAAATCATAAAGGTCAATAAAAGGGTGACAATTAAAATAGTTAAGAAAATCATCTGGCCGAAATTGTCGGGTGTTACAGCAAGAGCTTGATCGTTAAACGTAAAAGTTGACGAAGCCAGAAATGGCTAAGTCTTAAAAGTAAAAGTAAAAGTCAAAGTCAAAGAGGGCGAAGCCAGAGATGGCTAAGTTATAAAAGAAGGTTGACTTTCAACCAGTCTGTAACTGTTGACAGGATTCAGTAAAAGTAAAAGTAAAAGTTTTGCAACTTGCACGTATTTCCACTTACTGAGATTTCTCATAGTTTTTAACTTGTGATGTAGGTGAATTTTTGTCTGAGGAAGAAATAGCTGCTATTGAGAACCCTCCAATGGCAAGCGACCATACAGATGAAGAAAATATTGTTGAATTCGAAGAAAAAGATCTAAATTAGTATGCGTAAATTTTTAAACGATATTAATGTTTTATTTCAGTTTAAGACTTGAATTATTACGTTGAACTTTATTATTATTTAAAGTTTCGTAAATTGTTTTAATTATGCAATAGTTTTAAGATTTTGACAAAATTTATTACAAAGCTTCCGCACAATTAAATTTTTCAATTAATATTTAAATTTTCAAATTATGATTTGGTGCTCAATTTCAAATCAATTTGGGGAAAATTCTAGGGTTTCTAAAATTAGGGTTTCAAATTGGGGATTTTTAAAATGGGACGTTACAATTGTGGACTGTTTGACAAAGACGACTTACTTTCTATCAGTGAAGATGACCTATTCCATGGATCAGCTTGCCAAGCTATATGTACAGGAGATTGTCAGATTACATGGAGTGCCTATTTCGATTGTCTCAGATAGAGATGCCAGGTTTACTTCGAAGTTCTGGAAGAGTTTACATAAGACCATGGGAACTTAGTTGAATTTTAGCCCGGTGTTTCATCCTCAGACTGACGGACAGACAGAAAGAACGAATCAAATTCTTGAGGATATGCTTAGAGCTTGCGTACTGGAGTTTCAGGGCTCGTGGAGCCGATATTTGCCCTTGACTGAGTTCTCTTACAACAACAGCTTCAAGGCTACGATTGGCATGGCTCCGTACGAGGCATTGTATGGTCGAAAGTGTAGGTCTCCGCTATACTGGGGTGAGGTTGGCGAAGCTAGTATAATCAGCCCAGATATTTTGCAGCAAACAGTGGAGAAGATCACTGTTATTAGACAACGTATCGAGGTAACACAGAGCTGCCAAAAGAGCTATGCAGACACTAGACAGAGGAACTTGGAGTTCGTTGAGGGTGATGCGGTATATTTGAAGATTTCTTTGTTTAAGGGCGTTATGCGGTTTGGAAGAAGAGGCAAGTTGAACCCTCGTTATGTAGGGCATTTTCCTATTTTGAAAAGGATCGGGACTATGGCGTACAGGTTACAGCTTCCAGCATCTAAGGAAGGCATTCACGATGTGTTTCACGTGTCCATGCTCAGAAAATGCGTGCGTGATCCATCACACGTCATAGAGACAAGAGAGATCGAGGTTCAACAAACGCTAACCTACGTGGAAAAGCCAGTATGAATTCTAGAGTCCTCTATCAAGGTGTTGCGCAATAAGGAGATCCCGCTAGTAAAGGTCCTATGGCGAAATCACGATGTAAAGGAAGCTACTTGGGAGAGGCAGCATGATATGATGTCTAAGTATCCTGAACTATTTGTATAATCAAGTTTTGAGGACAAAATTTTAATTAAGGTGGATGAAATGTAACACCTGATTTTACGAGATTTTATAATTCCACTATATAATGACATTTTTGTAAATATGTCAAATTAAGTCTGTTTGGCGAACGAAAAGTTTTAATGGAACCATAGTAACAAATTGAAATTTATGGCGAAATAAGAAAATTTGAAGAAAACGGATCGATCGATCAATTAACAAAATAGGCGAACAAACAAATAGAAAATCCAAGAGAGAGCAAAATGGTCATTTAACCACTCAAGCTTTTATTAAAAAGCAAATGTTTTCCACGATTTTTCATTCTGAAAAATCGTTCTCCAGAGGACTTAGGCGATTTCTTCCCCTCCCGCGTTCTCTTTTTCTACAACCGACGTTTCACTTCGATCATCGGTTTTCTTCGCACTTTCTTCTTCCACTGCGATCCTAGGTAAGACTCTAACATTTTGGAAGTTATTATCCGGGTTCTCTAAAACTGTTAATCGGCTAGAGTTTCTTAGGGTTTCATTTGAATTTGCTGCGTGAAGATAGAAATTATTGGCTATAGAATTGTGGATGATAATGAGTTGTTTACGATTACGGAGGATAGATAAGTAGAACTAATGGAGTCTGATTGGTTTAGACTCGGTTTTAGTTCCGTGTGTTATGAATTGGTTTAGGTGAACAAAGCTAACGGATATTGCTCGGTGTGCTGAGGAACCGAGGTAAGTTTTTAGGACTTTTTGGCCGATTTGGCCTAGACCATGGATGAGCTTTGTTGATCGAGGATAATTGGTGAATTTGTTGTTTAAGTGTAGGTTGGATGGGTATTTTAGAAGAATTGTGTGTTAGAACGTTTTTAATTAGGTTCTATGTATTGTTTATGCTTTCCTTACTTTTATTGTACAAATCCATGTCCATGCATCATGTGTTACGAACTACATGAAAAATGAATTTTTGCAAGTATTTTTCATGAAAAGAAATGCTAAATGAAAATATATGAAATACATGTAATCCCGGTCACGTCGGGGTGGGGTTCAGACATGGCTGTCCTGAGAAAAGGAGCATGTTTTCCCCCTGCAGATGGAAAAGGCTATCAACCATGAGATGTGCCCTCTCTATCTGGTGAGTCAACCCCCGGTGACACCTCCCGCTATGAAACTAAATGGTGAAAATGTAATGCATGTTTTTACAAACCCTGCACGCATAGCATGCATTCCCATTTACGAGACTTGCTGAGCTCTGTAGCTCATAGTTTATTTTCTATGGTGTAGGTGACTTTGAGACAGATGAGGATGATATTCCTCCACCTGACGCATAAACTGGTCGAAGAGGTGTACCCATGGGAGTGTGCAGTGCAGTCATAGCCAAATTGACCTGTGGGAGCATTAGTTAAGTGTTTTGAGGATTTTTAGTTTATGTCGGGCTGATGGGGGAAAGTATATGAATTGTATAGAACTCATTTTAGGGTGTTTGATGTCAGGATAGTGTAGATATTTAAATTGATGAAATGGAAGATGATTTTTGACGTTTAATGTTTCTGGAAATTCTGGGTGATTGGTGTAACGACCCCAGTTGGAGTCGCCACGTAATTCATAACTTAACCTCTTAATCAATCGGTTCTTACTTCATGCACCTCGTTCATTATTAGTGTTATATATATATATATTTTTTTTCAAACATCTCCTAAGCTGCATCTGCCGATAGAGTCATAGACTCACATCGACCGATGGTCACGTGCCCACCACGCGACACGTCTGTTTTCAATCATCTCCTAAACTGCATCTGCCGATAGAGTCATAGACTCACATCGACCGATGGTCACGTGCCCACTACGCGACACATCTGTTTTCAATCATCTCCTAAACTGCATCTGCCGATGCAGTAATAGGCTCACATCAACCGATGGTCACGTGCCCGCCACGCGACACAACTGTTTTCAAATATATCTTAGACTGCATCTGCCGATGGAGTAATAGGCTCACATCGACCGATGGCAAAACATCTTCCGGTCACTAGACGACAAAATAACTCATATATCATCCGGTATTTGAAATACCTTACATCTACCGATAGACATGTGCAATTCACATGTTCACTTAATACACCTTCCGATAGAGAACATCTATCGGTGGATGCAAGCTTATACATCTCTTCATACATCTTCTCATACATCTTCCGATAGGGGACATCTATCGGTTGATGCAAACACATACATCTTCCGATAAGGAGCATCTATCGGTGGATGCAATTTCCTAACATCATCCGATGTAGTACAGCTATCTGTGGGCATAGCTATGCACAGACTTCTAACTTCATTGACTAATCACTCTTATAAATAAAAATCAGAGGCTCATCAAGAATACATATAGCGGAAGACTTAACAACAGATCATTTAATAGTCCTTATAATCATTCCTAGACTCAGTAGTCAACCAGACAATTTCAAAACTCAATATTATAAAAATAAACCCGTCCTGCTTAAACTACCATATTCTTAAAGATAATAAAATCATAGAGCATTAACCAGGGATCTCAATCGCCATCCAGCCACAGAATTGCACCCTGAACACCTTCCAGCAACCAGACTTAGACATCTTCATTAGCTTTGGAATCCTCACCTGATATGTCGTCACCTACATCATAAGGATTAAACTATAAGCCTAATGCTTAGTAAGGAATGCAATGCTAACATGTATACGTGAATGCATAGTTACAATATAATCATGTTCATGTTCGTTTCATGCTCTTTTCTTTTTCTTATTCGTGTTCTTGTTCATCACTTTCATCGTATGGATTAAGAGAGGATTTGTACCGTAAAGGGGGGATGACAGTGCAAGTGTACATAGTCCCTTTCGGGCCGTATTCATGGTCCTTTTCTTTGGACAGTGACATACGCCAAACCACCCCCAACCCTCACTTAATCCGGTTGCATAAGTTTCATATTCGTTGTCATATCTTGTTCATGGAAAAAACATGCTCATAAAATATTTTCATATGCTTGGAAAGTAAATCATAATGCATGACATGGATGCTCTTGAATCATCAAACTATAGAAGGTATCATACCAGAACAGTCGACTTCATAGACTCTACCAGAACGTCACATAACAAAACTCTCAACATCCGTAAATCATCCAAATACAAGAAATCTTACTAACACAAAACAAACATCAGGCAACTAAAACTAACTTAATATCCTTGTGATGTAGGGCCCTATTGGCTGGAAGTCTTAATACATTAACTTACCTAGTGTCCTTTGCAAATAGAAAACTGCTTTCAAATCTTCTTCACCTGAATCATTTCACATTACCATGTTAAAAATAAAATCCTATTAATGCTAACCAAAATCATCCTAATGCTTATCCTACTCGTATTTTCTTCATTCATCAGCCGAGCACCTTGTGTGCGTGGATTAAATTTCTACAATTTAAATAACCAGATTCAACCTAGTAACTAATCGCATACAGCTATCTAAATGTCCAGAATCAATTCAGAAATGCCTTTACTAAACGCGTATTAGAAATGATCCTATTATTACTTTGCCATTAAAGAATCTGATACCTCAGGTTCTAACCGGAAACAGAGCTCAAAGAGATAACCCGTAACTACATTCACTGAGTCTTACCTGGTAAGCTGAGTATCGGCGAGAACGAAGGAGAATCGGCTGTTGATGAAGAAGGCTACCTGTTGAGAGAGAGAGTTCTGGGAGGAGGGAAATCGCCGAGAGTAAATGTGTCGGCTACAGTGAGGTTTAATTGGGGTTTAAGGTTTCCACTTTCTACTTATACCAGATAAGTTCCTCCCTAATTACAATTCTGCCACTGCAATAGAAACCCAATAAGCTTTGGCATATAATTATTAGATAAAAGGTCAAATAAAGAGGTGACCGTTAATTCCGTTAAGAAAATCACCTGACTGAGAATGTCGGGTGTTACATCCACCCCTCCTTAAACAAAATTTTCGTCCCCGAAAATTGATCAAACGAAGAGCTCCAGATATTTGTCTAACATATCTTGTTGTCGTTCCCATGTGGCTTCTTCAACTCCGGGGTTTGTACATAAGACCTTAACCAAAGGAATTTCCTTATTCCTCAAAGTCTTTACTGCAGATTCCAAAATTTGTACTGGCTTCTCTTCATACACTAATATTGGCTCAATTTCAACATCCACTGGCTTAACAACATGTGTAGGATCCCGTATGCATTTTCTCAACATAGACACGTGAAAAACATTGTGAACTTTCTCAAGTGAAAGAGGCAATTGCAGTCTATAAGCTGTGCTGCCGATCCTTTCCAAGACAAGGAATGTTCTAACGAATCGCAGGTTAAGCTTTCCCTTCTTGCCAATTCTCAGTACTCCCTTAAATGGTGAAATCTTTAAAAATACATCATCTCCGACGGAGAACTCCAGATCTCTCCTCCTTTGGTCTGCATAACTTTTCTGTCGGCTTTGGGCAGTAATCATTCTTTTCCTAATATTGGCAATCTTGTCAGACATCTGTTGCAAGATCTCGGGGCCTAGGAGTTTTGCTTCACCGACCTCATCCCGGTACAAAGATGACCTACACTTTCTGCCATAAAGTGCTTCATAAGGTGCCATACCTATGGTGGACTAGTAGCTATTGTTGTAAGCAAACTCAATCAAGGGCAGGTATCGACTCCACGATGCCTGAAACTCTAACACACAAGCTCTTAACATATCTTCAAGTATCTGAATAGGCCTCTCAGATTGACCATCGGTTTGAGGGTGGAAGGCGGTGCTGAAGGATAACTTTGTTCCTAATGTGCATTGCAAACTTTGCCAAAACCTTGAGGTGAATCGAGGATCACGATTGGAGACAATAGTTAAGGGAATCCCATGCAATCTAATAATTTATTAAATGTACAGGTTAGTAAGCTGGTCCATTGAAAAGGCCATTCTTACTGATATAAAATGTGCTGATTTTGTCATTCTGTCTACCACAACCCAAACACTATCATGTCCTTTGATTGTCTTTGGTAATCCTACTACAAAATCCATGGCAATGTTTTCCCACTTCCATTCAGGGATTGGTAAGGGTTGAAGAGTACCTCCTGGACGTTGGTGTTCTGCTTTAACTTGTTGCCAAATCAAGCATGACTCTACAAACTTGGCCACATCCCTCTTTAAATTTGGCCACCAATAATGTAGCTTCAAGTCCCGATGCATCTTGGTGCTACCCGGATGCACAGAAAAGGGAGAAGAATGAGCTTCAGCCAAGATCAATTCACGCAACTCCTTAACACTCGGAATGTACCATCAATCCCTAAATTTCAAAATACCGTCATTAGAGAGGCTGAACCCCGAGGAGGCGTCCTTTAACTTACTCATCATACTATTATTCTCCTTCGAATCCATCTGCTGAGCCTCTTTGATCTTATCCAAAATGGTTGGTTGAATGGTCAGAGTAGCAAGTAGGCTCGACAACTCATGAACTAACTCCAATTCAAACTTTTGAACTTCCTGCCTCAAAGGTACTGATATGGTTGATACTGTGGGCTGCATTGTCTTTGACATTCTGCTTAGCGCATCAGCCACGACATTGGCCTTACCAGGATGATACTTAATTTCAAAGTCATAATCTTTAACAAATTCTAACCAACGTCTCTGTCTCATGTTTAATTCTTTTTCAGTAAAGAGGATTTAAGGCTCTTGTTGTCTGAAAACACCTCACACTGCTGACCATACAAGTAGTGCCTCCATATCTTTAATACAAACACAACAGCAGCTAACTCCAAATCGTGAGTGGAGTAGTTCTGCTCATAACTCTTCAGCTGTCTAGAGGCATACGCTACAACCTTACCATCTTGCATCAAAACACACCCCAGACCAATTTTTGATGCATCATAGTAAACACTAAACTTCCCTTCTTCAGTTGGAAGAGTCAAAAGCGGGGTTGATGTCAACTTCAGTTTAAGTGTCTGGAAGCCATCTTCACAAGCTTTGGTCCAAGAGTACTTGGTGTCCTTCTTTGTTAAATTAGTTAAAGGCTTAGCTATCATCGAAAATCCCTTAATAAACTTCCTATAATAGCCTGCCAAACCAAGAAAACTACGGACTTCACTGGCATTTCTTGGCTGTGGCCAGTCCTTAACAGCTTGAATCTTGGTTGGATATTGTAATATCCGGCTCGTACGGATTATTGAGAATATTATTATTATATTATTGGATGGCATTTTTGTAAATATGTTAAATCAAGTCCGTTTTACGAAAAGAAAGCGTCATGACGATCCTAACAATTAATAGGAATTTTAAAGAAATTTAGGGAATTTTCGGAATAATGTCGATATATTCCGAATAAATACGCTTTTCGTAATATAATGGACGTTTTAGTAAAAATAGTAAACGAAGTCCGATTTGTGAACGGACAGTTTTAATAGAACCCAGATAATAAGTTGGATTTATTGGCGAAATAAGAAATTCGAAACGGTTGAAAACACGAGAGGTAGTGACGTTCAATAAATAAATAAACTAATTAAAATAAATAATGAATTAAAATAAAATTAAAATTTAAAAGTAAAATTTTGGTGCAATGACAAGGCCTTCACGTGAGAAAAGGAGAAGGAAATTAATGGCAAGCTACAAGTAGTTTCATAAGAAAAACTACATGTATTTTGGTGAAGGGAGATAATGGTAATTAACCAAAGGTAAAAGTGCTTTAAAACCTTCTTTTTCTTCTCCACGGGATTCTACTCCAACTCTCCTCCATTGAAACTTTCTCTCACGCCCTAGCTCCCTGTTAATTGAAGATTTAAAGTAAGTTTGACTATTGGTTGTGATTTATGCATTTTTTTGTGTTTATAGTTAAGGTTTTGGAAGATTGATTGAATGGGTTTCCAAAAAACCCTAAACCTGCGCATTCTCCCTGGATTTTTGGTTGTTTGATGAATTAAATGTGTTAAATTGATGTTTTATGGATTGGTTTGGGATTGGAAGATGGTTTGATGCATTAGTTTTCAAAAGGGAGGAAAACTGTTTTTGAAAGTGTCAAAACAGGGCAGTTCCGTTTTGAGAGAATTCGGCCAAACTGGTTAACTTTAATTGGTAAATGGTTTGCACAGTTAGAAAGAGGACTCTTAGAGGAGTCCATAGGACTTGGAATTACTTGATTCCGATTTAAATGGAGAAAGTTATGGTAGTTTGAAATTTGATGAAAAATTGAAGGGAAGTTCGAGAAACTTGCAAGGCAGTTTGGTTTGTTTAATTTTCTGCTATTTTTGGTAATTGATTTTCTTAAATGAATTCCACCATCTTAAAATAGACTCTTTAAGGAAATTTTAGGCTTTGGAATTAAAGGATTTCGATAAAAATTGAGTGAGATACGCTCGATTGAAATTTAGTCTATGTTTAGTGTAAAAATCCGAAAATTCTTGTGTGTTAAGTGTGTGATTTTGGATGTCTTGCTAGGTTATTTGAAATTAACAAAAGCAAGGCTAAGGACCTTCAAGCTCGGTTTTCTAAGGACCTGAGGTAAGTTCTCGTGATCTTCTTTGGCCGATAGGCCTACACCGTACCGTCAAGTCGTCTCGAGGAATTTCGGAGATGCTTTCGTTTGTTTAAATTGTTTTGGTTTGGGTAGTCAGGATTAGTTGTTTTATAGGTTGTTTGTTATCGTCTTGATGGTACATGATATTGTTTGTTTATATTATGATATAGAACTGTTCATGCATCACGTGTTTTAAAGAAAAGCATAGAAAATGAATTTTCGCACATTGTATAAAGATAATGCAAAGAATGAAAACGGCCATAAGGCTTATAGTTAACCGGCCGAAAGGCTTACAGTTATCGGCCGAAAGGCTTACAGTTATCGGCCGAAAGGCTTACAGTTTACAGGTCACGCGAGGTGGGGCTCAGGCACGGCTGTACGTGTTGTAAGCGTGTACCCCCCGCCTCTAGCTGGAAAGAGTAGTCCGCCCGCTGGATGAGCTCTCTCTGGTTAGAGGGATAGGATCTCGGTGACACCTACAGTGCATAGCATAGCATGGCATAGCATAGCACAGCATAGCATGACATAGTAGTTGCATTTACGAGTCTTACTGAGATTTTTATCTCATAGTGTATTGTATGGTGTAGGTGGCATAGATTTCGAGGTACCAGGTGTGGACGATGTCCCTCCACCTGAGGCGTAGTCCAGTTGACGATGGATGGCTGCGGTGGTGTGCTGGCGCAGTTGAGGCTTACACGACCCGTGGGGAAGTATGTATAGATGTTTTGAGGGTTTTGGGATATTTTGGACTAATGGTAAACTGTATAGACATTATAGGATGTTTGGAATCTGGTTAGTGGATAGGTCTACATTTAAATGATGGTTGTATAGAAATTATAGGATGTTTGGAATCTGGTTAGTGGATAGGTTTACATTTGATATTTTAAATGTCTGTTTGGAAACCTGTTTTATAAACTGTTTTGTGATTTTGAAACAGGAGGATATGTTAAACTTTTAAACGTATCCACGCAGTTTGTTTTCTCTAAAACGTACTTTGTTATAGTTGTATTTTATAGGTGTTCGGGTACGTATTGGTTTAATAATTGTTTTGAACGTTTTATTAAATTGATTTTAAATTGTTTCCGCATAAATGTTAAGTTTAAAGTTTATTAGGATAAAAATAAAATAAAAAAAAATAGTACGGGAAATACGGGTACAGTTTTAGGGTCGCTACAATTATGGTATCAGAGCCCCCGGGTTTTAAAATCGGTTCTGTAGACTGCTCGGCTCCACAGCCACTACGTGGACATCCTTCATCAACTGTAAGTATGCTTATAGCTTTGTTTGATTTCAGTTTTCTTAGTATTGCTTGCTTTTAAATTTTATAGGAGATATATAATTATGGTGCGTCAAAGGAAGGACCGAGACGACCGAGACGATACGATCGATACACTTAAGGATTTTATCGCCCAGCAGTCTCAGCATATGGAGCGACAGTCTCAGCAGATGGAGAGACAGTCACAGCAGCTGGGTACTATGATAGACCGTGAGGGTACTAGAGCTCGAGAGGCAGCTATTCCGGGTAACCGAGGGATGGAGAGATTTCAGAAGCTTCAGCCCCCTATATTTAACGGACAGTCTACGGATCCCTCTTTTGCCGAGGAGTGGATTCGCACTATGGAGGACATGCTGGCGTATGCTAGCATAGATGTCGGTGAGAAGGTTGCATTGGTGACCTACCATTTAGCTCTGGACGCCCGATTTTGGTGGGATTCTCTCAAGACGACCACCGATGTGACTATTATGAGCTGGGAGCGATTCAGAGAGTTATTTTACGACAAGTATTTCAGCCATACTGTACGAGAGGCGAAGATGGTTGAGTTTATGCAGCTGCGGCAGACTGCTTCTATTGCTGAGTACGTTAGGAGATTTGAGGCGCTGTCTCGGTTTGCACCACGGCAGGTCAGCGTCAACGAGGACAAGGTACGCCGATTCTTACAGGGACTTAGCCAGGAGTTCCGGATGCGCCTTACTATTTCAGGGGTACGGAATGTATCCTACGACGATATTGTGGCTAGGGCACTTGATATAGAGGCAGTTGATCAGAGTTCTGCTAGACCAATGGAGCCATCCAAGGGCTTCTTTCGAGAGATTCACCCTCGGATCAAGGATAAAGGCTGGCAATCGAGAGCACAGCCACAGCAACAGCAACAGCAACAGCAACAAAGAGGCGTTAAAAGGCCTCTAGAGGGAGGCAACGATCAAGGGAAAGGCAAGCAGGTACAAGAGGCTTCTCAGTCACCTATTTGCCCTAAATGCCAGAGAGGGCACACTGGCCCGTGCAGATTAGGTATGAATGTGTGCTATTGGTGTGGAGAACAAGGCCATTTTATTAAAGACTGCCCGAAGCAGGGCCGAGGTCAGTCAGGCGGTGATCAGAGGAGAGTCTTGCCCAGAATCTTCGCATTTATTGAGCCTGGCGATGTCGACGATGGTGCCCAGCCTTCTCTAATCGCAGGTATTGTTTTCATTACTTGTATGGCGATACGTATTTGATATAGAAGGAATATAGGGAGGTAAGAGAATAGCAGGTGGGTAAGAAGGATTATTAGGTGAACCTCAGAGAGGAATCAGTAGACTACACATAGGACAATAAAGACCAAATAGAAATATAATTACACATTAGTAAGATTTCTTTTATTTAATCAGCGGAGTTTCCGCACTTATGGTTTATAAAGAATTAGAGGAATACACCATATGACATATGGTTTTAAGTAGGTAGGGATTATGTCTAATTGACAACCCCCTTGGAGTATTAAATTACGACTAATCGAGAAAGATGAATGATAGATATAAACCTATTAAGGGATACCTAGATTGTTATAATACCTGAAGTGTGTTTAAATAAATCAAGTATCGTAGAACTCGTATATTGAGGATTCGTATCAAGTTAAGAGTATATAGATTAAAATAGAATTTAAGAGTTAAACTTAGGATGATAGTCGAGTAGAATAGTTGGAACCTGACTGGAAGGAGCGAACAAAAATAGACTAGACGATGAATTCAAAGTAGTCTTGAGGAATTTAGTGAAGGCGAAGTAGATCGTTAGAGTAAATGAGAGCTTAGATTGGCGTTTAAAGGATAACAAATAGAGAAATTTGCGAATTATAGAATAAGAAGAGCGAGAATTATCACCGAAACCATCCAAGTAAGCTTAGAAGTGAGATTAAGTTAGTAAATTTCTAGTGATCGACTCGTGTGTGGCGAGTCGAAACCAAGTAATGCATAAATGGTTTAAGTTAGAATGACTAGTGTAAAGCTCATCAATGATGGGATTTAGAGGCTTGATGATGCTCGGAGTTGATGGAGACTTAAGTTGAGACAAATGACTATAGTAGAAGTAGTATGAGTAGATTTGTAATGGTGTAACAACAAAGTTCATTGAGATAGTCTAGAACATATGAGATTTAAATGGTTCACTGAGTAGTAACTTTAGCCCAGGATTGACTCATCGAAACCTAGGAGTGATATCGACGAGATAGTTGGTGAGATCTGGGGATTTGAATTCTATGTGCATTTTTAGTCAGCTCAAATGACGTCGGCAAGTGGATGGTATTTTGAGGACTGAACACAAGGGACAATTTTAGAAGAGACCAATTGATGAATTAGTGAGTTTAACGCTTTAGTGACTAAATCCAGACCAACGCGTGCTCAGGACGTCAGGTGACAGGTACACAGTTGGAGGTTGTTTGGTTAAGACTTAGAGATTTGGTAAGATTTGACGCGTAAACTGAAAATGAAGAATATGATTAGGAAGTTCATGTAGAAACTCGGTCAGTGTGTATCCCGATTGTGGGTAGGATCGAAGGGACTGCGTTGAAGTATGGGTTACAGCCCAGAAAATTGGAGGAAAGTGTAGGCATTCAATTTGATTGGCGCTAGAAAGCTTGGGTATAGTTCTGACTTAAAGGGACAGCGGAAGAAAGACGTCGATAAAGAGTGAGTTTTGGAGTTAATATTATTAAGAAATTCTAATCTGCGTATGATTAAGTGAAAGTTGAAAGCTGATATATGTGCATGAAATATGATGACAGGTATGTTGTCGGGTTAATTGATGGAGATTTGAGAGTTTGGATTATGCTTAGTACGTGAGAGAGGACGTGTACGACCAAATCGAAAGTAGGGGATGCGAAGTGGGGACCAATGTTGGATAGTACAGTGAAGAATTTTGGTTTAGAACCCCGAAGAATGACCGTAGATACGGATGATAATCGAAGTATAAGGCCGGATGACATGAAACATTAATGTCAAAGACTATGAGTTAGAACAAATTTTGAGGACAAAATTCTAAATAAGGAGGGTAGAATGTAATATCCGGCTCGTACGGATTATTGAGAATATTATTATTATATTATTGGATGGCATTTTTGTAAATATGTTAAATCAAGTCCGTTTTACGAAAAGAAAGCGTCATGACGATCCTAACAATTAATAGGAATTTTAAAGAAATTTAGGGAATTTTCGGAATAATGTCGATATATTCCGAATAAATACGCTTTTCGTAATATAATGGACGTTTTAGTAAAAATAGTAAACGAAGTCCGATTTGTGAACGGACAGTTTTAATAGAACCCAGATAATAAGTTGGATTTATTGGCGAAATAAGAAATTCGAAACGGTTGAAAACACGAGAGGTAGTGACGTTCAATAAATAAATAAACTAATTAAAATAAATAATGAATTAAAATAAAATTAAAATTTAAAAGTAAAATTTTGGTGCAATGACAAGGCCTTCACGTGAGAAAAGGAGAAGGAAATTAATGGCAAGCTACAAGTAGTTTCATAAGAAAAACTACATGTATTTTGGTGAAGGGAGATAATGGTAATTAACCAAAGGTAAAAGTGCTTTAAAACCTTCTTTTTCTTCTCCACGGGATTCTACTCCAACTCTCCTCCATTGAAACTTTCTCTCACGCCCTAGCTCCCTGTTAATTGAAGATTTAAAGTAAGTTTGACTATTGGTTGTGATTTATGCATTTTTTTGTGTTTATAGTTAAGGTTTTGGAAGATTGATTGAATGGGTTTCCAAAAAACCCTAAACCTGCGCATTCTCCCTGGATTTTTGGTTGTTTGATGAATTAAATGTGTTAAATTGATGTTTTATGGATTGGTTTGGGATTGGAAGATGGTTTGATGCATTAGTTTTCAAAAGGGAGGAAAACTGTTTTTGAAAGTGTCAAAACAGGGCAGTTCCGTTTTGAGAGAATTCGGCCAAACTGGTTAACTTTAATTGGTAAATGGTTTGCACAGTTAGAAAGAGGACTCTTAGAGGAGTCCATAGGACTTGGAATTACTTGATTCCGATTTAAATGGAGAAAGTTATGGTAGTTTGAAATTTGATGAAAAATTGAAGGGAAGTTCGAGAAACTTGCAAGGCAGTTTGGTTTGTTTAATTTTCTGCTATTTTTGGTAATTGATTTTCTTAAATGAATTCCACCATCTTAAAATAGACTCTTTAAGGAAATTTTAGGCTTTGGAATTAAAGGATTTCGATAAAAATTGAGTGAGATACGCTCGATTGAAATTTAGTCTATGTTTAGTGTAAAAATCCGAAAATTCTTGTGTGTTAAGTGTGTGATTTTGGATGTCTTGCTAGGTTATTTGAAATTAACAAAAGCAAGGCTAAGGACCTTCAAGCTCGGTTTTCTAAGGACCTGAGGTAAGTTCTCGTGATCTTCTTTGGCCGATAGGCCTACACCGTACCGTCAAGTCGTCTCGAGGAATTTCGGAGATGCTTTCGTTTGTTTAAATTGTTTTGGTTTGGGTAGTCAGGATTAGTTGTTTTATAGGTTGTTTGTTATCGTCTTGATGGTACATGATATTGTTTGTTTATATTATGATATAGAACTGTTCATGCATCACGTGTTTTAAAGAAAAGCATAGAAAATGAATTTTCGCACATTGTATAAAGATAATGCAAAGAATGAAAACGGCCATAAGGCTTATAGTTAACCGGCCGAAAGGCTTACAGTTATCGGCCGAAAGGCTTACAGTTTACAGGTCACGCGAGGTGGGGCTCAGGCACGGCTGTACGTGTTGTAAGCGTGTACCCCCCGCCTCTAGCTGGAAAGAGTAGTCCGCCCGCTGGATGAGCTCTCTCTGGTTAGAGGGATAGGATCTCGGTGACACCTACAGTGCATAGCATAGCATGGCATAGCATAGCACAGCATAGCATGACATAGTAGTTGCATTTACGAGTCTTACTGAGATTTTTATCTCATAGTGTATTGTATGGTGTAGGTGGCATAGATTTCGAGGTACCAGGTGTGGACGATGTCCCTCCACCTGAGGCGTAGTCCAGTTGACGATGGATGGCTGCGGTGGTGTGCTGGCGCAGTTGAGGCTTACACGACCCGTGGGGAAGTATGTATAGATGTTTTGAGGGTTTTGGGATATTTTGGACTAATGGTAAACTGTATAGACATTATAGGATGTTTGGAATCTGGTTAGTGGATAGGTCTACATTTAAATGATGGTTGTATAGAAATTATAGGATGTTTGGAATCTGGTTAGTGGATAGGTTTACATTTGATATTTTAAATGTCTGTTTGGAAACCTGTTTTATAAACTGTTTTGTGATTTTGAAACAGGAGGATATGTTAAACTTTTAAACGTATCCACGCAGTTTGTTTTCTCTAAAACGTACTTTGTTATAGTTGTATTTTATAGGTGTTCGGGTACGTATTGGTTTAATAATTGTTTTGAACGTTTTATTAAATTGATTTTAAATTGTTTCCGCATAAATGTTAAGTTTAAAGTTTATTAGGATAAAAATAAAATAAAAAAAAATAGTACGGGAAATACGGGTACAGTTTTAGGGTCGCTACAGATATACTGATATGCCCTCAGCAGAGATGACTTGGCCTAAGAAGTTAACCTTATCCAGCCAGAATTCACACTTGGACAGTTTGGCATAAAGTTGTTGCTGTTTCAGGGTTGTCAAAACTACTCTTAGGTGTTCTTCGTTGTCAGCTTCAGTCCGTGAGTATATAAGAATATCATCTATGAATACAATCACAAACTTGTCCAAATATTCATGAAACACTCGGTTCATCAAATCCATAAAAGCTGCAGGTGCATTGGTTAATCCAAACGACATCACAAGGAATTCATAATGTCCATAACGGGTCCTAAAAGTTGTCTTAGGTACATCTTCCTCCTTAACTTTCGGTTGGTAGTACCCCGAATGCAAGTCAATCTTTGAAAACACTTTAGCTCCTTGTAATTGGTCAAACAAGTCGTCAATTCGGGGCAAGGGGTACTTATTCTTAATTGTCAGCTTGTTCAGTTCTCGGTAATCTATGCACATCCTTAGGGAACCATCTTTCTTCTTAACTAATAACACAGGTGCACCCCAGGGAGAACTACTAGAGCGTATAAATCCCTTGTCTACTAATTCCTGTAGTTGGACTTTTAATTCCTTCAGCTCAACAGGTGCCATGCGATAAGGGGATACATGTAAAGCCTCGGGATATGTATCGATTACAAACTCTATTTCTCTATCAGGTGGTAATCCTGGCAAATCATCCAAAAATGCCTCAGGGAATTCTCGGACAATAGGAATATCTTGTAATTCTATCTTATCCTTCACCTGAACATCCATTATACTAGCTAGGTAACTCTCGCAGCCGCCATTCAATATCCGTTGAGTCTCTAGTGAGGATATAATCTGTATTTTACTTATCTTAGGGATAGCTTGAAAGGTATACCAATCTCCATTCGGGGGTCTGAATTAAACCAAACCAGACCTACAACTTATCGTGGCATGGTGTCTGAATAACCAATCCATTCCAAGTATAACTTCATACCCCTCCATGTCAATTACTATTAATTCTGCATATAACTTCTTATCTCCTAAGGACACAATATCACCTCTCAATATCTGCTCAGAATACAAGGACTTTAATGATGGTAACATCACACTATATGGCCTATCTGCTGGTAAGTAATCTAACTTATGCTTACACGCAAATAAGGTTGTAATAAACGAGTGTGTGGCTCCCGTGTCTATAAGTGTATAAGCAGAAACACCGCAGATCATAATCGTACCTGTGATGACCGTATGTTGCATGGTATCTTCATCTTCTATCATAGCAAAGACTCGGGGCATTACTCTTGCTCGATTTGAATCAGGTGGCATGGAGCAGTCTCTGACTATATGTCCAACTTTATCACATCTGAAGCAACGGCCAGAATGCAACTTGCATTCGCCATGGTGGTTCTTCTGGCAGTTTGAGCATAAGGGGCTAATGGTCGTTTTCCCTTCCCTTGGTCATCATTTGGATTGAAGGGTCTCTTTATGCCTTGTTGTTGTTGTTGTGGTCCCCTGTTCTGTTGCGGCTGCCATCCTTTGTTCTGACGTGGTGGTGGTTGAGTTTCCTTCGTGAACTTCCTTGGCTGCTCACGCTGTGCATATGCTATCATCTCAGCCTCCTCCAGCTTTAAGGCCTTAGCCGTCACTTCGCCATAAGGTACGTTGTGTATTCCAGCAGTCTTTACTCTCATATACAAACTCGGCTTCAGTCCTTGAACAAATTGGTAAATCCTTTCCTTATCATCCTCAACCAATCAGGGAGCAAACCGTGATAAAGCATCAAATTTGCATATGTAATCCGTCACAGAGCCAGTTTGTCACAAATTCATAAACTCCTTCTTCTTGTTGGCCCGAACAGTCCTATTGAAGTATTTGTCAAAGAAGGCAGTCTTAAACATTTCACAGGTCATAGCTCCTGCATTAGTGGTGCTCTGGATTGAATCCTACCAATGTCTTGCACTCAATTCCAAATGAAAGACAGCATATGCGACCTTATCCCCTTCGTCAACCTTCGCATACTTAAACATATCCTCTATCTTTCGAATCCATTCCTCAGCATAAATAGGATCCGAAACATGTCCATTAAACACCAGGGGTCGGAGCCGATGGAAACGCTCACCCCCACGATCATGAGTTGCATTAGTACTGAAGTTGCCTTGTTCCTCTCTAGTGGTCACAAGCTGTTCTATTTGGCGTGATTGACGAATAACTAATTCTGTCAGCTGAGCAATAGTGTTACTATCCACATTGTCTTCTCTATGTTGACTTCTCACCATTTTGGGATTCCTAAACAATAATCATAACATATCTTAACTTAATGACATTGTGAAAATCATAAACACTTACAGTTGCTGGAGTGTACTCAGGTGGCAATCTGTGCTGGGAGGCAGTCTGCAGAATCAATTTTAGAACCTGGTTTTGCTCTGATACCATAATTGTAACGACCCCAGTTGGAGTCGTCACGTAATTCATAACTTAACCTCTTAATCAATTGATTCTTACTTCATGCACCTCGTTCATTATTAGTGTTATATAGTTTTTTTTTTCAAACATATCCTAAGCTGCATCTGCCGATAGAGTCATAGACTCACATCGACCGATGGAGTAATAGGCTCACATCGACCGATGGTCACGTGCCCGCCACGCGACACAACTGTTTTCAAACATTTCTTAGACTGCATCTGTTGATGGAGTAATAGGCTCACATCGACCGATGGCAAAACATCTTCCGGTCACTAGACGACAAAATAGCTCCTATATCATCCGGTATTTGAAATACCTCACATCTACCGATAGACATGTGCAATTCACGTGTTCAATTAATACACCTTCCGATAGAGAACATCTATCAGTGGATGCAAGCTTATACATCTCTTCATACATCTTCCGATAGGGGACATCTATCGGTTGATGCAAACACATACATCTTCCGATAGGGAGCATCTATAGGTGGATGCAATTTCCTAACATCATCCGATGGAGTACAGCTATCTGTGGGCATAGCTATGCACAGACTTCTAACTTCATTGACTAATCACTCTTATAAATGAAAATCAGAGGCTCATCCAGAATACATATAGCGGAAGACTTAACAACAGATCATTTAATAGTCCTTATAATCATTCCTAGACTCAGTAGTCAACCAGACAATTTCAAAACTCAATATTATAAAATTAACCCCGTCCTGCTTAAACATAATAAAATCATAGAGCATTAACCAGGGGTCTCAATCGCCATCCAGCCACAGAATTGCACCCTGAACACCTTCCAGCAACCAGACTTCGACATCTTCATTAGCTTTGGAATCCTCACCTGATATGTCATCACCTACATCATAAGGATTAAACTATAAGCCTAATGCTTAGTAAGGAATGCAATGCTAACATGTATACGTGAATGCATAGTTACAATATAATCATGTTCATGTTCGTTTCATGCTCTTTTCTTTTTCTTATTCGTGTTCTTGTTCATCACTTTCATCGTATGGATTAAGAGAGGATTTGTGCCGCAAAGGGGCGATGACAGTGCAAGTGTACATAGTCCCTTTCGGGCCGTATTCATGGTCCTTATCTTTTGACAGTGACATACGCCAAACCGCCCCCAACCCTCACTTAATCCGGTTGCATAAGTTTCATATTCGTTGTCATATCTTGTTCATGGGAAAAACATGCTCATAAAACATTTTCATATGCTTGGAAAGTAAATCATGATGCATGACATGGATGCTCTTGAATCATCAAACTATAGAAGGTATCATACCAGAACAGTCAACTTCATAGACTCTACCAGAACGTCACATAACAAAACTCTCAACATCCGTAAATCATCCAAATACAAGAAATCTTACTAACACAAAACAAACATCAGGCAACTGAAACTAACTTAATATCCTTGTGATGTAGGGCCCTATTGGCCGGAAGTCTTAATACATTCACTTATCTGGTGTCCTTTGCAAATGGAAAACTCCTTTCAAATCTTCTTCACCTGAATCATTTCACATTACCATGTTAAAAATAAAATCCTAATAATGCTAACCAAAATCATCCTAATACTTATCCTACTCGTATTTTCTTCATTCATTAGCCGAGCACCTTGTGTGAGTGGATTAAATTTCTACAATCTAAATAACAAGATTCAACCTAGTAACTAATCACATACAGCTATCTAAATGTCCAGAATCAATTTAGAAATGCCTTTACTAAACGCGTATTAGAAATGATCCTATTATTACTTTGCCATTAAAGAATCTGAAACCTTGGGTTCTATCTGGAAACAGAGCTCAAAGAGATAACCCGTAACTACATTCACTGAGTCTTACCTGGTAAGCTGAGTATCGGCGGGAACAAAGGAGAATCGGCTGTTGATGAAGAAGGCTACCTGCTGAGAGAGAGAGTTCTGGGAGGAGGGAAATCGCCGAGAGTAAATGTGTCGGCTACAGTGAGGTTTAATTGGGATTTAAGGTTTCCACTTTCTACTTATACCAGATAAGTTCCTCCCTAATTACAATTCTGCCACTACAATAGAAACCCAATAAGCTTTGGCATATAATTATTAGATAAAAGGTCAAATAAAGAGGTGACCGTTAATTTCGTTAAGAAAATCACCTGATTGAGAATGTCGGGCGTTACAAATGGTGTGTAGGTACAGGGAAAAATAATGTGAAGACAGCTATTTGGACAAAATCTATAGAGCTAGTCGATCGATCGCTAGCAAGGGGCGATCGATCGGGTATTGCATGGTTTAGAGTCTGAATTTTATAAGTATGGAAGTCTTCCAAGGTCGTTGTCCTAGTTCCGTGGACAATAGCCCGTGGACGAATAGGGTTTAAGTAGCCTGTGAACAAGTAAGTCACGTGGACGAATAAGTCATCGTCCAAAGTCTGTGGACGATAAAGTTTAGTTAAGTATTCTTGCAGAGAAACTCAGTGGTCCACACTGCCTACAGTTTTCAGTCGTCCACACTGCCTACAGTTTCCAGTCGTCCACACTGACTACTGTTTTCAATCATCCACACTGCCTACAGTTTTCAGTCGTCCTCACTACCTACAGTTTTCAGTCGTCCACACTGACTACTATTTTCAGTCATCCACACTGCCTACAATTTTTGTCGTCCGTGCCTCCTAAGGTTTTTGTCGTCCAAACCCGATAGAGAGAAATATCCTCCTCCACCGTTTAAATTGATGAAACCCGAGAGGTATTTCCTTCTGTTTCCGTCGTCCAAACCCGATAGAGAGAAACATCCTCCTCCACTTCTTAAATTGATGAAATCCGAGAAGAACTAAGTGATTATTTATTCCGAGAGAAATTAAGTGATAGAACCTTAGAGGAAATTTTCACACATGAATAGTCTTTTGCTGAACGGGGATCAGCACCCTTATGCATGCATGATCAAAGTACGAATAAAAGTTTAAGTTTCATGGGATTTTTTAGGAATAGTACATGGGTTTAATTAAGGTTCGTTACGTCGTCTGTTTTAGAACAAACTATGAAATACGCCATCTTGGAAAATCGGTCTACTACTACCATGATTGACTCCCTTGAACGAGGAGTACGAGGCAGACCAAGACAAAATCCATGCTTACCTCTTCCCAAAGATTGTTAGGAACCAGTAAAGGTAAGTAGAGTCCTTGAGGAAGAACTTGGCTTTTTGCCCTCTTATACACTAAGCACTTTTACACAACTTTGTGCACTCTCTAAGAAAATGTGCCCAATGAAAATGTTACTTGAGGGCTTCCAAAGTCTTGTTTTCTTCAAAGTGGCTTGCTAATCAGCCCTTGTGAGCTTCTTTGATTAGGGACTCTCGAATCCCTCAACTCGAAATACATAGCTTTCCTCCCTTGAAGAGATATCCATCCATCAAGTAATAGCAACACTCGGCTTTGGTCTTACTTAGTTTATACCAATGGCCAAAATCTTGATCCCCGTCGTAAGCTCCCTTGACGCGAAAATGACCTGAAAGAGAGAGTGTTACAACCCACAAAATAGAAACTAAACTAAATACTTGGTTCACCTGATAAGGATAGAAAAACAGCAGTGAAATGAACATGTAAATGGAAACAAAATGAGATGAAATTTGACATGAGTATTAAGGGAAATGTAACGACCCCAGTAGGGTCAAGGCATAATTAATAAACTTTCTTAAATCATAAATATTAATCCTTCTATCTGTACATCTTTGACAGAACTCAAGACAACGCTATAACTGACAAAGCTCGATCCTTTCAAAACTTGCCTTCGTCTTAAATTTTGCGAATTCATCATCAACAGAATTGAACGACTAACCCAAACATTTGGTTTTGTAACATAATCAGTCAATAGAAAATGCCCTTAGAACACTCGACCTTATTATTCTTGAGCTGCTCGAAATCGCAGGCATCTGCCAGTTGCTAGACAACAAGCAGCTCTACTCACATCATCCGATGCATAAAACACTCGACCTCTACCAATCACTAAACGATAAAACATAAAACTCACTTATGCTGATCGCTAAACGACAAGCACAGGGCTCACTTCTGCCTGTAGTGAAAATCTACATCACCGGTTATCATGTGCATCTCACGTGACTTCTTAACATCGCCAGTAAGAGACATCATCCGGTGAACAACAATCGTTCACCATCCACCGATGACGTCAGCCGGATGATGTCCTCATCCGTCAGAGACATCTTCTGGTAGGCATGTGTAAAACACGTGACTCACTTACCTCATCCGATAAGATACATCATCCGGTTAACAACAAACGTTCACCATCCACCGGTGACGTCAACCGGATGATTCATTCATCCAGCTTCTATCACACAGCTCCTACGATAACGTCAACCGGATGATACGTTCACCCAACTTCTATCATACAACAATGAAACCCAGAAATCTTAATACAAGTCATACCGACAGAAAGGTAACCTGACCTTCACAGATGTCTACATCCAGCTTCTATCATTCAGCAGTAAAACACAATAATCATCAAGCAACTTCAATCAACAGGAAATACCTCGACTCACACACATTTCAACTTCATGGACATAAACCTTAAACGAATAAAAATCATAGACTCGTTCAGGATACGTAAGCAGACGACTCATATAAAACAGGATGTCCTAGGTTCTTACAATCATCCTCAAACTCAGAAGTTGAACCAGACAATTTCAAGTCCAAATTAAAAACATGATCTCATCCTACTTAGACATCAGTTTTCTCATAAATCTTACTGACTTAAAATGAGCATAACCACGGGTCGTAATCGCCATCCAGCCACTGAATTGCTCCCTGAACACCTTCCAGCAGCCAAACTTAGATATCTTCATTAAATTTGGAATCCTCACCTGATGGCTCTTCACCTACATCATAAGGTTTAAACTATAAGCCTAATGCTTAGTAAGGAATGCAATACTAACATGTATACGTGAATGCATAGTTGCAAGAAAATCATGATCGTGTTCGTTTCATGCTCTTTTCTTATTCTTTTCATGTTCTTGTTCATCACTTTCATCATATGGATTAAGGGAGGATTTGTGCTGTAAAGGGGGGATGACAGTGCAAGTGTACATAGTCTCTTTCGGGCCATATTCATGGTTCTTCTCTTTGGACAGTGACATACGCCAAACCGCCCCCAACCCTCACTTAATCCGGTTGCATAAGTTTCATATTCATTCTAATATCTTGTTCATGGGGGAAAAACATGCTCATAAATCATTTTAGTATGCTTGAGAAGTAAATCATGATGCATGACATGAATGTTTTTAAATCATCAGACTATGGAAAATTTCATACTAGACAGTCGACTTCATAGACTCTATAAGAACATCATATAACATAGTTCTCAAACATCCATAAATCATCCAAGTACAACCATCTTACTAACTTAAAACAAACATCAAACACATAACTAATTTAGTACCCTTAAGATGTAGGGCCCTAATAGCCGAAAATCTTAATACATTCACTTACTTGGCTTCCTTAGCAAATTCGTGCTCATTTTCTTCAGACTTCTTCACCTAAAACATTTACATCACAGTAGTTAAAATAAAATCCTAAAAGTCCTAATCACAAGTCATCCTAGGATCTAGTAGTTAAAGTCATTCCCGAATCCCTTTGTCTAGTTCTCTATGTGCAGTCTGAAATCCAAAAACCGAAACAGCTAGGTTCAACTAACGATTAATCAGGGTCGGTTATATCAAATGTCCAGAATTGATTCGGAAATGACATTACTAAATCCAGATTATAAATGTTACTATTGTTACTCGGCCATTGGAGAAACCAAACTCCAATACTAAGCTGAAAAACAGAGCTTAACAACTAACTGACAACTACATTGTCTAACCCATACCTCGAGCGTGGAGTATCCGAGAAATAGCAAGGGAACTGGTCGTCGAAGGGAGGATTACTGGCAGGCAGAGAGCGAGAGCTCGAGAGAGAAAATCGCTGAAAGGAGAAAGTGTCGGCTATAGTGGCGTTGGTGAGGTTTAAAACTTTTCCATTTCCTTTATATAACGATCACAACCCACCCTTATTACAATTTTGCCACTCAACTAGTTTCATGCAATTTGGAGCAAATCTTGGTACTAAATTTAAATCAAAAGGTCCAATAATAATGGTGACAGTTAAATCAGTTAAGAAATCACCTGGCCGAAATTGTCGGGTGTTACATCCACCCCTCCTTAAACAAAATTTTTGTCCTCAAAAATTGCTCAAACAAAGAGCTCCGGATATTTGTCCAGCATGTCTCGTTGTCGTTCCCATGTGGCTTCTTCAATACCATGATTCATCCATAAGACTTTCACTAGTTGAATTTCCTTATTCCTCAGAGTCTTAACTACAGATTCTATAATCCTTACAGGCTTCTCTTCATACATCAGTGTTGGATCGATTTCGATTTCAGTTTGCTCAACAACATGTGTCGGATCACGTATGCATTTCCTTAACATTGACACATGAAAGACATTATGTACATTTTCCAGTGATAGAGGCAATTGCAGTTTGTAAGCTGTACTACCAATCTTTTCCAAGACAGAGAATGGTCCAATAAATCACGGGTTATGTTTTCCCTTCTTGCCAAATCTTAAAACTCCCTTAAATGGTGAAATCTTTAAGAAAACTTCGTCTCCGACAGCAAACTCAAGGTCTCTCCTTCTTTGGTCTGCATAACTCTTCTATCGGCTTTGTGCAGTCGTCATCCTTTTCCTAATAATGGCGATCTTGTCTGACATCTGCTGCAAAATTTCGGGGCCTAGGAGTTTTGCTTCGCCAACCTCATCCCAGTATAAGGGTGATCTACATTTCCTACCATACAACGCCTCGTAGGGTGTCATACCGATGGTGGACTGGTAACTATTGTTGTAGGAGAATTCCACTAAGGATAGGTGTCGACTCCAAGATGTCTAAAAGTCTAGCACACACGCTCTTAACATGTCTTCGAGTGTCTGAATTGTTCTCTCTGATTGGCCATCTGTCTGAGGGTGGAATGCAGTGCTGAAGGATAACTTTGTACCAAGAGTGCCTTGAAGACTTTGCCAAAACCTTGAGGTGAACCTAGGGTCACGATCAGAGACTATAGATATCGGAATCCCATGCAATCTGATAATTTCCTAACATACAGACTAGCAAGCTGGTCCATTGTATAAGTTGTTTTTACAGGCAGGAAGTGAGCCGATTTCGTCATTCTGTCAACCACAACCCAAATACTATCATGTCCTTTGATTGTCTTTGGTAATCCTACCACAAAATCCATGGCAATATTTTTCCACTTCCATTCAGGGATCAATAAGGGTTGGAGAGTACCTCCTGGGCGTTGTTGTTCTGCTTTAACTTGTTGGCAAACCAAACATGACTCCACATACTTGGTAATATCCCTCTTCATATTTGGCCACCAATAATGTAACCTTAAATCCCGATACATCTTGGCGTTACCAGGATGTACAGAGAAAGGAGATGAGTGTGCCTCAGCCAAGATCAACTCACGCAACTCCTTATCACTTGGAATAAACCATCGATTCCTAAATCTCAAAATACCATCATTGGAGAGACTGAATTCAGGGGAGGCATCTTTTAACTTACTCATCATAATATTATTCTCCTTTGAATCCTTCTGTTGTGCCTCTTTGATCTTATCCAAAATAGTTGGTCGAATGGTTAAATCAGCAAGTAAGGTTGACAAATCAGGAACTATTTCTAACTCGAACTTCTGAACTTCCTTCCATAATGGTATAGACATGGTTGATACTGCGGGCTGCATTGTCTTTGACATTCTGCTTAATGCATCAGCCACAGCATTGGCCTTACCCGGGTGATATTTAATTTCGAAATCATAATCCTTAACAAACTCCAACCAACGTCTTTGTCTCATGTTTAATTCCTTTTGGGTGAAGAGGTACTTCAGGCTCTTATGGTCAGAAAACACCTCACACTGCTGACCATATAAATAGTGTTTCCAAATTTTTAGTGCAAAAACATTAGCAGCTAATTCCAAATCGTTTGTGGGGTAATTCTGCTCATAACCTTTCAGTTGTCTGGAAGCATATGCCACAACCTTGCCTTCTTGCATTAAGACACACCTTAATCCAATTTTGGATGCATCACAATAGACACTGAATCTTCCTCCTTCAATTGGGAGTGTCAAAAGAGGGGCCGTTGTTAATTTTTGTTTTAGTATCTGGAAGCCATTCTCACAAGCTGCAGTCCAAGAGTACTTGGTGTCCTTCTTAGTCAAACTTGTTAAAGGTTTAGCTATCATAGAAAATCCCTTAATAAACTTCCTATAATAACCTGCCAGACCAAGGAAACTGCGGACCTCACTGGCATTCCTTGGCTGTGGCCAATCCTTAACTGCCTGAATTTTGGTTGGATCTACTGATATACCTTCAACAAAGATGACATGGCCTAAGAAGTTGACCTTATCCAACCAGAACTCACACTTAGACAGCTTGGCATAGAGTTGCTGCTGTTTTAATGTTGTCAAAACTACTCTTAAGTGTTCCTTGTGGTCAGCTTTAGTCCGTGAGTAAATTAAGATATCATCTATGAACACAATTACAAACTTGTCCAAGTAATCACGAAACACTCGATTCATCAGGTCCATAAAGGTTGCAGGTGCATTGGTTAACCCAAACGACATAACAAGGAATTCATAATGTCCATAACGGGTCCTGAAGGCTGTCTTAGGTATATCACTCTCCTTAACCTTCAATTGGTAATAGCCCGAACGTAAGTCAATCTTTGAAAATACTTTAGCTCCTTGTAATTGGTCAATTAGGTCATCAATTCGGGGCAAGGGGTACTTGTTCTTAATTGTCAACTTATTCAATTCTCTGTAATCTATGCACATTCTAAGAGAACCGTCTTTCTTCTTAACAAATAAGACAGGTGCACCCCAGGGAGAACTACTAGAGCGTATAAACCCTTTCTCTACTAATTCCTACAGTTGGACCTTTAATTCCTTCAGCTCAACTGGTGCCATGCGGTAAGGGTTCTTGGATATAGGTAATGCCTCGGGATATGTATTGATTACAAATTCAACTTCTCTATTAGGTGGTAATCCGGGCAAGTCATCCATAAATACTTCAGGAAACTCTTTAACTATAGAAATATCTTGTAGTTCTACTTTATTCTTTACCCGAGTATCGATTACACTAGCTAGATAACTCTTACAGCCATCTTTCAATAACCGTTGAGTCTCTAGCGAGGATATAATCGGTATTTTACTTATTTTTGGGATAGCTTGGAAGGTATACCGATCTCCATTTGGGGGTCGAAACTCAACTAATCCAGACCTACAACTTATAGTGGCATAATGTCTGGATAACCAATCCATTCATATTATAACTTCATATCCCTTCATGTCAATTACAATCAGCTCTACATATAACTTCTTATCTCTTAAGGACACAATGTCACCCTTCACTATCTGTTCAGAATGTAAGGATTTCCCTGATGGTAACATGACACTATACAGCCTATCAGCTGGTAAGTATCCTAACTTATGCTTACAGACAAACAGGGTTGCTATAAATGAGTGGGTGGCCCCCGTGTCTATAAGTGTGTAAGCAGAAATACCACAAATCATAATTGTACATGTTATGACCGTATGCTACACAGCATCTTCACCCTCCATCATAGCAAAGACTCTGGGTGCTATTCTTGCTCGATTGGGGTCTGGAGGCATGGGGCAGTCTCTGACTACATGTCCGACCTTGTCACATCTGTAGCAACGACCAGAGTGTAGCTTGCACTCGCCATGGTGGTTCTTCTGGCAGTTAGAGCATAGAGGGGCTAATGGTCGTTTTCCCTTCCCTTGGTCATCATTTGGATTGAAGGGTCTCTTTATACCTTGCTGTTGTTGTTGTGGTCTCCTATTCTGTTGCGGTTGTCATCCTTTGTTCTGACGTGGTGGCGGCTGAGCCTCCTTAGTGAACTTCCTTGGCTGTTCACGTTGCACATATGTCGTTATCTCAGCCTCTTCCAGTTTTAAGGCCTTAGCCGTCACTTCACCATATGGTATATTATGTATTCCAGCAGTTTTTACTCTCATATACAAACTCGGCTTCAGTCCTTGAACAAATTGGTGAATCTTGTCCTCATCATCCTCAACCAATCGGGAAGCAAACCGTGATAAAGCCTCAAATTTGCATATGTAATCTGCCACAGAGCCAGTTTGTCGCAAATTCATAAACTCCTTCTTCTTGCTGACCCGAACGGTCCTATTGAAATACTTGTCAAAGAAAGCAGTCTTAAACCTTTCCCAGGTCATAGGTCATGCATTAATGGTACTCTGGATTGAGTCCCACCAATGTCTTGCACTCAATTCCAAATAAAAAACAGCATATGTGACCTTAACTCCTTCCTCAACCTTTGTATAAGTGAACATGTCCTCCATTTTTCGAATCCATTCCTCAGCATAAACAGAATCCAAAACTTGTCCATTGAATACCGGAGGTCGAAGCCGGTGGAAATGCTCACCCATATGATCATGAGTTGCATTAGTACTGGAGTTCCCTTGTTCCTCTCTAGTGGCCACAAGATGTTCTATTTGGCGTGATTGGCGAATAACTAATTCTGTCAGCTGAGCAATGGTGTTACTATCCACGTTGTCTTCTCTCTGTTGACCTGTTACCATTTTGAGATTCCTAAACAAATAATCGTAACATATCTTAACTTAATGACATTACTAAAATCATAAACAGTTACAGTTGCTAGAGTGTACTCAGGTGGCAATCTGTGCTGGGAGGCAGTCTACAGAATCGATTTTAGAACCCGGTTTTGCTCTAATACCATAATTGTAATGACCCCAATAGGGTCAAGGCATAATTAATAAACTTTCTTAAATCATAAATATTAATTCTTCTATCTGTACAACTTTATGTATATATATATCCCTTATTATTTTTTTCTTTGAAAGAACTCGGGACAACGCTATAACTGACAAAGCTCGATCCTTTCAAAACTTGCCTTCGTCTTAAATTTTGCGAATTCATCATACACAGAATCGAACGACTAACCCAAACATTAGTTTTGTAACATAATCGGCCAATACAAAATGCCCTTAGAACACTCGACCTCATTATTCTTGAGCTGCTCGAAATCGCAGGCATCTGCCAGTTGCTAGACAACAAGAGCTCTACTCACATCATCCGATGCATAAAACACTCGACCTCTACCGATCACTAAACGACAAAACATAAAACTCACTTATGCCAATCGCTAAACGACAAGCACAGGGCTCGCTTCTGCCGGTAGTGAAAATCTACATCATCCGGTTATCATGTGCATCTCACGTGACTTCTAAACATTGCCAGTAAGAGACATCATCCAGTGAACAACAACCGTTCACCATCCACCGATGACGTCAGCCGGATGATGTCCTCATCCGTCAGAGACATCTTCAGGTAGGCATGTGCAAAACACGTGACTCACTTACCTCATCCGATAAGAGACATCATCCGGTGAACAGCAAACGTTCACCATCCACCGGTGACGTCAACCGAATGATTCATTCATCCAGCTTCTATCACACAGCTCCTGCCGATAATGTCAGCCGGATGATACGTTCACCCAACTTCTATCATACAACAATGAAACCCGGAAATCTTTAAACAACTTATACCGACAGAAAGGTAACATGACCTTCACAGATGTCTGCATCCAGCTTCTATCATTCAGCAGTAAAACACAATAATCATCAAGCAACTTCAATCAACAAGAAATACCTCGACTAACACATTTCAACTTGATGGACATAAACCTTAAACGATTAAAAATTATAGACTCGTTTAGGATACGTAAGCGGAAGACTCATATAAAACAGGATGTCCTAGGTTCTTACAATCATCCTTAAACTCAGAAGTTGAACCAGACAATTTCAAGTCCAAATTAAAAACATGATCTTATCCTACTTAGACATCAGTTTTCTCATAAATCTTACTGACATAAAATGAGCATAACCACGGGTCGTAATCGCCATCCAGCCACTGAATTGCTCCCTGAACACCTTCCAGCAGCCAAACTTAGACATCTTCATTAAATTTGGAATCCTCACCTGATGGCTCTTCACCTACATCATAAGATTTAAACTATAAGCCTAATGCTTAGTAAGGAATGCAATACTAATATGTATACGTGAATGCATAGTTGCAAGAAAATCATGATCGTGTTCGTTTCATGCTCTTTTCTCATTCTTTTCATGTTCTTGTTCATCACTTTCATCATATGGATTAAGGGAGGATTTGTGCCGTAAAGGGGGGATGACAGTGCAAGTGTACATAGTCCCTTTCAGGTCGTATTGCTGGTCCTTCTCTTTGGACAGTGACATAAGCCAAACCGCTCCCAACCCTCACTTAATCCGGTTGCATAAGTTTCATATTCATTCTCATATCTTGTTAATGGTAGAAAAACATGCTCGTAAATCATTTTCATATGCTTGAGAAGTAAATCATGATGCATGACATGAATGTTCTTAAATCATCAGACTATGAAAAATATCATACTAGACAAGCGACTTTATAGACTCTATAAGAACATCATATAACATAGTTCTCAAATATTCATAAAGCATCCAAGTACAACCATCTTACTAACTTAAAACAAACATCAAACACATAACTAATTTAGTACCTTTAAGATGTAGAGCCCTAATGGCCGAAAATCTTAATACATTCACTTACCTGGCTTCCTTAGCAAATTCGTGCTCCTTTTCTTCAGACTTCTTCTCCTAAAACATTTAAATCGCAGTAGTTAAAACAAAATCCTAAAAGTCCTAATCACAAGTCATCCTAGGATCTAGTAGTTAAAGTCATTCCCGAATCCCTTAGTCTAGTTCTCTGTGTGTAGTCTAAAATCCAAAAACCGAAACAGCTAGGTTCAACTAACGATTATAAATGTTACTATTGTTACTCGGCCATTGGAGAAACCAAACTCCAATACTAAGCTGAAAAAAAGAGCTTAACAACTAACTGACAACTACATTGTCTAACCTATACCTTGAGCGTAGAGTATCAGACAAATAGCAAGGGAACTGGTCGTCGAAGGGAGGATTACTGGCAGGTAGAGAGCGAGAGCTCGGGAGAGAAAATCGTTGAAAGGAGAAAGTGTCGGCTACAGTTGCGTTGGTGAGGTTTAAAACTTTTCCATTTCCTTTATATAACGATCACAACCCACCCTTATTACAATTTTGCCACTCAAACTAGTTTCACACAATTTGGAGCAAATCTTGGTATTAAATTTAAATCAAAAGGTCCAATAATAATGGTGACAGTTAAATCAGTTAAGAAATCACCTGGCCGAAATTGTCGGGTGTTACAGGATATGTGAAGTAACAAACCCTGAAATGACAGATGAAATGATGAAGCAGAATGAAGTTATGATGAAAAATTCGAGGCTGACCGATGAGTAATATTTTTTAAGCTCTCGATGAATGCTATTCCCTAAGAAAGAACAACAGTCTTTGAGAATGGTTTTACCACCTTTCTGAGGAAAGGATGGAACTAAGGACTCAACAAGTAACCTTCAACTTGTGTGAAATAGAGGCACACTCCTCACGATTTCAATGAACTGTGGCTTACCTTTCGGTAACTAAAACCAACTTGGTTTGGAAGGAAAATAGACTTTTTATTAATTTGGCAAAAGTTACTACAAACACTAATAACCATGCTTATATATTATCTAGGGCGGCTAGGGTTTGTTGAATGAAGAAAAGGAGGGAGTTAGCCGTTAATTGCTTCTCCATTGCTCGACCAAGATGAAAGTCGTGCGCGCTTCATCGGGCGGTTGTGATGCTGTCTGTGCAACCATGATCAAGTTCCTCTCTAAGCCACATCAACAATCTGATGCGCGCCTCCTTGAGCCTTCCATCATGCAAAGTCATCACTCCATGCTGCTGTGATTCTTCTTGGGCATGCTAAGGTCCGCCGCCAATCTCTAAGGTGGGTGGTGCTCCTCCATGCAAGCTCAACTCCTTTGATGCAAACTCGAGTTTTAACCACCATCTAACCTAGCATACATCTATTCCTACAACTAGAGCATGCATGCAAATAATAATAAAGGCAAATGTTTGCCCAATAATACAAGAAGGCTAATGTTTGCCAATAGAATACAAGATAGTTGGTTACACAGTCTTGTTTTGTAACGACCCCTTTTCCCAGAAAGATTTTGTCCGCTCTAGGGATTGGGCCGTAGCTCAATATCCTCCCCTCACGGCTTTGTTTGGCGAGAACTTCCCGAAACGTCACCCAATCTGGAATCGCTCTCGCCGAAGCACTTTTAACTTCGGAGTTCTTATGAGATCTGTTGCCAATTGTGCTCCAAAACGCGTCTTGCTATGTCTCCCTCTTTACATATGTTTCATTTCCACATACTTCCCCAAGCGATGTGGGATTGTGACGACCCCCTCTTTACGACCTGTCACCTTCCGGTTCGCCCTCGCAGACATACCGCCATCCAGGTTCCGGTTCGTGCAGCCATCGTACACATCCGGGTCATCACAATCACCCCCCCTCGGGGGCCCAACGTCCTGGTTGGCAACATTTCTGGTTGAATACAGGCTCTGATACCATTTGTAACGACCCCTTTTCCCGACAAGATATTGTCCGCTCTGGGGATTAGGTCGTAGCCCAATATCCTTCCCTCACAGCTTTGTTTGGCGAGAACTTCCCGGAAGGTCACCCAACCTGGAATTGCTCTCGCCGATGCACTTTTAACTTCGGAGTTCTTATGAGATCCGTTGCCAATTGTGCTCCAAAATGCGTCTTGCTATGTTGGGAGGGTCTCTTTACATATGTTTCATTTCCACATACTTCCCCAAGCGATGTGGGATTGTGACGACCCCCTCTTTACGACCTGTCACCTTCCGGTTTGCCCGCGCGGAAGTACCGCCATCCAGGTTCCAGTTCGTGCAGCCATTGTACACATCTGGGTCATCACATGTTTTTGGGAAGAAAAATTTCCTCTTAAATTTGAGTTGTTTCCAATCATGCATCCCAAGTCAGAATGTGTAGAGGTTGAGCCATGTCCCCTGAGTTAGGCTCCCACTCTAAATCATCAAAGAAATCGACACCTGTAAAAGAAGTAAATTCGTGAGTAAAAATGTTAAGTAAAGCACAAGACTTCATTTGAAATCAAGTGATTGGCCTTTGAGGCATGTCATCCCTTGATCTAATCAAATCCCAAGAACCTAGTGCTCAATTCGATTAGAAGGACATACCTTTTAGAAAGTGCATCGGCCACCACATTGGTTTCTCCCTTCTTGTATTTGATGACTTATGGATAACACTTGAGAAATTCCACACATTTAGCGTGTCTCCTATTCAACTTCCCTTGACTCTTGATATACTTAAGAGTTTGGTGATCAGTGTGAATAACAAATTCTTTTGGAAGTAAATAATGTTGCCAAACCTCAAGAGCTCGAACAACGACTAGAAACTCCTTGTCATATATTGAGTAGTTCAAATTAGCCCCCTTGAGCTTCTCACTAAAACAGGTGATGGACTTACCCTCTTGCATAAGCAGTGCTCCAATACCGATTCTGGAGGCATCACATTCTTCTTTAAAAACCTTGTTGAAATCGGGTAGCACAAGGATAGAGGCAATACAAATCTTCTCTTTGATCAACTCAAAGCTTTGTTGACAAGCTTGAGTCAAACAAAACTCCATTCCTTTCTTAATGCAATCGGTTGGGGGAGACACAATTGTACCTAAAGTTCTTAATAAATCTCTGATAAAATGAAGCTAAACCATGAAAACTTCTTACCTCCGAGATTCCTTTAGGGGTCGGCCAATCCTTTATAGCTTTGATTTTAGATTTATCTACTTCCATGCCATCTTTGGTAATGATATAGCCAAGAAAATGAACCATCTCTTATACAAAATAGCACTTCTTGAGGTTTCCATATAACTTGGCATCTCTAAGAGTACCAAATAGGGTTTTAAAATTAACCCAAATGTGAATTGAGATTGATGTGCCAAGGGGCACGCTCACACAACTCTGAGCAAAACTCCTTACTAATTTATTTGCTCATGTTGTAGGTCATATTCATTAAGATTTAAGGGCAATAGATGCCAAAAAACAAGCCAAGTGAAGGCTCTTTAAGATGATGAAGGTTGAGTCAAAGATAAGGGTAAATAAACTGTTGGAACAAAAGGTAAAGGACGAGTTTCTAAGCACCAAAAAACACTAGACTTGTGAAGCACTTAAATAGATCAACCTCCATCATTCCCTTCTTGAAGAAGTGAAGAACAAAGGGGCACAAGACTTGGAGAAATCAAGACATCTTACAAGCATGGGAGCATCCCTCGTCCACCTCAAGTTGAAGAAGAAATTTGTCTTCCTTTTTGACAACTAATGTAACCGTGCCTATATTTTATTTTCTTTCAAAAAACACCTAGTTATTTTTAAGTTTGCATGACATCTATGGCACAACACTTTATGGTAGGATTAGGGCTGCATTTAGGAGGGAGAATGAGCTGTATTTGGAGGGAAGAAAGTACAAGGATCATGGGAGAGAGAAAGTTGTACCTTTGACCAATGAGGTGGCCCAATGGCCATGCACTTCTAGAGCCTTCTTCCACCTTTTTGTGTGTTAAACCATAATTGTAATTGGAGGAGGTATTTAACCTCTCCTTGGCTATTGTAGCAGCCATCTTGGTTGGAATTGAAAAGCTGAAGTACATCTTCAAAACTGAGCCTCCATCGAGTCTCAATCTCATTGTCGCTAGTGAGTAATATCCAATCAATTTTTCGTGCCCATGGTCTTCTAAGTTGTGAGTATTCTTAGAAGCCCTTATTGTTGCTCTTTTCACTACCTTCTTGGAGGTAGTATCCATAGCAAAAGAGTATTAAGGTCTCTTCCATAGCTATTTGGAGTGTCCTCCTTCAAATGAGGAGCCAAAAGTCGAGAGGTTCTGTTATACCCTCCTCAGACTAATGAGCACAATTTCAGCCATATCTTTTCTATCCAAACGATTCATCCTCTCATTTTTTCACACAACCACTCTCATACCCATAACTTTAAATTGCCACTAATTTTGCATCATTTCATTTTCAAATGAGAGAGATACACATCTCCAAATTTGGTGTTTTGTTCTCGGCCAGAGCAGTAAACCGAGCTTTGGCGACCTTTGATATTTTGACCATATCTTTCTATTAGCAAGCTACTATTAAATTTTCACAATATTTGGATTTATTTTAAAGCAGTTACTCTGTCTGGACTTTGAGGTATTCTCTGCCAAAAATTGGGAATATTGAATAAAATTGTTGTTGTGGTTTGTTACTTGCCTTTTGACTGTAGGTTGAAGCGTATCATTTGGTATTAAAGCCTGATATATCCTTGATGTGTTTGCTGTTTTTTTGCTGTATTTTGATTTTCCGAAATGAAGACAAGAAGAAGTGCTAAACTTAACCAAAACTAAGGCCCTAATGACCAACCAACCGTGGCACCCAACCCGAGTGTTGGTGAATCTAGCTACCAAGGACAAATTGATGAGTTGAACAATAAGCTTTATAGCTTACACCAATGGATTATGAAATGAGGAATGAGTGTTTGAGAGTTCCTCAATGACCTTTACATAGGAGAAGAAATCATGTTGCTGAAAGTTTTTAAGAAGAATCGGAGGATGAGGATTTTGATGATCACCATGCTAGGCGTGATGCTAGCAAGGATTTGAGCAATGTGAAGATTTCCATTCCGTCCTTTAATGGTTCATGCAATAGAGATGTGTTCTTAGATTGGGTGGACAAAGTGGAGAAAGAGTTTAACTACTACAATTACTTTGAGAAAGTGAAAATACAACTAGTGTCTTTAGAGTTGGCCGAATATGCTACGGTATGGTGGGACAACTTGAGGGCACAAAGGAGGCATGAAGGGGATGATCCTATTTTGACTTGGAGGGCTATGAAGTCCTTGATGTGGAAAAGATTCATGCCTAGTCATTGCAAACAAGAGTTGTTTTTACAAATGCAAAATTTGAAGCAAAATTCACAAACAGTTGAAGAGCATCTAATCGAATTTGAGACACTCAAGATTAGGAGTGGATTCAAAGAGTCCGAAGAGTAAGTGATTGCTAGATTCATAAGGGGTTTGAATTGAGAGATTGGTGATGTGGTGGAACTACAAACATTGGAAACCATAGATGTGGTAGTACAACTAGCTTTGAAGGTTGAAAGACAAGTAAAAAGAAAAGGGAAGGGAGTTGGCAATCGGTTTCCCCCAAAGATTGAGACCTCTTTTCAACCAGCATTGAAGGTGGATGAATAGAAACCTTATGTGAATAGTTGGCCACCAAAAGAAGTAGAGGATAAGAAAGTGGTGGAAGGAGCCACTCAACCTAGAGTAAGAGAAATCAAATGTTTTAAGTGCCTTGGATTGAGGTACTGTAACGACCCCTTATCCCAGCAAGATATTGTCCGCTCCGGGGATCGGGCCGCAGCCCAATATCCTCCCCTCACGGCTTTGTTTGGCGAGAGCACTTCCCGGGAGGTCACCCAACCTGGAATTACTCTCGCCGGAGTACGCTTAACTTCGGAGTTCTTATGGGATCCGTTGCCAATCGTGCTCCAAAACGCGTCTTACTATATTGGGAGGGATCTCTTACATATGTTTCATTTCCACATACTTCCCCAAGCGCTGTGGGATTGTGACGACCCCCTCTTTACGACCTGTCACCTTCCGGCTTGCCCGCGCGGACGTACCGCCATCCGGGTTCCGGTTCGTGCAGCCATCGTACCAGTACAGATTCGGGACTTACAGATTCGGGTCATCACAATCACCCCCCCTTGGGGGCCCAACGTCCTCGTTGGCCACAATTCCGGTTGGGTACAGGCTCTGATACCATTTGTAACGACCCCTTATCCCAGCAAGATATTGTCCGCTCCGGGGATCGGGCCGCAGCCCAATATCCTCCCCTCACGGCTTTGTTTGGCGAGAGCACTTCCCGGGAGGTCACCCAACCTGGAATTACTCTCGCCGGAGTACGCTTAACTTCGGAGTTCTTATGGGATCCGTTGCCAATCGTGCTCCAAAACGCGTCTTACTATATTGGGAGAGATCTCTTACATATGTTTCATTTCCACATACTTCCCCAAGCGTTGTGGGATTGTGACGACCCCCTCTTTACGACCTGTCACCTTCCGGCTTGCCCGCGCGGACGTACCGCCATCCGGGTTCCGGTTCGTGCAGCCATCGTACCAGTACAGATTCGGGACTTACAGATTCGGGTCATCACAGGTACATTGCCCCAATAGATGGGTGGTGATACTTAGAGAGGGCACCGACGAGGTAGTAAGTGACGATGAGTTGGTGGAACGCTCTAGTGAGGATCTTAAACCACAAGAAGAAGTGTTCCTCCCTCAAGAGGGACCACTCTTGTTAGGTGTGCAGAGGACCTTAATAACTCAAGCTATCAGTGAAGAGTGTCAACGAGAAAGCATCGTCCATAGTAGATGTCTAGTCAAGGAGAAAGTGTGTTCCCTCATTATTGATAGAGGTAGTTGTAATAATGTAGCATCTTGTGATATTGTAAGTGATCAAGTTGACTCCCTTCCAACTAGAACAAGTAGCCTTAGATGAGAAATTAAGGAAGGAAGAGTCAAACCTATTCTTCTCCTAACCAAGAAAGGAAGAACAAATGTATTGTGCAAGATAACCAAGAACCAAGAGATTCATCAAAGACACCAACCACCTATACCAATTGGCTATCCTTCTTGGGAAAAAAAGAGGAAGAAGAGAGCATTCTTTTGGGATTTAAGGTCAAATCTTCAACCACCCGAAGAGGATGTCGTGCCAAAGGGCACGCTCACACAACTCTGAACCAAACTCCTTACTAATTTATTTGCTCATGTTATAGGTCATATTCACAAAGATCTAAGAGCATTAGATGCCAACAAACAAGCCAAGGGAAGGCTCTCTAAGATGATGAAGGTTGAGTCAAAGGTAAAGGTAAATAAACTCTTGGAACAAAAGGGAAGCGACGAGTTTCTGAGCACCAAAGAACACCCGACCCGTGAAGCACTTAAAGAGACAAACCTCCGTCATTCCCTCCTTGAAGAAGTGAAGAACAAAGGGGCACAAGACTTGGAGAAATAGAGCCATCTTATAAGCATGCGAGCATTCCCATGTCCACCTTGAGTTGAAGAATTGACAGCTAATGTAACCGTGCTTATATTTTATTTTCTTTGCAAAAACACCTAGTTATTTTTATGTTTGCATGACATGCATGGCTCAACCCTTTATGGTAGGATTAGGGCTGAATTTAGGAGGGAGAATGAGCTGTATTTGGAAGGAAGAAAGTACAAGGATCAATGGCGAGAGAAAGTTGTACCTTCGACCGATTAGGTGACCGAATGGCCATTCACTTCTAGAGCCTTCTTCCACCTTTTTGTGTGCTAAACGCTAATTGTAATTGGAATATGTATGCCCCTCCTTAGCTACTGTAGCAGCCATCTTGGTTGGAATTGAAAAGCTGAAGTTCATCTTCAAAACCGAGCCTCCATCGAGTCTCAATCCCTTTGCCACCGGTGAGTAATATCCAATCAAGTTTTTGTGCACATTGTCTTCTAAGTTGTGAGTATTTTTAGAAGCCCTTATTGTTTCTCTTTTCATTGCCTTCTTGGAGGTAGTATCCATAGCAAAAGAGTGTTAAAGTCTCTTCCATAGCTCGTTGGAGTGTCCTCCTTCAAAAGAGGAGCCAAAAGTCGAGAGGTTCTGTTATACCTTCCTCAGACTAACCAGCACCCTTTCAGCCATATCTTTTCTATCCAAGCCATTCATCCTCTCATTTTTACACACAACAACCCTCATACCCACAACTTTAAACTGCCACAAATTTTTCATAATTTCATTTTCAAATGAGAGAGTTACACCTCTCCAAATTTGGTGTTTTGTTCTCGGCTAGAGCAGTAAATCGAGCTCCGGTGACCTTTGAAATTTTGACCATATCTTTCTATTCACAATTATTTAAATCTGCAATTTTCAAGGTATCTCATGTGAATTCCCCAGTATGTTTCATTTAAATTTCAAATCATTTGGAGTAGTATTGAGAAAGTTGTGCATTTGGGAAGTTGAGTGATTCTCGGCCACTAGCAGATTTCAACCGAGTAGTTTTTGTGTTTTTGTTTTGTGTATAACTTTTTTTCTACATCGAATTGGGTTATGAAATTTTAGGAGCATTTCATAAATATTTTTAGCAAGATATTGTTAAATTTTCAGAGTATTTTCATTTATTTTGAAGGAGTTACTCTTTTTGGACTTTTGGGTATTCTCGGTAAAAAATTGGGAATACCGAACAGAATTGTTGTTGTGGTTGTTGCTTTTTTTAACCGTAGGTTGAAGCATATAAGAGATTCATACTATATACCAAGATGTCATCAAAATCGACCACCATGAAATTTCCCAAGAAATCTTTAAGTACGAAATGCATAAGCCTCATAAACGTGATAGGGGCATTAGAAAGTCCAAAAGATATTACTAACCATTATAGAGGCCGTTCTTGGTCTTGAATGCCATTTTTCATTCAGCACATTCCCTCATCCGAATTTAATGGTAGCAATTTTTAAAACTACTTTGGGAAGATTGAACCCCATTAAGTTCATCACACATGTCTTCAAGTCGAGGGATGAGAAACCTATACTTGATGGTTATTTAATTGATGGCCCTACTATCAACGCACATCCTCATAGTCTTATCCTTCATTGGAACTAGTAGTGTGGGAACCGCACAAGGACTCATGGATTCTCGGATGTAGCCCTTATCAAGCAACTCTTGAACTTGCTTGTGCAACTCCTTGGCCTCATCTAGATTCATTCTATAAGCGGGTCTATTCGGTAGTACCACTCCTGGTTGTAAATCAATTTCATGCTCAATATCTTTCAAGGGAGGCAATCTTTGAGGTAGCTCCTCTGGAAACACGTCTTGGTAACTATCTAAGAGTGTCTGAACCTCCTTTAGAATTTTTCCCAACTCCTCCATTCTCTCATGGAAAAACAACAAAATCAAAGTCCCTCCACTTAGAAAAGACTTCCTTAGCTCGTTCTTAGAAATGAAGAGTGTTGCTTTCGGTTTTCCTTCCTTTTGTAGCTCCTCATCTAAGGCTACTTGCTCCAGTTTGAGCTGTGCTAAATTGATTGTTTTTCCTCCAAACTTGAAGGAGTAGCAATTGGAGTATCCATCATAGGACACCCTCAGGTCATATTGCTAAGGCCTTCCTAACAATAGGTAACAATAGGTGCACTTGTTTGGATACCTTAATATCCTCCCGATCATTTAACCACCTCAACTTTTAAGGGCTCAGATGTGAAGTAGTTTCTAACCCCATCAATTATGAGAGAGCACACCTTATCCTTGATTAAACAACGGCTATCAAAGATGTTCTCCCTTTGGAAATCTTCATCATTTACTTGTGACATGAGAACCATTTGGATGACCATCAAGAGTGACCCTTCTTGGGCATGGAACACCTTCTCTTGCGGTTCAAGGTCCTCATTAGGGCCTTCTTCATACTCTTCTTCATTAGTTATATCACCGGTGCCTTCTCTAAGAACCATGACCCTCCTATTGGGGCATTGGTAAGCAATGTGTCCCAATCCGAGACATTTAAAGCACGTGAACTCTCTTGATCTTGGTCAAGTGGCATCTCTTCCACACTTTCTTATCTTCTACCTTCATTGTAGGCCAACTCTTTGTAAAAGGCTTTTTATCATCCACCTTAGGTGGGGGTTTGTGGGAACTCTTGACTTTTGAAGGAAACTGATCAACAAATCCTTTCTCTTTCCTCTTCACTTGCCTCTTAAACTTCAAAGCAAGTTGTACAACACTATCCATGGTCTCCAAGGTGTGTAGCTCCACAACATCTCTAGTCTCTCTTTTCAACCCCCTTATAAATCTTGCAATCACTTGCTCCTTGGGCTCCTTCAATCCACTCCTAATCTTAAGGGTTTGAACTTGGTTAGGTACTCCTCAACAGATTGTGTGCCTTGCTTCAAGTTTTGCATTTTGTAAGAACAACTCTTGTTTGTAGTGGCTTGACACGAATATCTTCCTCATCAAGGATTTTATATGTCTCCAAGTCACAACATTATCATCTTCATGCCTCCTTTGTGCTTTTAAGTTGTCCCACCACAAACTAGCATAGGTCAACTCTAGAGACACTAATTGTAGCTTTGTCCTCTCGGAATAATTGTAGTAATCAAAGACCTTTTCTACTTTATCCACCCAATCCAAGAACACATCACCATTACAAGAACCATCAAAAGAGGGAATAGATACCTATGCAGGCTTGTTCGAGGAGGGAACAAACAACACCTCTCAGGTTTGGCAGTCGTTTGGGAAGAAGGCACTCCAACGTGCTTGAAGAAGAGTTACATACAACATTGCTAAAGATTCTCCATGCCAAAGAAGGGAGGAGGAAGGATGCAATAAAAGTATGACCACTTTGCCTCTCATAAAATGGACACACAAGTAACACTCAATACCTCTTGGATATGACTAATTGACATTCAGCTAATTGAATAAAATGGACACTGAAAGAAGCTTCAATGGAAGCAGACAAGCATTCAGCTAATTGACATTCAAAAGTGATCTGAAAGGAGGCTAAAAGATGGTATAAATACCATGTCTCTTTCTTACCATTTTAAAGTTTGGCAGCTGCTATAAAAATGAGGTTGAAAATGGGAGAGCTCGGCCATATGGTCGGCCGAGTACATGGCCGTACCTCTTGGGTACATGCTCGAACACTACTGAGTGGTCCCTCTTTTTCTTCTGCAAAATGCATTCCTAACCTTACTATCAAACGCTCAGCATGCCCATGCTACAAAATAAACACAAATACTAGAGTTTTGGTAAATAAAAAAAAAAGGCATGCTCGGTTACCCTACTTGTCACAAGGTAGACAAATTCCTCTTTCATTTCTTAGAATGGCCGAGGAGTACTTTCATATTAGTAAGTGGCAAGGCTTCTCCATGTCTTGATTAGTTGGCTCTAACTCCAACTCTTTCAAGGATGCTTTACCTACAAAAAGAGCAAACTCAGTAGTTGAAGGTTTGGTCATTGCCAAGGATTTGGCCCGTGACCGTGTGAGCACATCAGACTTTTTATAGCTTTGAAACTCTATGGCTATCCTTTCTTGGTCCATACTTGCTTCCCACAGTTGTAAGGGTGTTAGAACCACAATTCTTTCATTTTGAACTAGCAAATACTCATTCTTAAATCCATTTTGTTTGACCACTCTATCGTATTGCCATGGTCTCCTCAAAAGGATGTGAATAGCTTGCATCGGTACTACATCACACAAAACTCAATCTTTGTACCTTCCGATTGATAAAACAATACTTATTTGTTTGGTCACTTTGATTTCACCACAATCACTTAACCATTGTAACTTGTATGATTTTAGATGTTTTTCAGTTTTCAAGTTTAACTTTTGAACCATGTACTAGCCATATTAGTGCAACTCCCACTATTGATTATCAAACTACACATTTTGTTGCTGACATCTAATATGAAATATATTCTCTTTGCACTTTTTTCGTGATCCTCCTTGACTTGAACATTTAGTGATCTCCTTGTGACTAATAATTCACCCTTAACTCGTTCTTCCACATCCACGTCACTACAATCCTTTAATGGTAGCTTCTTGTTATCTCTTGAACTCACGCTTTCTACATCTCCATTATCCATCAAAACCATAGCTCGTTTGTTAAAAAAATTCAAAGCGATATGTCTAAATCCTTGGCACCGAAAACACTTGATTTCTCTAGTTGATGTAGAAATTTAAGTCTTACCTTTTTGCAGGGTAACATTGGTGGTCGCGAGCTTACCCTTAGGATCTTCCCTTTTGTTTGGCTTTTCACTTTTCCAACTTGATTTCTAAGAATTATTTGAAGTCGTCCCAACCTTTGCGCTTCTCTTTGCTTTTAGTTGCCGTTCTATTTTTATTTACTTATGTAACAACACTTCCATATCCATATAGTGTTGCAAATCCACTATATCAACAACTTCTTGATTTAATGTGATGACCCAGATGTGTAAGTATGGTACGATGGCTGCACGAACCGGATCCCGGATGGCGGTACGTCCGCGCGGGCGAACCGGAAGGTGACAGGTCGTAAAAAGGGGGTCGTCACAATCCCACATCGCTTGGGGAAGTATGTGGAAATGAAACATATGTAAAGAGACTCTCCCAACATAGCAAGACGCGTTTTGGAGCACAATTGACAACGGATCCCATAAGAACTCCGAAGTTAAAAGTGCTTCGGCGAGAGCAATTCCAGGTTGGGTGACCTTCCGGGAAGTTCTCGCCAAACAAAGCCGTGAGGGGAGGATATTGGGCTGCGGCCCAATCCCCAGAGCGGACAATATCTTGCTGGGAAATCGGGTCGTTACAAATGGTATCAGAGCCTGTACCCAACCGGAAATGTGGCCAACGAGGACGTTGGGCCCCCGAGGGGGGGTGATTGTGATGACCCAGATGTGTAAGTATGGTACGATGGCTGCACGAACCGGATCCCGGATGGCGGTATGTCCGCGCGGGCGAACCGGAAGGTGACAGGTCGTAAACAGGGGGTCGTCACAATCCCACATCGCTTGGGGAAGTATGTGGAAATGAAACATATGTAAAGAGACCCTCCCAACATAGCAAGACGCGTTTTGGAGCACAATTGACAACGGATCCCATAAGAACTCCGAAGTTAAAAGTGCTTCGGCGAGAGAAATTCCAGGTTGGGTGACCTTCCGGGAAGTTCTCGCCAAACAAAGCCGTGAGGGGAGGATATTGGGCTGCGGCCCAATCCCCAGAGCGGACAATATCTTGCTGGGAAATCGGGTCGTTACATTTAATCCTACCAAAAATCTCGCCATTTTGGCTTCCTCATCCTCCTCAATATTAGCCTTTATCATGGAAATTTCCATCTCTTTGTAATACTCTTCCACACTATTAAATCATTGAGTTAAACTATAGAGATTTCAGTACAAATCTCTACAGTAGTGTGTTGAAACAACCTTTTTCTCATAAGTTCTTTCACACTCTCCCACGTGCAAATTCGGGACCCTCCATTACACCTCTAATTTTTTATCAATTGGTCCCACTAAATACTGGCATAGTTTGTGAAACCAACTTAATCTTTTTCTCTTTCGTATAGTTTTGATGATGTGCCTAGAAGGGCCATCGTCTATTTTCACGCCAAAACATTGGCCGACCTTTCACCTAATGAGTGTTCTCTTTCTATACATTTTCATCTTGGGGAATAAGTAGAGTTAAAGCCTAACCTTTAAGGAAAGCATTTGTAATCTAGGAGGAAGCCCAACCAAACCAAGAGAGAGAAGGCACATGAAGGTGACAAGCAAGGTGGACCTCATGCATGGCGCAGCCATATTGAAGTTATGGAGGATGATCAATTGAAGCACTCCAATGAGCAAATGAGAGCCGAGCCAAATGCTCAAGACATGGAGGAGTCAAGCTACTCACCAACATAAGAGCATATTGGCCATCCCATTTTGAAGGAGGAATTTGTCTTCCTTGTTTCAATTTTGTAATCGGCTAGTTGATGAATTATTCAGTTTTCTTAGTTAATTATGCTTTATTAGGTGGTAGAATATTGATGCATTAGAAAGGTATCCTTAGCTGTGATTTTTTTTTGGAGGGGGGGTGGGGGGGGGGGGGGGGGGGTTGAGGGCGAAGAACAACCTGAAGATAGAGACATTTGGAGAGATAAGGACATTGCCAAAAATGGCAAAACATGGTTTGTCCTTGTTTGGTCCACTAGGCCGAACCTCCCCTCTTTTGTCTCCCTCTCTTTTCTGAATTTTGAAGCCCTAAAAGCTTAAGGGAGGAGGGGTATTTAAACCTCTCTTCCAGCTCCGTAAACCCACTTTTGAATGTCAAGAAAAATAAAGGTTTAACCTCTAAAAATTGAAGCTCCTTGAGCCTCAAAGCACCACCTCTCCTCAGTGGGTAATATCCGTTGGTATGTTGTGTATTGTCTTCCATTTTTATGTGTATCTTGGAAGCTCTCATTGTTGTCCTCTACCCGCCTCATCTTGAAGGCATAATCCCTAGGTCACAAAACTCACATTTAAGCTCGTTGAAGTGTTCTTCTTCAAAGAAGAAGCCAAATCCTGAAAGGTGCCATTTATCACCTGCTCGGACCAGCAGCACGACCTCAACCATATCTTTTTTATCCCTTTGACTCATCATACCACTTTTGCACACAACCATTCTCACATCCACAACTTTAATCTTCCACAAGAATCATGTCATTTAATTTTCATATGAGAGAGTTGCATCTCTCCAAAGTTGACATTCTATTCTTGGCCAGAGTAGTAAATCGAGCTCTGGCGGCCTGCAGTATTTTGGCCATAAATTTTCAACCATAGTGCATTAGGCCTTGAAATGTTGAGGGTTTTTCATCCACATCTTCAGTAAGTTCCATTTAAATTTTCAAAGCATTTGGACTTTACTCGTGAAAGTTATACATTCTGGGACTTAGAGTCTTCTCGGCCACCTGTGGTATAAATTCAAGGAGCAGATTATTGGAGCATAAATGCCTCCAATATTCTTTGAGGCATTTATGGTGATGCCCACCAATTGTTCAATGAAATGTCTCAAAGAAAACAGCTTCTTGCTCCTTGCCTTTAACCTTTCCAAGCCCCATGGAAGACTATTATAAATATACATTTTAAAAGAAACAATGATAAAGTTTGCCAATTAATAAGTTTTAATCGAATCTAAAGTTTCTTAAAATATACAAATTAAATACAAGTCCCGGTTATATAATTTGAAATAAAGGAAAACAAATTCTTTCTTCATTAATTTCTTCCCAAGCCTTGAGAAGCCATTTACCTACAAAATTTCGCAAGCCTATTAGATAGATAAAATGGATAAATACTTACCTTGACTTGTGCTAGGCGGATCGGAGTCGTGGGCATATCATTCCCTCCCGGTTCTTGAGGATTTGACCTCAAATCCAATGGTTGGATATCACGGAGGATGCTACACACTTAGGATAAAATTCTAATAAAAATGCTTAAGCAACCAACCCATAGTAGACACAAAAACATAGTTATCCTAAAATTGAAAAACTCTTAACCATCTATAATGGCTCATTAAATTTCAAAAATTTGAATTGTTCATTTTAACAATTTAGAAGCAAGCATACATGATAATGGCATAAGATTCATGCAAGCATAATTGAACAATTTCATTTTCTAGCTAAGCTAACAAATCAATAATAAACCACAAATATGAAAATTACCCTTTTAAAAACAACACTTGGTTCACCCAATTTTAAATCCATCAAAGAATAAGAGTTATATCAATGTTTAGCATAAAACTCAATTTGATCCATACTCATGAAAATAATTTTTCCACTAACCTAATGAGCTAGGATATATCATCTCAAATCAAGATTAACCTAAGGCTAATCACATTTCATGATAAACTAGGCATGTCAACTATATGCTCAAAGTAAAGTTTATTCTTTAAAGAAAACAACGAAAATTTATGCCAAGTTTAGCATACAATTCAACAAGCAATCCAAAACTCAAGAAACTAGTTCATTCATTGAATAATGAGAAATAGGATTCATCAACTATTTTAAGATGGAAACAACAATTTTGGATCACAAATTCTTCCTCCTAGTTCTTTTCAACAAATTAAAATCAAGCTTAGACAAGAAATATTAAACATGATATCCAATTATAGCAAGAACATACAAGAAAGTTGATCTCAAACATGCATTTCATCCAATCAATCTACTATTCAACTAATTCAAAAAGAAATTCATGTGAGGCTTCATGGGTACATACTTTGTTGTCTTCAGTAGAGGGCATCGGATGATGTCTTCAGTAAAAGCCATCGGAAGATGTAGGCAGTAAATTTGTCGTTTAGTGATCGGGCGATGTGTTTTTGTTTTGTGAGTAAAGGCTTTTGTCGTTTTGTGATCGGTGTGAGTTAGATGAATGAATCATCCGGCTTACGTCATCGGTAGATGTGTAAAATAAGTTTTGTCGTTTTGTGATTGGTGTGAGTTAGATGAGTGAATCATCCGGCTTACGTCATCGGTAGATGTGTATAATAAGTTTTGTCGTTTTGTGACCGGTATGAGTTAGATGAATGAATCATCCGGCTTACGTCATCAGTAGAAGTGTATAATAAGTTTTGTTGTTTTAGTGATCGGTGGAAGCCTTCAGTTTCTGTTTCCGCCCCTTTTCATTGACTTTGTTTAGCAAGAGATGTGTTTGACTCTTACGATTTTCAAGTTTTCACGCTTAAGTTTTGATCTCTTCTGGCCAAATTATTTCTTAATATTTTAACAGATTATTCAAATATTGTTTTATAGCTCTGCTTAATTCTGTTTTGCTCAAAAGAATTTCTGCTGCAAGATTTTAAATGTTTTGAGATTATAGAAAATGTCAAATTTTGACTTTCGAGCGAAGTTTTAAATTTGGTCCAAAGTTTCTCAGTTATGTTAGGATTATGTGTAACGAACTGGGTTCAGAGAACTCGGGGCATTACAGCTGCATTGCTGGAATGGGTGGCATGGCAAGCTTTCTGGGCCGCAGTGCGTTGGATGGGTAGCGCGCACGAATGTGCACGTCGGTAGGTATTGGTGTCCAGGTGGGGTGCATGTTGAGGGAATGCGCTGTTGGTGCTTGGGGTTCTGCTGCTACGCACATTGGTAGAAGATGTGCGCACACTGCTGGTTCCGTGAGGGTCCTTTTCCAACTTAGCAACAAGTTCTTGCCTTCCTTGTTTCATTGGTCCTTCATTCCTTCCTCGTCGACACTTAATGACACACCATAAGGACCTGCAAACACACGCAGAAGCAACAACAAAAAGTAAAGGTTTGGTGTTCTCACGTTTAAACGAAGAACACCCCAAAAACAGAGATAAACACGTAAAACATAAAGACAAACAGAGGATAGCGTGGAATGAGTGTTGTTACCTGGGTAACGGATAAAAGGGGAAACCTGTTATCCTACCTTAGATGATGCCGAAAAGATGAAAGAGATTATGATATTACCCACTGTTGGTCCGCTCGACAACTACAGCACCTTTCGAATGAAGCCACCTCCGTAAACGAAGGAAACTTCAGCAAATGGTTTTGTTTTTCAATCCTTCTTCTGGTTTCCAATCCCTTGGCTGATTGGAGAGAAGGAGTGGTAGTAACAGAACACCAAGTGACCAAAACTTGGTGGACAATGGTAACCTCTCGGATGTTACGCACCATGAACGAAGAACGTGGGAAAAATCACGGAGCCCTTCGATTTGAGAAGATAAACTTCAATAGATTTTCATTCATCAAAAACTAATTTACAATGGAGTTCAAGGGGTATAAATAGTTTTGCCAAATTCAGAATGTTTTGCCGAAGGAAAAATAACAGAAAAAATATTCGTTATCGGCTTGTTGAAAATAGTCATTGGCACTATTGGTACTATTCACGCGCTCGCACTGCGGCGACTCGCACGTGTCCTCCTGCTATTCCTAGCGCCAACTCCTTCTCCCACACGAACACACTTATGTGCTCCCGTGTGCACATGTCCATGCCCAATTGCTCCCCTTCCCACGCGATTGTTGAAGACCCTGCGTGCTCCAGCGGCTGCTTCACCAATTCCACCCCACACGCGCCTACTGCTACTCGGCTACGCAGGCTGCTGTAACTTGACCGCACGTTGCTGCTGCTCGGCTACCTGCTTCCTCTTGAGCGTGCTGTTGTGCGCCACTTGCTCGTCTCGTGTGCATGTTGTTGTGCGTCTCACCTCCTTGGCTTGGCTCCCTGCCATGCGCTTCTTGGCTTTGGCCTTACCATCGTTCTCGTGCACCAATCTTGATCTAGAAGCATTCCTAAACAAAACTAAATGTGTAAGTATCCTAAACAATAATAAGGCTATAAGTTTGCCAACAAATGTACAAAAGGCTAGTGTTTGCCCAATGCTAAAAGTCATGCATAAAAATAAGTAAATAGCTCGGTTACAAGATTTGCTAATGAGAAGACAAATTCCCTCTTCAATGCTCTTCATCCAAGCTATAAGAAGACCTCTTCCTACAAAACTCACAAACCAGTTAGATGAAAGATTGGTTAAGATATGTACCTTGGTTCGTGTTTGATGGAATGGAGTCCATGGCACATCACTTAACATCATCAGGGGTCTTTTGTCGTGTTTGTGATGGCTCTTTGTCTTTGATTTCTTTGATCAATCTTTGTAGATTCTTGCACATCTTCTTTGTTCTTGATCTTGTCATGAGTCCTCATATGTTTTGCAATGGATCTTGGCTCTATGATGCTCTTTGGATCACATCAGAGGGTCGCTCAAGGACCCTTCCGACATGCTATCACAAAAAGGTGACAACCTGTAACACCCGGCTTTACAAAATATTAATATTTTAATATAAATGATATTTTTGATAAATATGTCAAATCAAGTCCATTTTGCGAAAAGAAAGCGTTATTAGAATCCTAATAATTAATAAGGATTTTAAGAAAGTTTGGGAAATTTTAGGAGCTTAACGCTAATTTTACGAGAATTATATTTATCGTAATATAAAGGATACTTTGGTAAAAATAGTAAACGGGTCCGAATTGCGAACGGACAGTTTTAAAAGAACCCTGATAATAAGTTGGAGTTATTGCCGAAATAAGAAAACTTGAAGAAATCGAATCGTCGGTTAAATAGTGAAACAAAGGACGAAACAAATAGAAAATCAAAGGAAAGGCAAAATAGTAATTTGCCATGTCAAATTTTAATTAAAACTCACCATTCTCTCTTTCTCCCTCATTCCCTCTCTGCTTCGTGACCTCCTTCTTCTCCAGGCAACTTCTCCTTCTCCTCTCAACGGCGTTCTCCCTCTCTGTCGACGATTCGTCCTCTGATCGTCTCGTTTTCTTCGTGTTTTCACCTCCTCTCGCAACCCTAAGTATGATTCTATGCTTTTGGAATGTTATAGTTTGGTTTTCACGGAGTTTAACGGTTAGGGTTCCGTTTAGGTTTTCTTTAAAAACGTGATTTGTGGTTTGAAATCGATAGGTTTGTCATAGTTGTGGATATGATGAACGTATTGAGCGTTATTGGACGAAGTTAATCGATTTAGGACGAATATTAGAGATTGACGAATTTTTGAGTTTTGGGGAGAAACTCATTAATGATGGTTCGAGGTATCGGTCGTTATTGGTTCGTTAAAAATGCCTCGATTAGTTAAGTTATAAATTTAGGAAATTACCTTAGTTAAGGTTTCGTTAAATTTGGACGTTAAACGGTTTAATCTCATTTTAATGACAACTGTTGTGAAATTTCCTTAGGTGAACAACGCTCGTGGACTGAGCTCAGTGCGCTATGGACGCCAGGTAAGTTCTCGTGACTTACTCTGGCCGATTGGCCTACACCGTACGTCGATGTCGTCTCGAGCAGTTTTGGTGAAATGTTGGTTTATATGCTTTGGTTGGGTAGTTAAGATTAGTTCTTTTATAGGTTATACCTTTTTATTGTCTTGATGGTATATATGTAGAATATTGATTATGTTTTTATTGTCTTGATGGTACATATGTAGAATATAGATTATATTTTTTATTGTCTTGATGGTATATATGTTGAATGTTATGTTATGCACGTGTTCATGCATCATGGTTTTTAAAATATAATAGAAAATGAACTTCCGCACGATGTTTTCATGAAAAGAGATGTGGCCTGAAAGGGGGCTATTGATCTATTGTGTAGGCACAAAGGGGTCTATCACAATACCACATCGCCTGAACTAAATGAATCTACGTAATCTGTTATCTGGTGACGCGAGGTGGGGCTCAGGCATGGCTGTTGTTTGTGTGAGCATGTACCCCCCTCTGCTAGATAGAAAGGGTTGTCCGACCGCGGGATGAATCCTTTCCTTTTAACGGGCTGATATCTCGGGGACAATATGTTAGCGACGTAATGATAAGAAAATGTTGCATGATTTCTGAAACTCATACGCACGGCATGCATTGCATTTACGAAACTTATTGAGCTTTTAGCTCATAGTGTGTCTGTATGGTGTAGGTGATCAGGATATAGGTGAGGATGAGGTCCCTCCACCTGAGGAGTGATGCAGTTGAAGGAGGATGGCTCGTGTTGGTGTGCTGGTGCAGTCGAGGCGTTTCATGACCCGTGGGGGTCCTATATAGGTATTTTGGGTTGTTTTGGATAGAAAATGTTAGGTAAAATATGGTACAGATAGAACATTATAGGATGTTTGGATCTGGAGTAGTTAATAGGTTTATGTTTCGAAGTTTTGAAACGTTTTAGAAACTTATTTTATAACCGCTTGGTGATTTTAAAACAGGAGGAAACGTTTAGTTTTTAAACGGATCCACGCGGTTCGTTTTTGTGAAAACGTATTTTGTTTGAATTGTGACTTGAGTTGGTTTGAGCGAGATAATGGTTGATGTACGAGTACTGAGAGATTAGACGTTGAAATGTATGTTGTGGTGTATATAGAATTTATGTTTATATTTGTAGAAATATGATGAAAGAAGAAAGAAAGGAAAAAAAATGAAAGAAGAAGGAAAGGGGAAAAGAAAGGAAGAGGAAAGGGAAGGAAGGAAGCCGAGCGCTCTGGAAAGAAAATTTTCCAGAGCGATTGGCGATCGATCGCCTGTTTTGGGTGATCGATCTCCCCTTGCGTTTGGGCGATCGCCTGTTGAGGCGATCACTAGGCGAAGCAGGCGATTGCCATGGGCGATCGATCGCCTGTTTTGGGCTATCGATCGCCCCTCGTGATTTTTGTGGTGGCGATCGATTACCTGTTTTGGGCAATCGATCGCCCCACACCTTTTTGGGACAAATGTCCCTATTGTCCCTGGCCGATTGTTATTTAGTTTTAAGTGTTTTAAATTTGTTTTATAATTGTTTTAAGCTTTTGTTTAAATGGTTTATAAACATAGACTTCACCAATTTCAATTCCGATTTCGATTCCGACTTTAAAAGTTTTATTTCCGTTCAAACGTTAGGTTTAAAGTTCTAAGTTTTAAAAAAATAAAAAATAAAAAAAATAATACTAGAAAATTAAGGGTACAGTGTTAGGGTCGTTACACAACCGTTGATCGAACTATACGTTATGAGTCTAAAGAACCATAAAAGTGACGACAATGCAAATATCAAACCACGTCAACTAGGTTACAGGCGAGTAACTCTCTAACGGTACAACCCATGAATCAAAGGGTGGTGGAGATCCAAAAACAAGGCAACAACACCACCACAAAATCAAAAAGAGTGGTCGATGATCCAAAAACCCAATGACATGTTTTGGCCTTGCAAAACCGAGGTTAATGCAACGAACAAACAAAAGGGTCAGTGCTCTTGGCTCAACCCGAGAATACACCAAAGACAACAAGCACAATATAAGCCAATAGACTCCAAATGCTATGAAATTTTAAGGGTTTTTTACTTGATGAGTGAATAACAAAATCCAGAAATTTCAAGTTAAAATAAGCTAAAAAGAAAGAGATATGCACGAACTTTTGTGGTTGGTCTGATAGGCAACTAATGGCACATTCGGTTAATGCAATCTTCCAAGAAAGATTACAACATCGTAAGGGCTTGGTTTCCCACTTTTATTCTACTTTCCAGCCCTTAGAAGGAGTGTAGAGAAATGTGTCAATAAGGGACTCCAAGTAACCACAGACTTGGAAGGCAATGGAGGCTAACCCCACTTGGATGTCACTTATCGAGGCTTACCTTAGAGAGCCGATTGCTCATTCAGTTTGAGAGGAAAAAAATCCACTTTCTATTAATCAAAAACTGAATACAATGTCTGAAAAAGAAGCTTCAATATGTCTTAAGGTGGCAAGGGAAAGTAATCACAAGGAGCGTCCAAATCTGTGAGGCGTAATCTCGGCCGTGCGCGCGCAGTCCTTTCTCCTTCTACCGCTAGGTTTAGTTCCTTGTAAGGAAAGTATATCTTTGCATGGAAGTTGATCTTGAGTCCATGTGGGGTGAGGATGAGTTGGCGTAATTCAAAATGGTTGAGCTGGTTACAATTCAAAATGGAAGAATACTTTTAGAATATCACATTCGGCTTCATTGCTCGGTCAGTGGGTGTTCATCCTCGGCCCATGTTGTTGTAGGCCAACATCCTTGTGTGTTGGGCTACCTCCACCTCCGTGATCCAAATGATGATCATTTGTGCGCCATCTCCTGATTAGGCCCATGTTGTTGAGTGCATAACTGGTTCTAGGGTGACCAGTTGTGTCGTCTTCTAGCGCGCGCCCATTGTGCTCCTCATGCAGGCCAAACCTTAGACACCGTGCTAACCTAGATGACTACCATGCATGCATGCTAAAAATTATAAGAATAATTTTTGCCAAAAATTACAAGAAGGCGAATGTTTGTCAAAGCTAAAACAAAATACAAAGTTTGCTTGGTTACATAAAATTGTCTTTGGGAAGACAAATTCCCTCTTGAACGTGCGATGATCTGGCAAGCGACTTCATGATAGAATATGTGTCGGCTTGTCCATGTCTAGAGATATTGGCTCCCATTCCAAGCATTCAAAGAGGCCCTCACTTGCAAAATTAGCAAACTTGTCAGTTAAAAGGATAGTTGGTGATTGTGCCTTAGTTTGGAATCGAGTTATCGGCATATGAGGCATATCACCCAACAACAAGACTACTTGCAAAACTATATCAATCAAAATGCCCTGGCCAAGTTTAGGGATTCAAAATTCAATGAGTGCATCATCACCACCCTAGTACCCAATTTGGCAGTATAGAATTAGCAACCTTCACGCAGTAGAATGTGCATACCAACCGACTTCGATTGCTTTGGTTGCTCAGTCATACACAAACTAAAACAACTGAAAATCATTATAAAAAGGTACCTTTAGGCCCAATAGACATCAAATATGACTCCAATTGTTTTGGTTGCTCAGTTCGATACAACCCTAAGACCAATATCAAATAAGCTCAATCAACTCCAATCAAAATCTGCCCATCGGGCATGCATTGTAACAGTTCAAAATAAAATACTATGCACTTGAAATTTAAACGTGCAAAACAATCGTACTAATTTGTAAAAACTAACGTGCTGGAAATTAGGACCCGTCAAGGTTTTTCATAGGTGTCGATTCACCAAAATAAGATTTTAAAAATCATACAATGCAATGTAAAACACTACAGAATAGAAACACCAACCTTGATAACGATAACAGCTTACCAACTAGTCGACACTCGCTATCGAAAGTTGACATCATAGACAGGATTATCTTCGAAACCTACAACCAATGTGACATCAAAAGTCCCTACATAACACAGAAGATATTAAAAGAAACTAATCAGGCAAGCAACCCTATCTGATAACGAAACACATCAAACCCTAGTCTGTACACAGGACGAAGTATTTGTGGATCCTAGATCGACACTAAGACCCCAATACGAGACCACAACAGAATTCTTCACAAAAATGCCAAGTAGTAAACTAACTAGAATCACATAGAGGTTGACAAGGGCCACGGAGAGACCCGTTAGACATTGCAAGGGTCAACTAGAAAAAACAATGGTTGACCTGACACATCAGCGGTTGACCTGTGGGTAGACCTTGGGGTAGACCACAGGGTAGACCTTAGGGTCGACCACCAGGTTGACTTGTGTAACGCCCCGAATTATTATTTTACCCGGTTCGCTACTCATAACGCTGAACAGAACTAAGACAATCTGGGAAGATTTTATAACTTCACTCAACGGTCAAAATTTGACATTTATTTTAAAAAATAAAACTTGCAGCGGAAAATCATTTGTGTAAAACATGGTTAAAACAAAACACTAAAACAATACTTATATAACAATTAAAATAATAGAAACAATCGGCCAAAAGAACCGAGGGCATAAAGGTGTTGAATGTTTAAATGTCTTAAATTTGAACACATCTTCCGCCAAATAGTCTCAGCGATAGAAACAGAAACAGAAGACATCTTCCGCTAAATAGTCTCAGGGGTAGAAAAAGAAACAGAAGACATCTTCCGCTAAATAGTCTCAGCGGTAGAAGCAGAAACAGAAGACATCTTCCGCTAACTAGTCTCAGCGGTAGAAGCAGAAACAGAAAACATCCTCCGATTTCGAACATCCACCGATCACCTCTGCCGAACGACATCTGCCGATCACATCTGCCGAACAACAACATCACAACACATTAACCATTACACTCTAAACAAATGAACAACTCTGACTACTAAAAGAACTTATAAATTTTACTGTAATCATTCAAAACAACTTGACTCCATGAAATGCTCGAAATCCACTAAGAACCACAATTAAAATCAACAATGTATCACTATCAGAGTAACTAAAGAAAAAAAAACATAACAGAAATATTAAAACAACCACTGTCATAAAAACTCTAAGCACACTTCGACAAAACATCTATCCGTTTAGACTTCTCATACTGACATTAGTTAAACTGCCTCATCAGTGTACCAAACCGCGGCATAGATGTGCTCCATCAACTTCACCTATCCTTCTGTAAACTAAGAGAAATCACTTGTTGAAACCTCAGCACTTACATCACAAAACTCATCTATTAGCCTAATGCTAAATAAGTAGAGCATAATGAAATGAAATGCTGAATCATAAATCCTATTCATGCAGTTTCTACTTTCACAACTAAGTTATATCTAGTCTATGTTGATCCCTCTGTACAATGGAAGTGGATCAATTTTCCCAAAGTCTACATTCTCTACTCGATTAAGGGCAGGATTAGTTCCCTTAATAGCTGATCTGATCCCTCTGTTTGATGGAAAGTGGATAAACTTTCCCAAAGTCTACATCCTCTACTCGATGAAGGGGCAGATTAGTTCCCATTAATAGTTTGTTTGATTCAAACTACTCATGCCTTACCATGCCATTATATGTAAATTCTTTTTTGTGTTCTTTCATAAACATGATGCATGACGTACTGAAAACATACAAAACAAGCATAACTCCTACTGTTTTGTGATGTAGGCCCTAAGACACACACATACTCTACTTATCTGAGCATTACTTAACTTCATTCTAAACTATCTAGAAATTCTAGGGAAACTAGTTGGAAGCTCTGTTCCTCGAGCATTCCAGATTCATCACAAAACTCAAACTCAGCTCTCACTCACAGCATTCCTAAAACACTCATTCTACCGTAAACCAATCATCAAATGTATATCCTATATTCACCCTAAATCATCAACAAGAAGAAATCAAGGAAGAACTCGCCTAAGTAGAAGAAGATTCGGAGAGAAAAATTGCCAAAGGAGTCAGCTGAGCTGAAAAAGAAAAGTAATGAAACAGTGGTGGCTATCCTACACTAAACCCTCCATTTATATCACATGCTTCACAAATTACACTTATGCCCTTGACTAACAAACTTTAACCTATTTAAGCAACCAATCAAAATCACTTAATTCCATAAAATAAAGCCATATACCAGTTGCTACAATCTACCCTCCTTAAAAGAATTTTGTCCTCAAAATTCAATGCTAAAACAACTCAGGATAACGGCTCATCATGTCCTGCTGGCATTCCTAATTTGCCTCCTCTACATTCTGGTTACGCCATAACACCATCACTAGCTGAACTTCCTTGTTACGTAGCCCTTTTGTTGCATAGTCCAGAATTTCCACTAGTTTTTCTTCATAGGTAAGGGTAGGATGAATTTCAATGTTCTGCTGTTCCACAACCTGAGTTGGATTCCGCATACATTTCTTCAGCATACAAACATGGAACACATTGTGAATTCTCTCTATAGAAAGTGGTAACGGTAATTGATAAGCTATCTTCCCAAACCTCTTCAAAATTGAGAAAGGTCCGATGTATCTGGGATTCAACTTACCTCTCTTCCCAAACCTTACAACTCCTTTGAACGGTGAAACTTTAAGAAACACTTCATCACCAACTTCAAACTCTAATTCTCTACGTCTTCTATCAGCATAGCTTTTCTGCCAGCTTTGAGCTGTCAAGATCCGCTGTAGGATAAGAGCAATCTTCTCCACTGTCTTTTGCACAATGTCAGGACCATTCAATCGTGCTTCTTCAACTTCATCCCAGTACAATGGAGATCTGCACCTTCTTCCATATAATGCCTTGTATGGTGTCATGCTTATTGTTGCCTGAAAACTGTTGTTATAAGAGAATTCCACCAATGATAAATACTTACTCCAAGAACCCTGGAATTCTAATACACATGCACGAAGCATATCCTCCAATGTTTGAATAGTCCTCTCGGATTGTCCATCTGTTTGAGGGTGAAAAGTTGTACTAAAGTTGAGCTGCGTACTGATGACTCTTATTTTAGAGTCATTTTATGCTAATTTTACATAAAAAAAACTTATATGAATTGAGTGATTGCAATAATAAATTAGTATGAATTTACTGCAATTGCTATGTAATGCTGCAGCATTAGTACTTTGATTGAATTTAATATATTTCATGCAGATTATCTGTTAAAAACATAATTTTTTTCTTCAGTTGAATTTTATATTTTCATATTTGAATGCAATTTTATTAGAGGGAAAATCAAAGTCAAAAGCTGAAGATTATGGAGGGAAAAGAAGCAGATCACGTAAATTGAGGAAATTTGTTGCTGATTATGGAGAGAGAAATTACTGGAATCATGGAAACAAATTAATTGAAATTTGATATAAATGGAAGCAATAAATTTGAAATTAATAGCGGTGGATGTGAAAAAAAAGCACAGTGCATCTGTAGATGTAAAGAAAGCTAGGCAGCGGAAGATGTGAAGGAAATAAAGAAAACTGGGCAGCGGTTGATTTAAGGAACAAACAACATTAAAAGATAAAAGTGGCGGTAGAAGCTGAAAGAAATAAAAAATAGGGCAGCGGAAGAAGGCAAAAATAGGGCAGCGGTAGAATTAAAGAAAGTGGGGGCAGCAATCAATGTAAAGAAAATGGGGCAGCGGTCAGCGGTCGATGACAAAAAAGGAGAACAGAAAAATAGAATTGAGAGAGAAGACACATGGCATACAGAAAATGACAAAAAGAAAGGAAAAGTCAATTTGAAGAAAGAGATTTAGCTTTTCATTGAAGCACGTGGAAAGAGGATTTGGAATAAAAAGGTGGAACAATAAAAACAAATAAAATCTGAAGAGAGAAAATGAGGATTTTCCTGCTGGAATTAAGGAAGAGAAAATGCAAAAACAAAAAGGGAAGAATTAAAGAAAAAAGGGGGAATTCTGGAACAGGAGACTGAATAGAGAGCTAAAGAGGAGAAGAATGGGACCGACAACATTGCTGGATTTTCTTCTCCTTATTTTCTTTATTATTATTTTCTTTATGTTATTGAAAGCTTTAATTTTATTTAGTATTGCTATCATGATTTTAGGCTAAACTCTATTTACTTGGTTAGGACGATAGTACTCGTTACGGTTTTTGCTACGATCTTAGTTTTGTTATGCAATTTTCTATTGAACAATTATTTGTGATGTTTCTTGCTAAGTCAGATCATATCGATAGATAGGTTGACGATTCATATTTATATTGTATCGATAGATAGATATAAATTCTTAGATGCACGAATAATTAATTAGATTAAATTGTTACAATGTGGTTAACATTAATTCAATTGGCAATAAGAATTGGACAAATCTGAAATTCAATATTAGTTACATTCATTCAAGGTCGAAGGAAATCCTAATTTGAATTTATCTAGACAATTCGAAAGAATCCTAGAACTATTTAATTCTTGCTGTTCATGGATAATGCTGCAGAGCATTACCAGAGCATCAGTAGTAAAATCATCGTAACGAAGCAATCGATCCTAGCCAAGGCCTTCTTTTATCATTTTTACCTCGTTTATTCTGATTTACTTTATTTCATAGTCATTCTGATTTTATTTCTAATTAATTTCATTTATCATTTTAATATTTCTAAAAGATCTTTATAACAATTTAAATACAATTAAAATATCCTTGTGGGATCGATACTTTACTTACTCATTACTTCGTTAGCGACACGTACACTTGCGTGTAAGTGTGTAAAATCACTAACACGTACCCATAGCCTTATGTAGACTCTTCCAAAACTTAGATGTAAATCTAGAATCTCGATCTGAAACTATTGTGATTGGAACTCCATGCAGTCGCACAATTTCATGCACATACAATTCAGCGAGCTGATCCATCGAGTAAGTCATCTTTATTGGTAGGAAGTGGGTAGATTTGGTTTGACGATCTACTATCACCAAAATTGCATCATGACCCCTTGCTGTTCTAGGCAATCCTACAATAAAATCCATCGTTATTTGTTCCCATTTCCATTTGGGAACTGGTAAGGGTTGCAATGTTCCTGCAGGTCTCTGATGTTCAGCATTAATCTGTTGGCAAATCAAACACGATCCAATGTATTCTGCCACATTTCTTTTCATATTTGTCCACCAATAATGTTGTTTAAGGTCTCTGTACATTTTTGTACTTCCAGGATGAACAGAGAGTCTAGAAGAATGTGCCTCTGAAAGGATCTCCTTCCGAAGTTCATCCAAAGTCGGAACAAACCATCTATTCTGAAACTTGAGAATTCCATCAACAGAATAGTTGAAATCTGATTTATCAGAATAATCCATGCTTAACTTGTACTTGTTGCATTCAGCATCATTCACCTGAACTTCCTTTATTCTCTCCAAAATAGTAGGCTTCAAGGATATGGCGGAAAGCATGGTTGACATGCTGGACATAGCTTCCAAGTTAAATCTTTGGAATTCTGTCTCTAAGGCTAACGATATGTCAAGAATCAATGTCGAGGCTGATGTTGTCACTCTACTCAATGCATCAGCCACTACATTTGCCTTGTCGGGGTGGTATTTGATCTCAAAATCATAATCCTTGACAAACTCCAACCATCGTCATTGCCTCATGTTTAACTCTTTCTGAGTAAAAATATATTTCAGACTTTTATGATCTGAGAATATTTCACGAGATTGTCCATACAAGTAATGCCTCCAGATCTTCAACGCAAAAACTACCGAAGCTAATTCCAAATCATGTGTAGGATAATTCTTCTCATGTATTTTCAGCTGTCTAGAAGCATAAGCTATTACCTTTCCATCCTACATCAAGACACAGCCAAGTCCAACCTTGGAAGCATCACAATAAATGCTAAACTTTCCATTCTCAACAAGGAGTGTTAATATTGGGGCATTGGTCAGTCTCTGTTTCAAAGTCTGAAAACTATTCTCACATTCCTCAGTCCACACATACTTCATGTTCTTCCTTTTTAACCGAGTGAGGGGTAAAGCAATCTTCGAGAATCCCTCAATGAATTTCCTGTAGTATGCTGCTAATCCAAGGAAACTCCAAATATCTGAAGCATTCTTCGGTTGGGGCCACTCCTAAACTGCTTGAACCTTGGCTGGATCGACAGATATTCCATCCCCCGAGATCACGTAACCAAGAAAGTGAACTCTGTCCAACCAAAACTCACACTTGGAAAACTTGGCATAAAGTTGGTGCTGCCTTAGTACTCCTAACACCAAGTTCAAATGTCTTGCATACTCATCCTTAGTACGTGAATAGATTAAAATATCATCAATAAACATTATGACAAACTTATCCAAATACTCATGAAACACTCTATTCATGAGATCCATGAAAGCTGCTGGTGCATTTGTCAATCCAAAAGACATAACCATAAACTCATAATGTCCATACCTTGTGCGAAAGGCTGTCTTAGGGATATCTTCATATTTAACTTTCAATTGGTAATAGCCAGACCTAAGGTCAATCTTAGAGAAGACTTGCGCACCATTAAGTTGGTCGAATAGATCATCAATCCTTGGTAATGGATACTTGTTCTTGATAGTTAATTTGTTCAATTCCCAATAATCAACACACATACGCAATGATCAATCCTTCTTCTTAACAAAAAAAAAAAACAGGTGCACCCCACGGTGAAAAACTTGGGCGTATGAATCCTTTTTCCAACAGTTCCTCCAACTGTTTCTTTAACTCCCTAAGCTCTGTTGGTACTAATCTGTAAGGATTCTTAGATACAGGCTCCGCGCCTGGGTAAACATCCACAACAAACTTGATTTCTCTATCTGGCAGCAAGCCAGGAAGGTCATCTAGGAATACTTCTGGGAAGTCTTGGACAACTAAGACATTCTGAGGACTCGATTTTCCTACAACCTGTGTGTCTAAAGCACTGGCCAAAAAGCATAAATACTCCCCGCATGGAGAAGGTCTAGCATCGATAGAGGCAATAATAGACATTTCCTTACACTTCTTCAAAGCTTGGAAGGTATGCTTCAAACCACCAGGGGGTTGAAAACTAACTATTCCAGTCCTACAATCGATCGTGGCATAATGCTTAAACAACCAGTCCATTCCTAGGATTACATCAAACCCCATTATCTCCATGATAATGAGATCAGCAGGTAGATTCACACTTCCCACTGACACCACACTATTAAGCATCACTCGATTAGAGTACATGCATTCACCAAAAGGTAACGTGACATTAAACACATGTTCAGTTGGCGTAGGTCGTACATCTAACTTGACAGCAAATGCAGACGCTATAAAGAATGTGTTGCACCGAAATCTATTAAAGTAAAAGCAGGCCTAGAATTGATCAATATAGTACCTGACACTACAGCGGGCTGATCATCATCACCCAACTCCATCATAGAGAATATCCTCAGCTTCAACTTAGCAGGGCCACTTTTAAAAGCTAGACAGTCCCTGTTAACATGGCCAACCTTATTACAATTGTAGCACCGAATGACTCTGGGCTTGGGGCAATCCTTGAACGTATGTCCAACTTCTTCATAGTTGAAACACTTTCCCGAACCCATTCTGCACTCTCCCAGGTGAAATCTCAAGCATTTCGGGCACTGAGGAAATCTCTTGGTGTCTTGCGCCTTCTTCTCCTTTCCCAGACTGCCTTGGCCTTTGCTGGGCCTCTTCATCCCTCTCTGTTGGTGTGGCTGAATAAACTTTCGTGGGGCTTCCCTTGATCAAGTACACTTCATTTCTACTTCTTCCACTTCCTATGCCGTGGACACAACTTCACCGTAAGACAAACCTTTAAAACCCAAAAAATTGACTCCTCTGTAAATCTCTAGCTTTAGTCCATGCATAAATTGAAATACCTTATCCTCATTCCTGTGAACAAGGTGTCCAGCAAATCTGGATAGGGACTCAAACTGTCTATTGTACTCAGACACGGACCCCGTCTTCTTTAAGTTCAGAAACTCCACCTTCTTTGTAGTCTGGACGGTGCTCTTAAAGTATTTATCATAAAAAGTCTCCTTGAATTGTGTCTAGGACATTGCCAGAACATCAGTGGTGGTCTCCATTGTTTCCCACCAAAGTTGAGCATCCCCAGCCAAATGAAACATTGCCAAAGTGACTTTGTCTCCTTCTCCAATGTCGACACATCTGAACATACTCTCAATCTTCCTAAGCTATCCCTCAGCAACAACCGGATTGGATGACTGTCCATCAAACGTGGGCGGTTGTAATCTCTGGAATCTGTCTCCCGATTGCTCATTGATGGAACACGAGTTGGCACTCCCTTGCACATCTCGGTTCAGTAGCAGTCCCAATTGTTCAGACTGCTGACGTACCAAAGCTGTGATCTCCCTAATCACACTAGGATCCTCCTCACTTCTCAAATTTGGCATCTCTCTCGGTACGCTTGGTCTTCCTGGTCGTCTAGCCATTTCGTTATATTCCTATTCAAGGTTAATTACTCTCATAAATATCTAGTAACTAAGGTTAACATAAACACTTACAGTTGTTGGAGTACTCCCATACGACGATCGGTACTGAAGAGTAATCTTTTGAATGGTTTAACTAAATTTCTCTGATACCATGCTGTAACGCGCCAAATTATTATTTTACCCGGCTCGCTACTCATAATGCTGAACATAACTAAGAAAATCTGGGAAGATTTCAAAAATTCACTCAACGGTCAAAATTGACATTTATTTTAAAAATTAAAACATGCAGCGGAAAATCATTTGTGTAAAACATGGTTAAAACAAAAACACTAAAACAATACGTATATAACAATTAAACTAATAAAAACAATCGGCCAAAAGAACCGAGGGCATAAAGGTGTTGAATATTTAAATGTCTTAAATTTGAACACATCTTCCGCCAAATAGTCTCAGTGGTAGAAACAGAAATAGAAGACATCTTCCGCTAAATAGTCTCAGTGGCAGAAACAGAAACAGAAGACATCTTCCGCTAAATAGTCTCAGCGGTATAAGCAGAAACAGAAGACATCTTCCGCTAACTAGTCTTAGCGGTAGAAGCAGAAACAGAAAACATCTTCCGATTTCGAACATCCACCGATCACCTCTGCCGAACGACATCTGCCGATCGACATCTGCCGATCACATCTGTCAAACGAAAACATCACAACACATTAACCATTACACTCTAAACAAATTAACAACTCTGACTACTAAAAGAACTTATAAATTTTACTGTAATCATTCAAAACAACTTGACTCCATGAAATGCTCGAAATCCAGTAAGAACAACAATTAAAATCAACAATGTATCACTATCAGAGTAACTAAAGAAAAAAAAAACATAATAGAAATATTAAAACAACCACTGTCATAAAAATTCTCAGCACACTTCGACAAAACATCTATCCATTTAGACTTCTCATACTGACATTAGTTAAACCGCCTCATCAGTGCACCAAACCGCGGCATAGATGTGCTCCATCAACTTCACCTATCCTTCTGTAAACTAAGAGAAATCACCTGTTGAAACCTCAGCACTTACATCACAAAACTCATCTATTAGCCTAATGCTAAATAAGTAGAGCATAATGAAATGAAATGCTTAATCATAAATCCTATTCATGCAGTTTCTACTTTCACAACTCAGTTATATCTGGTCTCTGTTAATCCCTCTGTACAATGGGAAGTGGATCAATTTTCCCAAAGTCTACATCCTCTACTCGATTAAGGGCGGATTAATTCCTTAATAGCTGATCTGATCACTCTGTTCGATGGGAAGTGGATCAACTTTCCCAAAGTCTACATCCTCTACTCGATTAAGGGGCGGATTAGTTCCCCTAATAGTTTGTCTGATTCAAACTACTCATGCCTTACCATGCCATTATATGTAAATTCTTTTTCATGTTCTTTCATAAACATGATGCATGACGTACTGAAACATACAAAACAAGCATAAATCCTACTGTTTTGTGATGTAGGTCCGAAGGCACACACATACTCTACTTACCTGGCTTCTTGGAAAAGCTTGGTTGCAAACTACTTCGGAGTTTTCGCTCGAACCTAAAACCATAAACCGAGTATTACTTAACTTTATTCTAAACTATCTAGAAATTCTAGAGAAACTAGTTGGAAGCTCTGTTCCTCGAGCATTGCCGATTCATCACAAAACTAAAATTCAGCTCTCACTCACAGCATTCCTAAAACACTTATTCTACCGTAAACCAATCATCAAATGTATATCCTATATTCACCCTAAATCATCAGCAAGAAGAAATAAAGGAAGAACTCACCTAAGTAGAAGAAGATTCGGAGAGAAAAATCGTCAGAGGAGTCGGCTGAGCTGAAAAAGGAAAGTAATGAAGTAGTGGTGGCTGCTATCCTTCACTAAACCCTCCATTTATATCACATGCTTCACAAATTACACTTATGCCCTTGACTAACAAACTTTAACCTATTTAAGCAACCAATCAAAATCACTTAATTCCATAAAATAAAGCCACATACCAGTTGCTACAACTTGTCCACAACACAAGTTGCCTACTGAAATAGGGTTCCTCTAATCAACAAGACTCACCAATGATCGACTAGAGACAAAATTTCAAGCGATGAAAGTCATGGAAAATCTCCCCCAATACATCAATTTTTGCCACAAATCGATACTACAACTTGATAACTTCAAATCTACCCAAAAAACACATAAATACTTGCAGGATTCGAGTTTTCATGCTAGAATCTGAAATCAACATAACAAAAACCTAACGTCAAAACCAACAAAAAGGGGCCTAGAAAATGTATTATTAGGGATTCAGGCTAGGATTTGAAAACCAACATGAAGACAACGTGAATTGAGCAACAAAAACCAAAAGCTCTCATCCCTCTCTCTTCTCTCTCGGCCGTGCAAAATAAAAATAAAAATAAAAATAAAATAATATATTTATTATATAAGTATAATATATCATATTATATTATATATATATTAAACGTATCTCTTAAAACTCGAGATTCTGATAATTTAAAATCTTGACCAGATTTCTTCCAATCCTAATTAAGAAAAATTTCTAAATTCTAAACAAAATTTCACCCGCGATAATTTGATTTATTTAACCAAATTTCATGAGAATCAATTGCACAGAAAATTTCCAAATTTCACTAGAAGCCCTAACGCTTTAGGAATTTCCCTCTAACAAACCCAAATGAAAAACACAAATTTACCCAAAGTAAAACATCGGAATCTCACTACGTGGGACTCAAAAATTGAGGGTTTGACCTACTTGACTAAGAAGCTACACGTAGCCAAAGGCCAAAGAAACAAGAAAACTCGAGTCAACACGAGACAAGTTGATTTCGAATAACGCAAAAAATTTATTAAAAAAATAAAAAAATGAAGGACATTACAAGTCATTATGACCTACTTTATGCTTTCAATTATTAATCTAGGGTCGTTTAATAACTTATCAAAGTAATAGCCTTAACTACTTCTTAATCCAAGTATTAGCTTCAAATTTCCTGTTTTGAACTCAATTTACCTAATTTTAAAGTTGTTGAATTCCTTGTTTTCTCCTCTTCTTTCTTTATCATATGAATGCAAATTTGATCATGATCTTCTCTATTTGATGGTTATCCCACAAAATCAAAAAACAAGAAAAATAATAATATCCAATTCAGAATGTCTAATCAAATAATATCATAGTAGCACTAATGCCATATAAACTTGCTCAAGTTATATTTAACAATTTTGTTATAGGTTTACTACATCAATTACAGATCAAGTCATTACATTCTATCCTCAAAAGAAACTTTGTAACACCCGAAAAATTTCTATAACGTACGTAGCCCTTAGATTAGACTATTAGGAGAGTTTACAGTTAGTTCTCATATTTTCCTAGCAATTTGTATTAGGAAGTGAAGTTGGAAGAGAATTGGAGGGAAAATTATTAAAGTTGGAAGCAAAAGAGAATTGGTGGTATATTGGATTGTGACTTTTTGTTTTGAATTAAGGAGATGATTCAAGGGGGAATTGAATGAGTCTTCAACGTGAGAAGGGAAAGGGAGTGATGAGTGGCTATTTTATAAAAAAATGAAAAGTGTGTGGTAAAATTCAAAAAGTGAAAAATGAAGTTTGGTTAAAATGAAATTTGGCTCTTCTTCTTCCTCACTCCCATGATAATTTCCAGTCACCAGTGAAGCTTCTTCCTCTCATTTCCTTCAAGCTTTCTAAAGTTTTTAAGGTAAGAATTGAGTGGGTTTTGTTGATAATGTATTTAGGTGATAGTTTTTAGTGTTTTGGTGTGATTTTTGTGGGATTTGGTTAGGGTTTGGGAAACCCTAATGGAGGGCTCCGAAAATGTTGTTGCTTTGCTAAACTTTCTTGCTATTTTGATGGTTTAGATGTTAGATAGATTGGTGTAGGTTATTTTTGGAGTTAGATTAGCAAATTGGTGAGAGTTGTGAAAAACCAGTTTTTGGAATCAATGTTGCCGGTTCTGTTTTGCTGTGTTCGATCGGCCATGGAGTTTCAGGGTTTTTGGAGTAAGTATTTACCTTTGGTGGAGTTCTCATATAACAATAGTTATCAGGATACTATTGGTATAGCTCCATACGAGGCTCTCTATGGAAGGAAGTGCAGATCACCTCTTTATTAGGATGAGGTCGGAGAATCTAGTTTGATTGAGCCGGAGATTGTACAGCAAACTACGGATAGGATCAAATTCATTCGACAACGTATTTTGACAGCTCAAAGTCGCCAGAAGAGTTATGCAGATGGTAGAAGACGTGAGCTCGAATTTGAAGTAGAAGATGAGGTTCTTCTGAAAATCTCTCCATTTAAGGGCGTAATGAGGTTCGGGAAGAGAGAGAAGTTGACTCCGAGCAATGTTGGACCGTTCCCGATCACAAAACGAGTAGGAAAGACGGCATCTCAGTTGGAGTTGCCTGCTTCAATGGAGGGTGTGCACAACTTTTTCCATGTGTCGCTACTACGGAAGTGTCTGAGGGATCCATCACATGTTGTGGTGCAGCAGGAGATCGAAGTGTAGCCTACATTGTCATACGAGGAGAAACCGGTGGATATTTTGAATTATGCAGTGAAGAAATTGCGCAATAAAGACATTCCACTAGTGAAGGTGCTGTGGCGCAACCACAACATTGAGGAGGCAACGTGGGAGCGTCAACAGGACATGATGGAGCGCTATCCAGAACTTTTCAGGTACGCAAATTTTGAGGACAAAATTTTTTGTAAGGAGGGTAAAATGTAATACCCGAAAAAAAAAAAAAAAAAATCCTAGAACGTGCATAACCTTAGATTAGCTAAGTGTGGGAGTCAAATGTCATTTAAGGATCATGCTAAGTGTTTGATTTAGAAAGTGAAAGTGAAGACAATTTGGAAGTGGAAATAAGGGAGGAGTGGTTGGTTAGGAGAAAAGTCATGGTTTGAAAAGTCAAAGCACAATTAGACCAATAGAAAATGTGGAGAAAAGTGAAACAAAACTTGAGAAAAAAATTACATGGAGAAGTTGTTTATGAGTGCCTTTCACGTTGAAAGAAAAAGAGAAAAAGGAGGTTTGACAATTCAAACTATTATGTGTTTGAAAAGTCAAAACATATTAACCAATAGAAAATTTGTTAGAAAAATTTAATGGAAGAAAAAGTGGTGATTGGGATGATGATTTACGTTGGATTTAAAGGAGAGAAAAGAGAGGGTTTAGTTGCAATTTTAAAAAGAATGGTGGAGGAAAAGAAAAAGTGGAAAATAGATTAGGTTAAAAGGTTATTTTCCTTTTTCTGTCCTCATCTTCATCGGCCTCTCTCCTTCTCCTCCATAGCCGACTCCTCTCCTTCCCTTTCCTTCATTTTTGCAAGAGATTTCAAGGTATTAATGCATGGGTTTTGGTTTATATATATATAAGTGAAATTTAGTGGTGATTTTGAGGTGTTTTAAGTTGATTTAGTGAAGGTTTGAAAACCCTAAATTGGTGAGTCCGAAAATTTGGTTCTCCTTGAGGTTTTTCTTCCTCTCTTGGTCGTTTAATCCTTAAATATGTTAGTTTAGGTTAATTGAGTGGTTAGATTGAAGATTGGAGGAGTGTTACACAAAAATCGGTTTAGGAACATTTGCTGGCCGATTCTGTCTTTGGCATTTTCAGTTTGGCTTACTATGTTGTTTGGATAATTTGAGTGTTTCAATGGATAGTAGACGTGTAGAGGTTTCTGAATTGTGGTGACACGTTAAAATCTGTTGAAAAACGAGAAAGTTATGGCCGTTTGAATGTGGACGGTAAAAATTGTATAAAAATTGGGTTTGGTGGCTTTAGGTTGAAAAGTTAATGTTAGTTTGGTTAGTTGATTTCTTTAGAATCCTTTAGTATCCTTTAGTGTGTTACTAAGTTAAGTTTCCGTTATTTTAGGTGATCGACCGTGTAAATTGGTCGGACGGAGTGAGCGAGAACGTACCAAGACACCAGGTTAGTAGTGGTAGCTATCTTTTCGCCTTCGGGCCTACACCATAGAACGGTAGAGTTATTTATTCGTGTTGTGTTTTGTTGCATATTCGTTGACATGCATCATGGTTTTCAGTTAAACGAAAATACGAGTTGTTTGCATGGTTGCGTTGTGAGCGTGAAATGTAATCAGATAAGTAAATTGTAAATGCATCTTGAGTAGTGTGCCATGTCGGGATTATGTGCTGTGTATCACCCCGGAGGGAACTCTACGAGAGGTGACCGGCTAAAATACGCAATCTGGATTAGTGTGCCTTGTCGGGATTACGTGCTGGAGTGTAGCACCCCGAGGGGATCTCTATGATGGATGATTTGCTAAAATACATAAAGGTCGAGAGTATGAATTCCTAGACGGTTATAGGATTCTACGATCGACGAGGGAGATCATGTCTGGCCATCCTAGACGGTTATGGGATGTGAGCTGTCTGGTCTTGCTCTGGTGGTTCTGAGTGTGGCCGTCCTAGACGGTGATAGGATGTGTGCCTACTCAAATCACACGGCTTATAAAATGATTAAAGCAACGAACAGCAAATAAGCACAACTGAGTGGTAGAAACTGCATGTGTTAGGTTGATTGCATTGTATTGTCACATTTGTTATTCCCTACTTTCTAAGCATTAGGCTTACGTTTTGTGTTCTATGGTGTAGGTTACGAGTTTTATACAGGTGAGGTAGATGAGACAGCCGAGGACTAGGCCGCAGTCGGAGGAGTACGGGGTGCGCCGGTGCAGGCTATTGTCGGGGCGTCTAGGCCACTGTCTTCCTTGGGTATTTTGTGGGAGTTGATGTAGATAGTTTTTTAAGGGTTTTGCAAATGTTTTGTTTTGAGAAAAGTTAGAAAAGTGGTGAGTTTTGATACGTCGTATTTGTAAATATTTTCATAACTATTTGATGTTTGCAAGTCAATTGTATTGTGGGATAGTGGTTGTACGTATTTGGAATTTTGAAATATATTTTCTGGTTTTGGTTTCAGGTTTTGGTTTAAAGAATTTTAGGCGTTATGCCGCCCGTTTTGATTTTAAACTAAATAACGTCGGGTGTACGTTCTCTATTTTTTTTTACATTATCTGTTTAAGTCGGTTTACCAAATTATTTTAACCCAACATTTTCTGACTTATTTTAAATGTATTTTGGGCATGTTTTCCAATAAATTTCGAGGGTTCAAAAAACCCGAAACCGAGTCGATAATTTTACAAAAATGATTTTAAACGTCATTTTAGACGTAGGATTGGTTAGCAAAGTAGCGCACCGAGTCTGGGCGGGTTCGGGGCGTTACAGACCGTGTCAAAATTTCATGTTGAAATTTTTTTTTTGAATTTGAAGTTTCCCAAAAGTTTGTGAAATTCCGAACAACAATTGTTTCAAACTTTTCCGAACCCTACCGTTAGTGGAAAAATTTGAAAGTGAAAAATAGATGTTGGACTCCCAAACTTAAGTTTCAAGCTCTCACTGAGGATTGTTTGGTGAGCGTAACATAGTTTAAGGACGAGTTCGTTAATGACCTTATAATTTAAGAGTTTTTTTTTTGTTAATTACCATATATATATTAAATTGTTATTTTAAAAACTCTCATCTGTAAAAACCCCCCCACACCTTTTGGGCCAGGCCTCGCCCCGCACCCAGGTCAGGGCAAGTTGTGCAGTCCTCGCCCACAGGCCCAGGCCCTACCACGTGGTAGGGCCTGAGCCTGTGGGCGAGGACTGCACAGCTTGCCCTGACCTGGGTGCGGGGCGAGGCCCGGCCCAAGAGGTTTGGGGGGATTGTTACACATCTTTCCTCTCTCTCTCTCTCACTATAGCTTTCTCTACTAGTAGCCAATTTTGATGGCTCGTTAGAGTCTTTTTAGTTGGAGGTGTTCGATACGTACACCATAAAATGAAAGTTCACATTTGAAGGTTCGATTTGATATATTACTCGTGAAATATGGTCTAGCTGTTAGGAGAATTGACTTGTGAAAGTTGTTGCCAAAATATATTTGGCGGAAACTTTAAATGCTTGTCAGCGACAATCTCGAGTCAAATATCGACGTTAAACTTTCCATTGAAAACACCTTGACGTGAAGCACAGTTTCGACCCAAAGAACGCTAGAAACCGTCGTTGGATGTGGTCATTGAAGCTTTGCCAGAAAATCAAGATGCTGCTTTAAACGTAGATTATGGGCGTCCTAGTAGTTGTCTCGAAAAACTGACGCCATTATTTGATTCAGGAGCTTGAAACCCTTGAAACTCAACATTTCGTTTCGATCCATTGACGTTTCATTGCTTGGAATTGCTAACGTGGCAGGTGATATGTACTTCGATTCTTGCCTATTGATTATTTACTTTAACTTATTATTAGAAGTTTGATCGAGATTTTGAACAAATTAAGGACATCAGTAAATTTAACGAACCACCTCCTAACACATTTTGACATGATAAACCCACTGGTTTCTTGTGTTCGTTGAAATTTCACCCTGATCATTTAGCGCGTAAATCGCAGTGAGGTTTAAAAATTATTTTTGGGTATTTTCATATTGGGTTAGTTAGATAAATCATAAATTCTATTTAGAGAGCCCAGAACGTTGGGCTCGCAAGCCCGCCATGGACTGGGCCAAGCGAGTCAACTCGCGAGTTGTTAAAGTTGGAATGAAATATATTTTATCTCATAATTAATTAATTAAACCCGTAATTTCTTATATTATTAGATTTAATTCAAGACAACAAGAATATAAAGAATTTTGTAAAGCTGTCTAACTTAAACCAAAAAAATTAAAAAGTGATGTAGAGAATAGGTAGAATTCGACTTATTTAATGTTGGAAAATGCTAGGTCATATTAGCAAGTTATTTGTAATTTTATTAAAGAGAAAACACAAAGTATTAATTTTGATAAATCTAGTTGTTGTGATGACCCGAATGGACTGTGTACGTATGTATGTGTACGACTGCGGGACAAACCTCGGGTTGCGGGGTGGATGGATCCTGAACTTGAGTATAGGCAAATCCCGGGTCGTCACAATCCCACATCGCTTGGGGAAGTATATGGAAATGAAACATATGTAAAGAGACCCTCCCAACATAGCAAGACGCGTTTTGGAGCACGATTGGCAACGGATCCCATAAGAACTCCGAAGTTAAAAGTGCTTCGGCGAGAGCAATTCCAGGTTGGGTGACCTTCTGGGAAGTTCTCGCCAAACAAAGCCGTGAGGGGAGGATATTGGGCTACGGCCCAATCCCCAGAGCGGACAATATCTTGCTAGGATAAGGGGTCGTTACAGTTGTGATGTAACTAATACATTTCTTGAATTTTCAAAACTATTTTTTGATGCTACAAATAAATGTTCGAGATATTATTATCTCATTTCTCATCTTGTTTTTCTAATTTTTATAAATTGAATGGGTAATTTTGTACAATATCGACAAATAGATGAATTTAGAGAATACTTAATAAGAAGGAAAAAAAATTAAAAAATATTGGCTTGACATTGCTTCTATTTTTTATTGTGCATGCATAATAGATTATATGTATAAATTAAGAAGAGTGTCTCATGATTAATAGAATTTTTATTAATTTATATACTACTATTTTACTTTCTAGTGATAAAATAACACAAAGAATTACTAGTTTAAATTCTTCTTACAAAATTAAATATTATAATGTTACTCGTTTACATACTTTTTCACATGCTAGTTCTAGTTGTGGTGGTGGAGTTATTGCAGCTCCACAATTTGGTATTCATAATACTTTGAATGAATTATATACGAATGTTTATTCTAGTTCTATGTGAAATGAACTATATATTTATTTTGACACTCGATATCAATTTTTTCATGATGAGAAATACTAGAAGAATTTAAAAATTTGGACGTCGAAGACTAGATTTTCATTTAAATTTAGATGTATTGTAATTTGAATTTTGAAATATTTTTTTTAACTTGTAATTTTTCAGACATTTTGCACATGAATGACAATTAGATGAGTGTCAACCTAGTTGAGATGTATCTAATTTATAGTGATGTAAGTGTCAAATTGATAATAAATGATATATTTTTTTTATATATTTGTTTAGACGACTAAATATCATATTTTAACAATACGATAATAAATATTTATTATAGTTTTCATAACAAAAATTTAAAATATATATATATATATACATAAAATAATATTATTTATGTATGCTGGACTCGTTAAGCTTGGCTTGTTAAGCTAGTTGGGTTGGCACGGCTCAGCTCGGCTCATTAGACATGTGGCTCACGAGTCGGCTCATGTTGAAAATTTCGTTCAACTTCTGTGTAGGACCGTTATTGTCTAAGAGGGGGTGAATTTGAAATTTCTTAACCTAATCGTTTTTAAAAATGCAAATTCGGTTTATTTTATCTACTCTCTTTGTATGCAATTACTAAAATTATAGCAAGCAAGTTAAAGTAAGAGAGAGAAAGAAATTGACACTTAACGTGGTTCGGCCAATCCTGCCTACTTCCATGCTCCAAGGCTCTCTTTTGAAGATTCTTTCCTTCTCCTCAAGAGAAATCTAGATCGAACTTCACGGGCGTCGATCTACTGCCTTTACACTTCTAGATTGAACTTCATCAATCCACTGCCTTACAGTTTTTACAAGATAAAGTTACTGAGCACAAGGCTACACTCTCTCAAAAATTAAATCTCAAGTTATGATCTAGAGAGGTGTAAACAAAGATTACCGCGTAAGCTCGTAGGAGTTCAGAGTGACTGTTCAAAAGATTAGCAAAAAGTCCTTCTCCCGAGCTTCATTCTCTTTTTATACTCTTGTCTGTACTCTGCATCTCATTCAAAAAATATGACCGTTGGAGAGCATCCGTACGCTAAAAAATAGTCGTTGAGATCTGGAGTCGCTATCACTCGCGGTCTTTAATAGTCTGTTCGTTAAGACTCCAAACGTTCCCCTTTGGACGAATGAGTTTGGACGAATGCTCATCAGACTAATGCTTCGCATGAATTTATTGTTTTGTCGTACATTTTGGACGCTTGCTTGTTGGACGAATACTTTGGACGATTATGCATCAGATGAGTACTTTGGACGATTACGCATCGGACGAGTACTTTGGACGATTACGTCAGACTAATAACTTTGGACGAATGCATCTATCTTTACTTTGGACGATTGCGTCGGATTAATAACTTTAGACTAATGCGTCTGTCTTTACTTTGGACGATTGCGTCAGACTAATAACTTTGGATGATTAAGATGTTCTGCATTTGGATAGATGCGTCTGTCTTTCCATGTGGACGAATAACTTCGGACTAATAACACTTAACCAAAAATGTCAAAAATGTAATACCCTTTTTCAAAGGGTATTTCCAGATAAATGCAATAAACACAGTAATCCAATTATTCAGTTTATATATTTCATATTAATCACAATCATCAAAAACATAATTAGACTTAAACACTATTTAAGTCGACAATCTCTCCCTTTTTTATGATGACAAATATATGATCTGATTCAGCATACTAATCTGAATTTCAGCTTAAACTTACATACTCCCCGTACTCTATGCAGTATTCCTTATCAATAAGTCTTAAGTATGCATTCAGTAATTTCTATATCCTTCAGTAAATTTGTAATTATGCATTCAGTAAATTCTATATCCTTCTCCTCTTTGACATTATCAAAGATAAACACGTAAAGGAGGAATGACATTCAGCACATCACTGTATAGACGACAGGATAAAACATGCATAGTTTGGCAACTGGTTAAGTATTCACAGTGTTAAAAAAATCAATCACAGCGTTAAAAAAAATATATCAGTCACAGTGTTAAAAAAAATAAAAAATAAAAATTAAAAAATAAAAAATATTCCTAGTTCTCAGGGGAGGAGAGATTCTCTCAGTGCATGATATCCCATAATTGATCAAGGAAATCATCCTTATCAGGAGGGGAGTCCACCTGAAGATTAATTTCCTCAACAGAAGAGAAAGGAGGAACACTGGCATCATGAATTGTATCCCCTGCATCTTCTATAGGCATATCGACAGGGTCAGCTATGGAAAGATCAGCAGGAACAGCACCAACATCAGCAATATCTGGATTACAAATAGCTGACTGATCAACAATAGTTGGAGCAGGCACTGGCTCAGCACTTGAAGGAAATGCTGAAGTGGCTGGACGAGCTGCCTCAAGAGACTCGTCACTTTCATCCAAAATCTCATCTGCATTAGAGGGCTCACCAGCACTTCTAGTCATAAGGGTGCTAAGGTCGCAAATATGAGTGATAACCCTGTCACAATCTCGCTACAATTGTGCTGTAAAATGACTTGAATGGAATCTAACGGAGGAGACGACATCATCAATAGCTTTACTTTGATTTGATTCCATTAGATCAATATGTTTGTGCAAGCCTTGAATGGCAGCTCCGAGATTGTCTAGTTATGATAAGACAAAAGCTTCAAACTGATCTTGGCGGGAAAGATACATGGACTGAAAGGATTCCTGACCAGTACCAAGGCTTGGGATGCTTGCCCGAAGCTCATGAAATTGTTCATCAGAAAAAGAATTCCTCACTGGAGAAGTAGGAGGACCTTTAGTTCTAGGAGGAACAAAAGCTGCCAATGAAGGGATCTGAGTGGGAGAGGGAGTAGGAGTTGGACTGGTTGGGCATGGAAGAGGTGGTAAGGGAATATCAGCTTGGACTGGAGGAAGAGCATGATCACTCAGAGGCTCCTGAGTGTGAATTTTAACAGGACTGACCTCTTCAGGAGCTTGAATAAGGAGAACTGGAGGTGGCAGAAGATCAAGGACAGGAAGAAGAGTGTCATCTTGAGCACTTTCTTCCTCTTATTCTTCGTAAATGATCAATCACCTTGAAACACCTCCTCGACCAACTTTTTCAACTAGCACACCTTGAGCATTTCTAGTTATTCCCATTCTTGACAAGGTGGAGGATGAGAAGAAGATTGATTTCTTCAGGACTAAGAGCATGTCAGAATTCTGTAATCTGTCACCAAACCTTTGAAAAATCTTCATGAGCAGAAGATTGTATGGCAGAAACTTGGATACATTGCAGACAACTTGAAGCATCCGATTTAAAACAATGTAGCCAATATGAAATGGTTCACCTTTGAATAGCTGACCAAGCAAGAAGAGATTCATTCCACTAACATGGTCTATATGACCATCGACTGGCAAGATGTTGTAGTGGATCATATAGTGGAAGACTCTTGCCCTAAAGTTCAAATCTTTGCTCTTCAACTTCAGGGGAGAGTTAGAAGGATCCTTGGCAATCAATTTCATTAAGTCCTTGCCTGCTGGCTTCTCAAGAAATGACGGATTCTTTGTTGTCTCAAAGAATCTCCGTGAACCATTCAGAAACTCATAGTGAAGGATTTCATAGATAGCTTCCTTAGTCAGTTCAATATGTCTGCTATAGACATAACTCCTAAGGACGAGAGGTCGCGTAGAATGTTCCAGATTGGCATAAAATATCCTAATCGGAGTTTCACAATAATGAGACTCTAAATCAAACAGTCCAATTAATCTCAACTTAAGTAATGGTTCTTCTAAGTCCAAACTAGACAAGTCGTGAAAATCTACTCCTCTAGATCGAATAAGAGGTTTGGTTTCAAAACCTTCATAGTACCTATTAAAAGCGGCCTGATTGAGGAACTTGTGATTTGGCCATTTAAGAGGCAGAGGAACTATGACAGACTGTGCATCTGCTGGATGAGAAGTCTTTTGCTTTTTCCTCGAGAAGTCTTGTTCTACGCGAGAGGAAAATGCCATCGATAATGATATAGATTTCTGGTCAAAGACGGAGTTTGGAGTGGTTTTTGATCGGTGCCGAAGAGCAAAGAAGAATAGAAATTGCTGGACGAACGAAAGGAATTGAGAGGTTTTAGAAGAGCTTTCGAAAGTTAGGGTTTCTATAACATTTCAAAAGATTTTATCATCCATTTTCATTAACGTCCATTGTAAACGTCCATTGTGACAACGTCCATTGTTATCGTCCATAGTCAACGTCCATTATGACAACGTCCATTTTGAACGTCCATTGTGACAACGTCCATTCAATTCAGAGAGAAATAACTCTTCGAGATCGTCCATTTTTTTGTTGACCACACAGCTTATTGGCGAATTTTCTCCAACATAAAAATAGAACCTTAATTTTTCTCATTCCTAATGAGACATAACCTTATTCTAATATTATTGAAGATCTTCTCATCTAATGGTTTTGTAAAGATATCTGTCAATTGATCAGCAGAGTTGATAAATTCTAAGGTGATATCACCTTTCTAAACATGATCTCTAATGAAATGATATCTAATATCAATATGCTTAGTTCTAGAGTGTTGGATAGGATTCTTAGAAATGTTAATTGCACTAGTGTTGTCACATCTAATTGGAATCCTATAATAGAATAGATTGTAATCTTCCAAGGTTTGCTTCATCCAAAGCATTTGTGCATAACAACTGCCAGCAGCAATATATTCACTTTCGGCCGTTGAAAGTGCAACAGAATTTTACTTCTTGGAGTACTAGGAAACAAGAGACTCACCAAGGAATTGACATGTTCTACTTGTGCTTTTCCTATCTACTAGACTCCCAGCATAATCGGAGTCATAATATCCTATGAGATCAAAGGATCTACCCATCGGGTACCATAAACTTAAATCATATGTCCCACTTAGATATTTGAAAATTCTTTTAACAATAGTTAAGTGAGATTCTTTAGGAGAAGCTTAGAATCTAGCACATAAGCACACACTATGGAGGATGTCAGGTCTGCTAGCAGTGAGGTATAAAAGGGATCCAATCATATACCTTTGTACTTCTTAATATCAACATTTGTTCCATTCACATCCTTGTCCAGTTTTGTAGTTGTGCTCATGGGAGTTCTAGAGGACTTAGAAGACTCTAATCCAAATCATTTTTGGAGGTCTTTGATGTATTTTTCTTGACAGAAGAAAATTTCATCTGATTTTTAACAAATTTAAAATCCTAGGAAGAATTTTAACTTTCCCATCATACTCATTTCAAACTCACTTTGCATAATAGTGGCAAACTCATCACAAAGTGATACATTTGTAGAACCGAATATGATGTCATCAACATAGATTTGAACTATTAGAATGTCTTTGTCCTTTTGCATAGTAAAAAGAGTTGAATCGATATTACCGTTTTTGAACTTCCTTTCTTTAAGAAAATTCTTCAACCGATCATACCAAGCTCTAGAAGCTTGCTTAAGTTCATATAAAGCTTTCCTAAGCTTGTACACATGATCAGGTCTATCAAAAGCTTCGAAACCTTGAGATTGATCCACATAAACTTCTTCTCGAATATGCCCATTAAGAAAAACACTTTTTACATCCATTTGAAAAAGTGTGAAATCTTTGTGGCAAGCAAATACTAAGAGCATCCTAATTGACTCTAAACGAGCTACAGGAGCAAAGGTTTCCTCAAAGTCAATTTCTTCTTCTTGATTGTACCGTTTGGCAACTAACCTAGATTTGTTTCTGACCACAATCTCATTTTCATCCATCTTATTCTTAAATATCCATTTGGTTCCAATAATGGGATGATTATCAGGTTTTGGAACAAGTTCCCAAATATTGTTCCTTTTGAATTGGTTTAATTCATCTTGCATAGCAACTATCCAATTTTCATCCAATTCGACTTCTTCAAACTTCTTAGGCGCTATTTGTGAAATGAAGGCTACATTTGCACATAGATTTCTAAGGGAGGCTCTAAAGGATGATCTTTTACATATTTTCAATTTCTAGGAAGAGCAACATTTTCATCCTTGACTGGGACAATGTCTAGAGAATTTGAAGAAGGATCTAGGGAATTTTCTCCTTGAATGGTTTCAACAAATTTGTCTAAGGAGAGAGAATCAAATTGCTTTTCAAAAAAATTATCCTCATCCACATTGATTGTATCATGGATATTCTCATCAAAATTGACATTAACAGATTCTTCTACAACTAGTGTTCTTTTATTGACCACCCTATAAGCTTTACTGGTAATGAATATCCAAGGAATATTCCAAGATCCGTCTTGGAATCGAATTTTCCCAAATTATCCTTGGGGTTAAGAATGAAACATTTACAACCAAAGGCTCTAAAATACTTAACACTAGGAGACTTGTCGTTCCATAGCTCATAGGGGGTTTTCACTAGAATCGGTCTTATGGAGACACGATTTAGTACATAGCAAGCTGTGGAAACAGCTTCTGCCCAGAAATATTTTGGAAGGGAGTTTTCATTGAGCATGGTCCGAGCAAGCTCTTGAAGGGACCTATTCTTCCTCTCAACAACACCATTCTGTTGAGGAGTTTTAGGGGATGAGAAATTGTGCTCAATTGCATGTTTGAGACACAAGTGTTCAAATTTTTCATTCTCAAATTCTCCACCATGATCACTACTAATAACAACAATGGTGAGCTCCTTTTCATTTTGAACTCTCTTCCTAAAGCTAGAGAAGATATCAAAAGTTTCATCATTTGACTCTATAAAGAATACCCAAGTGAATCTAGAGAAATCATCTACAATGACAACAGGCGTCAATCCACTGCCTTACAGTTTTTACAAGATGAAGATGCTGAGCACAAGGCTACACTCTCTCAAAAATTAAATCTCAACTTATGATCTAGAGATGTGTAAACAAAGATTATCGCGTAAGCTCGTAGGAGTTCAGAGTGACTGTTCAAAAGATTGGCAAAAATTCTTTCTCCCGAGCTTCATTCTTCTTTTTATACTCTTGTCTGTAATCTGCGTCACATTCAAAAAAATATGACCGTTGGAGAGCATCTGTACGCTGAAAAATAGCCGTTAAGATCTGGAGTCTCTATCACTCGTGGTCTTTAATAGTCTGGTCGTTAAGACTCCGGACGTTCCCCTTTGGATGAATGAGTTTGGATGAAAGCTCATCGGACTAATGCTTCGCATGAATTCGTTGTTCTGTCATACATTTTGGACGCTTGCTCGTTGGACGAATACTTTGGACGATTACTGTAACACCCGGGATTTTTTTAAAAGAAAAGTGAATAAATTTGGTTGAACTAAACCATTTATTAAATTATGTTCGGGTATGCCAAATAGAGAACTTAAGCCGGGTACGGGATGAGAGTTAAATTTATAATTTAAAAACGAGATTTAATGGTAATGTTATTGTTGTTAATGTTAATGTTAATATTATTATTATTATTATTATTATTATTATTATTATTATTATTATTATTATTATTATTATTATTATTATTATTATTATTTAAAAAAAATAAAATAAATAAAACTCAACTGAATAGCCGAAGCTATTCTGTCGAGTGCCCGACGCCGAGCACGAGGAGCAGGGGGAGGAGAGGGAGACGACGGCGACGAGCGACATCCCTCCTCCGACGTTCTCCAGTCAGACGACTGCGACGAGCTGGGCCCGGTTCTCTCCGCGCACGAACCGACAGGTTAGACCGATTTTTCTCCCCTGTTTCAGTTCTGTTTAGGGCCGACGGCGACGAGCTGCTAGAGCTCCGATCACCGGCCGTTTTTGGTTGCTCTCGGCGTCAAATTGCTGAGCTCGGTGTTGGCAAGGAATGCCGAGCAGTGGGCAGATCGGGAGGAGCTAAAAACCGAGGGCTCCAATTTAGGGATTTCGGGTTTTCTGAATTGGAACTTCGATTTTAGGTTAGTTTATGCTAATTGGGTATGTGAGTGGTTGATTAGTGAGGAATCGGTGGAGAATTGATGGAAAATCGGAATGGGGGATTTTCCGGGTGAAGGGGCAGTTCGGGTTTTTGCTATTTTGACCTAGCTGGGGTCGTTTGTTTTTTTATTCCTTTTGGCAGGTTAAAATATGTTATTAGAGGAGTACGTGGCCGCTGGAATCGTTCGATTCCGATATCCGACGCAAAAGTTACGCGCGTTTGAAGTTCGGGTCGGTTTTTACCGAACCCAAATTGGTGGCCCATTTAGTTAGGTTTTTATTGGATTAGGCTAAAAATAATAGTTTGAGAGTAAGCTGATGTATGTAGGCTTGATTTTAATGAAGTTTGAATTATTGTCGTAGGTCGAGCTGTAGATGGACAAGTAACCGAGTAACCTCAGCGAGTTAGGACGCCAGGTAAGTAGTGGATGAGTGTTTGTTGCCTTCGGGCCTACACCATAGAACGGTAGGGATTGTTTGTTTGTTTGTTGTATTTTGCTTTGTGTCATGCATTGTGTGTCATGCATCATTGTTTTCTAACTGACGAAATCACGTGTTTTGCATGTTTGAGTGTTGAGGATGACGTAATGAAAGATGAGAAAATTGATATGCAACTTGGTCTCGAGTAGAATAGCCTCGTCAGGCTCGTGGTTCGCTGAGCACCCTGCGGGGGATTTTACTTGAGATGCTATGCTAATGTACGTAATGTGTCGTGAGTATGAATGCCTCGATATGTTCGTGCTTGAAGGCACAATGAGGATTCTACGATCGATTATGGGAGATTTGGTTGGCCGTCCAGGATTGTGTTAGGGCGTGTGCCTCCGGTCTTGCTCTGTGGGTCAAGGCGTGGCCGTCCAGGATTGTGTTGGGACGTGTGCCTACTTGATTCACATGAAAGTGAAAGATAAATGTAACCTGAATGAAAAGAAAGCAACTGAGTGTGTAGAAACTGCATGATAGGGTTGAGTCGAGCATTTAGTGTGTTGTTGTGCATTATTTCCCTACTTGCTAAGCGTTAGCCTTACTTTTGTGTTCTATGGTGTAGGTGGCGAGTTTTTACAGGTGAGGTAGAGGAGACAGCCCAGGACTAGGCAGCAGTCGGAGGAGTACGAGGCATGCCGGTGCGGGTAGTTGTCGGGGCGCCTCAACCATGGTCTTCGGAAAGACGTGGGTGGAACAGTATTTTTGGGGTCGTGTATAATTTACAATTATTTAGTGGTGGTTTGTAGAGTTGTCTTTTTGGCTGATGTTGGTTTTAGCGTTATTACATAGCTATTTGTATTTGGTGTATATAATCATAGTTAAGGGTGATGTGTCGCCCTGTACTGTGGACTTTCTTCACTTAGGAATGTTTGTATTTTAGTTTCCCTCTTTACTGCTATTTGGAGATTTCTCATGCCGTATACTGGATAGTTGGTTAGGAGCATTCTGGATCTGTTTGGGGATTTATTTGTTGCAGGTACCTAGCATTTTGGAGGCGCCATTTTCAGTCGTTATTTTACCGAAATTTTCGGAAAAGACGTCGTGGTGCTTAAAGGTTAGGGGTAAGGGAATTAGTGAGTCTAGGCAGCTAGGTATAACCTAAAAGAGTTTTAGGAGATTTAGTTTAAATCCTGCGGTGTTAATTTGATTTTATTTTAAATTGTGTTTTAACGTGGGATTGGTTAGCAAAGTAGCGCTCTGAGCCAGGGTGGGTTCGGGGGCGTTACAATTACGCGTCGGATGAGTACTTTGGACGATTACGCATCAGACGAGTACTTTGGATGATTACGTCTGACTAATAACTTTGGACGAATGTGTCTGTCTTTACTTTGGACGATTGCGTCGGACTAATAACTTTGGACGAATGCGTCTGTCTTTACTTTGGACGATTGTGTCAGACTAATAACTTTGGACGATTAAGCTGTTCTGTGTTTGGATGAATGCGTCTGTCTTTCCATGTGGACGAATGACTTCAGACTAATAACATTTAACCAAAAAAGTCAGAAACGTAATACCCTTTTTCAAAGGGCTATTCCAGATAAATGCAATAAACACAGTAATCCAACTATTCAGTTTATATATTTCATATTAATCACAATCATCAAAAACATAATTAGACTTAAACACTATTTAAGTCAACATTCTGTACCTTAACTTCGTACTTTTTTGGCTCATGGTTCAGCAACATTTTTTCTTCATGAACCTCGCGGCTTTCTTGGAAAATTTTCTCCATCGGGCAATTATCTTCCTTTTTTTAAATTCCAAAAAAAATAGATCTTTTTGAAGACAACTAACCTCTTCTTTTATGTGCTCCTCGGTTAGGGGCTCTTCTTCGTAAAGTTCTTGGCACTTTTGAAAAATTATTTCTTCCTCCAAAGATTTGTCTTTTAGAGGAGAAATAATCTTTTCTTCCTCATACTCTCTAGCCTCTTGTTTCTCTTTTTATTTCTTCAACCTTTGTTTCTTTCTCTTTTGTTCCATCAACTCTTTGTAGTATTCTACCAAATTGTTGTCAGAGAGTTGTGTGAGCTTTCTCAACAAAGTTTTTGCCTCCTAGATTTGCTTTCATCGGTAGTATTCATCATCGGCCTCATGGTGGCTTATGTATTGCATTTGAGAGGCTTTGTAAAATCTAAGCATGGTGTAAAGAAGAAGAGGAAACAATAAAACTTGTTAAATGCAAAGTTGGTTTAATAGACCTCTCACTCCCTCACGTGTTTACACTCAAACAATATCACTCCTTTCATATTTTGTAACACCCAAATTTTTGAGTTTTCGGGTTTTTTGCTTTATAGTATTATATTCGTAAAAATAGTAAATTAAGTCAGTTTTGCGAAAGGGAAGTTTTGTTAGAACCCTAAGAATAAATTGGAATATTTTGTGAAATAAGAAAATTTTGGAAAACCAAATCGATAGGCTAATTAATGAAATAAGTAAAGGATTAATAGGAGGGGCGAAAAGGTAATGGAGTAAGATAAAATTTTAATAAAAATAACAAAGCCCACCCCCCCCCCCCCCCCCCCCCCCACATATTTCATTCTGTAGAAGGGAGGAGGGCATTCTCCCTTAGGCGATTTCACGCCTCTCCTCCGACGTTCCTCCACAGCCGATCAACGTTTCCTTTTTCTGGCGATTTCTCCTTTGATTTTCTTCCCCAATCAACCCTCTAGGTAAGGCTCTAGCTTATTGTGGGTTTCGTTGTCATTTTAGAGTTGGATTTCGGATTAGGTTTTGAGATAAATTACTGGTTATGTTAGAAATCAATAGGTTTACCGTATTTGTGTCTATTGATAATACATTGATGGTTATTAATGGATCGTTAGGTTTGATTTGGGTGATTTAAAATAAAACTCCATTGATGGCTAGGTTATAGACTTGTGAGCTCTATGTGCTCGATGAAATACCCGAAAGAGTTAATTTAAAGTTATAGGGAAATTTGCATTAGCTAGAAGTTTCGTTTGGTTTTAGGAACGGTTTATATAAAATTGATTTTAATGACGAATTGTGACTTGCCTTAGGTGAACCAAGCCTAAGGAAGGTGCTCAGAATTACTAAGGACGCCATCTAAGTGGGTGTTAGGTTTTCGGCCCTTAAGGTCCTACATTAGATCGATGTTAGGATTTATGAGTTTCGATGATGTTTTCATGATTGTGGGGTTTTAACGAGTCGGGTAGCCTAGGACGTTAGCTATTAGCGATGTATTAGGTTTGTTTACGAGTTAAGTATGTTTTTGCATGTTTATGAACTTTCTTTGATGATATAGTATGTGCAATTCTCTCATGCATCATGATTTCCTCCAATGGCTTACGAAATGTTTTTACATGCATGTTTTTATGAAAAAGGAAGTAAGAATAAGTAAAGTATGTAACGGTTAAGTGAGGGTGGTGAGTGAGTAGGCCACATGGCACATTCATGGTAACTCATGGCAAGACCAAACACCCAACATATGGTAAGCACGAGGCAAGGCAGGTTGTCTACGGGGTAGACGGGGTGGTGCATGTGCCTACTACTACGTAAATCCTTACTTATTCCACATGTTATGTAACGTTAAAGAAATGAAATGAACAAGTTTACGAAAGTCAAGCATTCATGCATATATCAAGTATAGTGGACTTTCTTACTAAGTATTAGGCTTAATGTTTATATCGTATGATGTAGGTGACGAGATCGAAGGTGAGAAACCTCCTCTAGATGACAAAGCATAGGTGGTTGACGGATGGTGCTCGTGGCAGCGAGGAGTGTTTTTGCAAGGCTTACCGACCCGTGGGCGTGCTCCGAGCAATGTTTGGGTAATTATGGTTGAATGTGAAAGATATAGAATTAGATGTGGATGATAGCGATTTTTGGACGAATTGTATAGTAGATAACTTGGAGATAATGTTATTTTATGTGGTTTTATAGATGGGTTTACCTTCTGGACGATTTTATAAGTTTTCACTTGTAACACCCGAGAATTTCCTATTACGTGTGTAGCCTATGATTAGACGGATTATGAGGGTTTAATTATTCAAGTGTGATGTATGCATTGAAGTGTAATAGATGAGAAGAGAAAACAAAAAGGGGTTTGACAATTCAACATAAAGAGAGTTGAAAAGTCAAACAACCAATGGGATTTTTTTGTGAAGGAAATAAGAGAATGAAATGGATGAAAAAGGTTGGTTGTGGCGTTGGAAACTCAAAGAAAAAGGAAGGGTTTAAAGGTAAATGCACTTGGTTAATAAATGAATTAATTAAAAAAGGAAAGAAAAATGTATTAATGTTAGGTTTTTCAATTTTCTTCTTCTCCATCGCCTCTCTTCCTTTCCTCTATAGCCGACGCTTCCCCTCCCTTGTTCTTCAATTTTCTCAAGTGATTTCAAGGTAATTTCTCATGGGTTTTGGTTTATGTGCTATGGGATGAAGTTTGGAAGAGTTTTTAGGGTGTTTTGGAAGATTTTGGTGAGGGTTTGAAAACCCTAAAAGGAGGATTCCGAATTTTGGTTTTCAATTGGGGGTTTTCTTCCTCTTTTGATTAATTAAGCCTTAGATATGTTAGTTTAGGTTGTTGGAGTGATTAGATTATGGATTGGAATTTATTTACACAAAAAAAAAATCGGGTTTTATGCAAAATGGGGGCCGAATCTGTTGGTGCATTTTCAGATTGGCTAAGCATTTTGTTTGATGGATTTAAGCATTTCAATGGATAGTTGACGTGTAGAGGTTTCTGAATTGGGGTGGCACGTCAAAATCCGTTGAAAAACGAGAGAGTTATGACTGTTTGAAGTTTGACGATCAAAATTGTACAAAAATCAGGTTTTTGGGTTTTAATATTGAAATGTGTTTAGGTGTTGGTTAGTTTTAGGTTTAAGAAGTTGTAGATTTTATTGATGGTTTATCAAACTAAGTTTCGTTATTTTAGGTCGTCGGACGAGTGATTTGACCGGTAGAAGTGTGCAAGCAGAAGCTGAGCGTTCAGGTAAGTATTGGGTGTTATCCTTTCGCCTTCGGCCTACACCACAGGACGGTAGGGTTATTTGTTATTGCTTTACTTCGTGTACGTTGAGTTATTGTTTTGCTTAGTGTCATGTTGTTGAGTGCATTGTGTGTTGTGTTGCATTGTGTGTTGTGTTGCATTGTTTGCCGTGAGGTGTTGTGTTGTCATGTTGGGTTGTGTCATGTTGTTAAGTGCGTTGTGTGTTGTGTTGTATTGTTTGGCGTGGTATTCGGTTAAAGAGTAAGGCCCTTCGGGGCGGGCAACTAAGGCCCTTCGGGGCGGGCAACTAAGGCCCTTCGGGGCGGGCAACTAAGGCCCTTCGGGGCGGGCAACTAAGGCACTTTGGTGCAGGCAACTAAGGCCCTTCGGGGCGGGCAACTAAGGCCCTTTGGGGCAGGCAACTAAGGCACTTCGGTGCAGGCAACTAAGGCTCTTCGGGGCGGGCAACTAAGGCTCTTCGGTGCAGGCAACTAAGGCACCTTTCGGTGCGGGCAACTAAAGCATCCTTTCAGGTGAGGGCAACTTGTATTGTTTGGTCGTGTTGTCGTGTTGAGTTAAGTCGGTTTGTTGAGTTGCATTGGGATGTCGTGTGATAATCGGTGAAAGAGTAAGGCATCTTTCGATGCAGGCAGTATTCTCAGGGTTGAGTTGCGTTGTCGTGTTGAGTGGTGTTTTATTGTTGTGTTAGAGTTGGATGTGGGGGTGTGTGCATTGTGCTTGTTTATATTTGTTATCCCTACTTGCTAAGCGTAAGCTTACGTGTGTGTGTGTGTTCTGTGGTGTAGGTGACGAAGCGTTTGCAGGTGAGCTGCAGAGAGAGAAGCAGGACTAGGGGCAGTCGGGGATCCACGGAGCTTGTCGGTGCAGGCCATTTGTCGGGGCGCTTCGACCTAGTCCTTGGGATGTTGTTTGTATTGCAGTCATGGAGGTTTTATGGTTAGTTTTGTGAGAAATGTATTTGGTTGAGTTGGAGTTTGAATGTCGTTTCTTTTACGGTTTTGGTTTTATAAAAATTTTAGGTGTTATGCCGTCCGTTTTGCTTTAAAATAAACAACGTCGGGTTTAAGTTAGCTATTTTTATTAATATCCGTTTGAAGTCGGTTTTCTAAAACTTTTACGGGATTTGAAGATTTGAGTGTCGGGAAGGTATGGTTTAAGTTTCGTGATTTTTGGAGATGTTCGGGGTGGTGAAATGTGAAGGAAAGTGAGGGAAGGTCAAATTGGGCATTTTTGATGTGTTTCGGGTGAGAAAAACCCGAGCCGGCCCGATCGATCGGGCCCGGGGCGCGATCGATCGAGGTCAGGGTGTTTTTGGGCGAAAATAGCCCGAGCGGGCCCGATCGATCGGGCAAAAAGCACGATCGATCGCGGCTGGGCACGCTGGGGCGCGCCCAGCGCCCGCATGCGCACTGCCTGGGCGCGCGCGGCGCCTAGCGCCCCTTTGAGTCCGAATTTCATTTTTTTCTGAAATTTTCCCGATTTCTACGATGTTTTGACCCGACATTTTCCGATGTATTTTAAACGTATTTTGGGCCCATTTTCCAATGAATTTTGAGGGTTCGAAAAACCCGAAAACGAGTCGTAAAATTTACGAAAACTATTTTAAACGATGTTTTAAATGCGGGTTTGATTTGCAAACGTAGCGTCCCGAGCCGGGCGGGTTCGGGGCGTTACATCGCTGCTCGTTTGATATTGATGAAATAGGTTATGATGTTTAGAGTCGGATTTAATGATTTTAGAATGAATATGTCAAGGAAATGGGTGTAAATGTTATGATATTAGAATGTATAAGAGTGAAGTCTTTATTTTGAAAATATACTGGAACTGCTTGGAGATTTTAAACTCATAGAGATATGTCTAGTTTTCAAAGTGATCCATGCAGTTCGTTTTCATGAATTTTCACAACGTTTTCAAGAACATTTTTAAGTCGGGTTTTTGGGGTTTGAGGTGTTTTATTTTGGAAAGAATTGAAGTAAGTTTATGAGTGAAGTGTAGGTGAAAGAAAGGGATAAAAGTGGAGAAAATGGTGAAAAGATGGATGAAGGGCGCGGCAGTGCACAGCAGGCGTGGTTAGTGCTGCTGGGGCACCAGTGCCCAGCCGATCGATCGGCATTAGCGCTGGATCGTGAGGCGCACTGCAGAGAGGCTGCCAATCAATCAGCCCTCTGCACGCAGCGCGCACGCTGCCTGGGCGACTCGCGAGCCGCACCTCATGTGGCCCAAATGTTTTGTTTTAATGTTAACTTTTTAAAATACGTTTCAACCCGACCGTATAGAAAATGGGACTTGGTTCCCTTATGTAATTTTTCGTTGTAAGAACGAATCTTGATAAACTCTTCAGTTGATACTCATTTTGATAAAATTTGTGTACACATTTATATTTGAAAAATATACTTAAGTAATGGACTTGGTATAAACATATGGTTTATTCATTTAAGTTTACGGGCAATAAAGGGTGATCATAATGTGTTGTGATACATGAAAAATTTCTCGATTATTTTGAGAGAATCTGTCACTATGATTCGTGTATTGTGTTTACTTACTATAGAAATTATGTAAAACTCAGACAAAGTGGTAGAATGTTGGTGGTTGATTTGATTTTTGTAGGGTCCCCATCAATAACAAGAGGACCCATGCCCATACCCATTGGAGAGAGAAAATATTTTCCTTCTGCATTCTCTTCAACAAGATATACGAATCTTGCTGCATTTGTCATAGTGCAGATAGAGTATTTAGAGAGACTCTGGTGGAGAAGGCTCCTTGATGGGAGAAGAAGAGAAAAAAATTTAGAGAAGTCCCCTAAGCCTATGTTTCATATAAAATACACCATCGTCTTGAGAACGTGAGGGTTTAGAAGTGACTATTCTAGGAGGGAAAAACATCAATTCGATTTTCAGACATTAATGGCAAGAAGTAAGATATGGTTTTCCACAAATAGGTCTAAATGCTTTCATTTCAGTTTATAAAGTGATCGTTTAAGGATTCTAACAATCATCACATGTGCACACTATTTCTGGGAGAGAGCATTTCTGCTTTACTCTATTTAAAAAAAAAGGTCTATTAATGTGGAGAGGATCATTCATGAACAAATGTGCACCGTGCACATAAAGTTTGTTTTGGAATCATCAAGAACATTCAAAGGAAAATTTCCCATGGTGGGGTTGGAATGAATTGCAAGGAATTTGTGTGGAAGTTAAATTGAAGGAAGCCAAAGATTTCAGGGCAAATCATTTCTCACCCTGGGAGGATGATGTGCCACGAAATTCTAATTGTAGGCAAGCACCAAGGAGGCTAACCTCATATTTTGATTCTCTTTATTTTTATAGGAAACATGGCTTGCAAAGAAGCAAAGGAGAACCGCTACCGTGGAATCATAAGGAGAAGCCAAAGCTTACACCCAAGAAAGATCCAAACAATCAAAATACAAGTTAGAGTTGGAGCCTAAAGGAGTAAATCGATGGACTCAACACTTCACCATGGAGATCACTTGGGCCACGACTCCATTATTCTTTTAGGCTTTAATAACATCTCTTTGACCTAACTATTTTATGTTTAAATTGTGTTATTTTACCATTAGAATTTATGTTAGGTTTTTACACATTTTTGGACTAAAGTTACCAAGGGTAATTTCCATTCGACTCATCCAAGTTAGACTTTATGTTAGGTTTTTCCACATTTTAGACTAAAATTACCAAGGGTAATTTCCATTTGGCTCATTCTAGTTGGCCGAGTGGACTAGATGATGTGTTTAATTTTGAATTATTGTTTAAATGTGCTAGAGTGCTAAGGAAGACTTGTGATAGCTAGCATGAACCACTCTGGGGTTAGGAGAGACGATGTCATGAGGATAACAAAAAGGTGTTTAGCATTTCCTCATTTGGTTGAACCTCCTTTTCTACCTTTTTAGTTTTTACCCTTCTTGTAATAGCTTCTCTTTTCGGTTGTAAAACCCTAATTCTTAAGGAGATATTTATACCATCCTTAAGGGCTGCTATTAGCAGCTCATTTTTAATGAAAAATTGATGTCTTCTTCGAAATCTTGAGCTCCCAAGCTTCAAGTGGTCATATCTCCTCAGTGAGTAACATCCGATTAAATGTGCATTTGTTTTTGGTTTCTATCTTTGTGAGTTTAGTGGATTCCATTGTATTGCACCCTTCTTCCCCCTATTTTCTTGAGGTAAAACTTTTAGCAATGACATAATAAACTCTCATCACAGCAAGTTGGAGAACTCATCATCAAAGAGAGCTAAAGAACAGAGAAAGTGCAACCATAGCATTTTTTTGACCAACGTTTACATCTGCAGCCATATCTTTTCATCCCCATTGAGTTAACTCTTGATTTTTGGAAGGTATTTACACACATCAAGGGTAAGATTATGTTAAAGTATTAGCCCTAAAGTCCAATTACAGCTCAAGTTGTTACTGTTCAAAGTTGTTGTCCATTCCCAACAAAACAGCACAAGTCCGATTTTCTTGTGCTTTAAAATTTCTCCATTTTGAGGCACATCAGTTGGTATCATAGCCTTGCTCCTTACAGCACTCTTTTCTTGTGCATTTGAATTTTTTGAATCATAGTAAGAAGTGATCCCTAGTCTTTTAAAATTTTTTGTTACAATTTGTCAAAACCTAGTCCCTCCTTTGTTGAAAACTGATTTGATGAGATCCTCTCATTCTTTGACAAAATAGACCACATGCTTGAAATATTATCTTATGAAGAGTCTTCGTATTCTATTGAGCGCAAGAAGAGAGATTCATTGTTGAGCCTTGTGAACAAGCCGTTGATATTCAAGGTGAAGTGTTGGAGATGTTTACATAGAGTCTCCACCACCGATTGATTTGATGGTTCCTTTGCTTAGCTCGAATTATTTGGATGATTCCTCTCATATTGTTGAGTTATCCATTCCAAAGAAAGAAGAAGAAACTCCTCCTCAAGAGAAAAATGCCATGACTTTGAAGGATGAACCCCACATGGTGGATGAAACATCTTTCCCTTTGCATTGCCGAGAGGAAAGTTGTCAAATGGAGGAAATGATCATAGAGGAGGGTGAAGATGGATTTTTGACAGCAATCATTGAAGAAGAGATTAGACATAAAGTGTTGTTGGAAACTCAAGATGTAACGACCCAGATACTGTACCCATTTTTCCCGGACATATATATTATTATTATTTTTTTTTTGCCCTTATACTTTAAATAGACTCTAAGCGGAACCTAATCCGAAATCGAAACCAGAATCGAAATCGGAATTGAAATCTAGCTTTAAACCATTTAAATAACTTAAAACAAATTAATAAAACTATGAAAACATTTAATAAAAATCATTTAAAATAAAACAGAAATCGGGAGGACAGAAATGTCCAAACCCGAAATCAAGGGGACAGCGATCAGTCGCTGCAGCATGCAGCGACTGATCGCTGCACATGCTGCAGAGACCAGCGATCGATCTCTGCAGCTTTGCAGAGATCGATCGCTGCATTGCTGCATCGTGCAATGCAGCGATCAGCGATCGATCTCTGCATTGCTGCAGAGATCGATCGCTGCATTGCTGCAGTGCGCAATGCAGTGATCAGCGATCGATCTCTGCATTGCTGCAGAGATCGATCGCTGCACACTTGCAGCGATCACCACGCAGCGATCGTTCCCTTCTCCTTTCTTTGCTCTCTGTGTTTTCTGTTTTACAATTTCTCTCTGAATCCGAATTACAGAGAGCAACACTTCATGTTTCAACCTCTCTGGAATCCGATTCCAGAGAGTAAACTCACCTATTCCCACCACTTTCTCCTCAATAAACCTGATTAACCTATAACTTAAACTTAACTAAAAACGTATTCTATACTCAACTAACTTACAGCGGACTTTGTGAAATCCAACTGCGTGGATAGCTCTGAAAACCGAGCATAACCGTATCAATCCCAAAACCATTAAAAACATTTCTATAACGTTCAAATAACAGATTAAACTAAACGTTTTACAAATCAGTTTATAAAACCTTAAAAACATCAATATGTAAACCTAACATCTACCAGAACCAAACATCCTAAAACGTCCCAAAAGACCCTCAGAAGCTATACATACTATCCCCACGGGTCGGTGAAGCCTCGACTGCGCCAGCACACCCACGCGAGTCGTCCTCCGTCAACTGCGTCACTCCTCAGGTGGAGGGATCTCGTCCTCACCTACACCATACAGACACCTATGAGATAAAAATCTCAGCAAGCTCTACGTAAGTGCAATGCGTGCTATGCGTATGTAATTCAGAAAACATGCAAATACAGATACAGATTCAGATTACAGATTCAGATTCTTTACGTCGCAAACAGATTATCACTGAGGTCTACCAAGCCTCTCCGTGACCAGATAACAGATTACGTAGATTCTTTTCGTTGGTTCATTTTACTTTTTGATTAGGTCGTAGACAGATTGTCACCGAGGCCTACCTCGCCGTGACCAGATAACAGATTACGTAGCTTCATTTCGTTCGTTGATTCATTTTACTTTAAATAACGTGATGCATGAGCAGACAAATACATAACATGATGCATGAACAGAAAAATACATAAAGTAAACAATCAACATGTGTACCATCAAGACGATAAAGCAATTAAACATAACCCATACAAAACTAGTCCTAACTACCCGACAACACAATTTAAACATATACGTCACCAAAATCCTCGAGACGACTTCGACGTACGGTGTAGGCCAATCGGCCAGAAAAGATCACGAGAACTTACCTCGTGTCCAAAGCAGCTCAAACTCCGTCCACGAGTGTTGTTTGTCTGAGGCAAAGCACAATATGCCGTTAAAATCAATTTAAGCTAATAAACGTCCAAATTATCAAAACCTTAACTAAGGCAATTTCCTAACGCTTTAACCCAATCCATTGAACTATTCTATCGAGCATTTTACGCCCGGCACCTAAAAATCCAAATTACGAGTTTTGCCCTAAAACCCGAAAATTAACCAATTTTTAACTTTTTCACAAATTGATTTTTCTTCGTCCAATAACGTCCAATACGTTCAATATATACTTAATCACGGCTAACCTATTAATTACGAACCCTAATTCGCATTTTAACGAATTCCGATCGAAACCCTAATTTCCTAAAACGTCGTAAAACTCGGAATAAAAGCTCTAAGATCGTAGATACATACCTAAGGTAGCGAGAGGAGGAGAAATCGTGAAGGAAACGAGACGAACGGGAGGCGAAACGGAGGTCGGAAGCTCGAGATCGCCGTTGACGCCAGAGAGGGTTTGCTCTCTGGTTTTTTGCGATCGCCAGAAGAAGAGAGGAGGTGAGGGAGAGAAGAAACAAATTTGATTTTTAATATAATTGATTTGGAAATTTACTAAAATGCCCTTACTTTGTTTTTATATAAATTTCGTGTTTCGTTTCGTTAATTGGCTAGCTATTCGGTTTCACCAAATCTTCTTATTTCACCATTTAGTCCAACTTATTATTTGGGTCCTAACGAAACTGCCCGTTCGCAAAACGGACCTCGTTTACTATTTTTACAATATCGTTCTTTTTATTACGAGAAACGTAATTCTCGTAAATTTAGGGTTTGAACTCCGAAAAATCCCATAATATTCCTAAAATCCATATTAATTATTAGAATTCTAATGACGCTTTCTTTTCGTAAAACGGAGTTAATCCGACATATTTACGAAAATGCCATTTCATATTAAAATAATAATATCTCGTAAAGCGGGATATTACACAAGAGGAGCCACCCCACCCCTCATTATGGTTCAAAGATCTCCAATTAGCCGAAAAGGGAAATTTAAAATGGAGGTGTCTTGTTCACTTAAAGTTCCACTATTCAAGATGGTTTCAGAGTTTAAAGCAAGCTATGAGAAGGAAGCTTATTTGCTTACAAATTTTGAAAACCAACAACCACTTGATAAAATGGGTGTGGGGTACGAGGGAAGCATTGATGTTTTTCCTTATATCCAAGACTACAAGAAGGAAGGGATGAGCAAGGTAACTAGAGATTTATCAAAGAGGTATTTACTACTTACTAACTTTAATGATAGACTTTTTAGAATTGTATGGAGTAAAGATCATTTTGACATTGGTGATAATTTTTCTCATTAGCAAGACAAGACACCTTTGACATAACAAGTTACTCAATTTTGATAGTTGTTTCTTGAATGGTGAAAGACACTACTTACCTAGTTGTGGCGGTACAATATTTGGTGTTGTTTTCTCCAAGGTAATCTGCACGGTTGTCCATTTAAAGTCAAGGAGAGCACTTCAAGTATTCTATGCTTCATCAATGAGGTATGTACCATTAAACAAATTGATTTCTTGGCTTCTTAAAATTTGATGGATTGGAGATTATTATCATAATAATGTAGAGTTAATAATTTGGTATGACAAATGTGATAATATGGTTGTGGATGACAATTTGGGTAATGGAGGATGTTCATGTGTAGTTAAAAAATTTGGCATGCCTAGTTTTGGAAATGAAAAGTTATTAAATCCAAACTCCTATGGAGTTGAGCTTGCTAGCTATTTGGGGACAAGGAAGATTTGTGCCAAGATGAATATGCCTCTTCCTTTTGTCAAAGAACACTTACCTTATTGGCACTTGGGGAAGGAGCATTATCATGACCAAAGGAAAGTACATTTTGTCTAACTATCCAATGCACTTTTGAAGAGGTTAGTCATGCCATCTGCCATCCTACTTTACCTAGCACCTTCATGATACTCTTGCTACCTCAAATTTGGAAAGCCCATTTAATAAAGTTCATAGTCAAATATCTTGAAGTTTTCTTGGATTTTATTGCTTGTTTGATTCAACACTTAATAATGTTTCAACCATTTTTGGAGTCACTAATCGGAATCAAGTTTTGTGCTAAGGTCAACATCGCCCTTTTGAAACAACATGAGATGAATCTCTTTATCTTGGTAATTTGTGGCATAGTGTTGGATAAAGCTAGTGTTGTAACACCCGGTTTTTTTAGGTTTTTAGATTTTCTGTTATTTAAGGATATATTCGTAAATATAGTAAATTAAGCCCGTTTTGTGAACGAAAAGTTTTATTAGAACCCTAGTAATAAATTAGAATATTTGGAAAAATAAGGAAATTTCGGAGAAACCAAATCGATAGACTAAATAACGAATTTAAGCAAAGAATTGAGAGAAGGGAAAAATAGTAATTTTTCAAAGTTAAAATTTTAATTAAAAATCACAAAACCCCCCCCCCCCCCCCCCCCCCCTCGTGAACTTCATTCTGCAGAGGAGAAAACTTCTCTCCCTCCCCTTGCGATTCTCCCTTCGTCGTTTCTCCCTCAACCGACGACGTTCCTCCTCCAACGAACGATTTTCCATCCGGTTTCTCTTCCACAATCATGCCCTAGGTATGATACGAGTACTCTAGACTGTTAGTTTCTGATTTTTAGGGTTGTTAACGGTTAGAGTTTTGATTAGGGTTTTGTTAAAATTTTAGGTTATGTTGAAATAATTAGTTTTGACGTATTAACGACCATTGATGGTGAAATTATAGTTATTATCAATAGTTAAGGAGAAAGAATGCATAATGATCGACTATTGGTTTGAAACCAGGTGGTTTAAATGTATAAACACCATTGATGCTTAGGTTATAGGAATTGTGAACATGAATTGCTCGATGAAATGCCCGAATGACGTAAATTAGAGTTTTAGGAAACTTCTCTTAGTAAGAAGTTTCGATTAGATTTGTGATTCGGTTGTTTGGATGGATTTTTTTAACGACAAATCGTGAATTAACCTAGGTGAACAAAGCTTACGGACGGCACTCAGATTGCTAAGAACGCCAGGTAAGTTCTTGTGATTTATTGTGGCTAATAGACCTACACCATACATCAGTTTTTACTTATTGAGGAAATTTGGTGCAATGAATGTTTATATGCTTATGGAATGGTAGCCTAGATTTAGTTGTTTTATAGGTTACGTTTATGTATTGTTTTGATGGTACTCACGTTCTTTATGCTCATGTTATGCATTTCAATTGTCCATGCATCATTGTTTTATGGAATGACATGAAAATGAATTTATGCATTGATTTTATGAAAAGAAAATGTAAGTAATGAAAGCATCATATAAATAACCCCCATGGTGGTTATCGGGGTGAGGTTCAGACCTGGCGTTCCGTGGTGAGCGGGTTTTCATCCCTTCAGATGGTGTGGATTATCTAATCGCTTGATGTTCCCTATCATCTGTCGAGTGATATGTTTCGATAACCAAAGACTGTCACTGACTGATAAATGAAATGGATGGACTGAATTCATAAAATTACATATGCATGTTCACACATTGTCATTTATGTAGAACTTAATGAGTTTTATCTCATAGGCGTCTTTATGGTGTAGATGAACTTGAGGAAGGTGAAGAAGACGTTCCCCTATAGGATGAACGAACAAACTGAAGAAGGATGCCCGTAGAAGTGCGTTGTGTAGTCGGTGTGATTTTGACCCGTGGGGACGATTGTATAGGTATTTTGAAAATATTAGGTAAAGATGATATGGATAAGTGTATAGATAGTTTATTCTAGGATGATTAGTAACTAGCTTGGAAATATTGATGTCGTTAATGGTTTTCTGGATGATTTTATAGATGGGTTTACCCTTTTGATGACAATATGAGTTTCCGTTGCGTATGTTTGATGTCGATTATATAGGTTAGGTTTTGGGTCGGATTTGATGATTTGAGTGTGTATATTTGCACGTGGATGTGGTACGTTAGGTGGAGATAGATATTGATGAATTGAGGAATTTATATTGATGTGTTTTTAGGTGAAAATGTGGAGAAATCGATAAAGGAAAGGAGAAGGGAGGTGGAGGCACGATGGGCGCGCAGCTGGGCGCGCAGGGCCTTCTGGACGGGTGAGCAGGAAACGAGACAGGCACGCTGCCCTGCTCAGCCGATCGATTGGCCCCAATGGCCGATCGATCGGAAATGCTCTGGAAATTTGATGCAAGGCAGAGCGATCGCCGATCGATCGGCGCCCATGGCCGATTGATCGGCAAAACACTATTTATTCTGCAAAAATTATCAGCCTTCATTGGGTGCTGGGCACTGGGCGCGGGTAGGCGCGCGGTTGGTGCACGGTTGGCGTGCAGTGGCACGCAATGAAGATGCGCTCGCGGCATGCGTGCATGGTGCACGAGGGGCACACGCACAAAATGCTAGGGCGTGCCCCATGCATGCCACCTCTCATGTATTGAAGTCCTAAGCCTTAATTAATGTTTTCCGACCTTAGACGAGTCATTTTAGATTCGTTTTAAGTTAGGCCCCAAGTGTCGATAAAGGTGGATTGAATGCCTAAGTCCATTCTTTAATGTATGAAAAAGAAAAATGAAAAATTGTATGTGAACGGGCGATGGTAGAATGAAATGTATGTCACGGCTTAGGCTGTGGCGGCCCTGACGGGGTCGGGGTCATTACAAGTTTTGTTGGTGTATATTGTTTATTGTGGTTCAAAAGAGGGAAAGACTGCATATAAGTTGAATCCTCGTCAAAGATTTTTGAAATTTTGGTGGTTGGTAACAAACTTTTAAATATGGCCAACATTGTCATTGACTCGACCACCAGGAAAGCCATGCATGAGGGTCTTAACAAGTTCTACTCGTTCAACCTTGGAGAGAAGGACAACAAGCTAGTTTTACTTTGTCTGGGAATGATTGGCAATAACATTTTTGTCTTTTAGCTCCCTTGGTACCTTAATAGAGTTAGAGTACTATAATGTGGATGAAGATAAGATTGTGGGGGAAGTTATCATATGCAACAAGACTAGTGGCCGATTACGCACTTGTGGATTGTGTTTGCTTTTGTGAACTTCTAACCTTCCTCGGCATGAATGGACTTGGAGTTTGTTTTGGAATCATCAAGAACATTTAAAGGTGAATTTCCCTTGGTGGGGTTGAATGAGTTGCAAGGAATTTGTGTGGAGGTTAAATTTAAGGAAGCCAAATATTTCAGGGAAAATCCTTTCTCACCCCAGGAGGATGATGTGCCACGAAAACCTAATTGTAAGCAAGCACCAAGAAGGCTAACCTCATATTTTTATTCTCTTTATATTTGTAGGAAACACGACTTACAAAGAAGCAAAGGAGAACCTCCACCGTGGAATCATAAGGACAAGTCAAAACTTACACCCAAGAAAAGATCAAAACAATCAAAATACAAGTTAGAGTTGGAGCCAAATGGAGGAAACCGATGGACTCAACACTTCGCCATGGAGGTGACTTGGGGCCAAGGCTCTTATCATCTTTTAGGCTTGAAGACCATCTCTTTGACCCACTATTTTATGTTTAAATTGTGTTATTTTACCATTGAACTTTATGTTAGGTTTTTACACATTTTGGACTAAAGTTACCAAGGGCAATTTCCACTAGGCTCATCCTAGTTGGCCGAGTGGACTAGGTGATGTGTTTAATTTTGATTTATTGTTTAGATATGCTAGAGTGCTAAGGAAGACTTGTGATAGCTAGCAATGACCACTCTAGGGTTAGGAGAGACAATGGCATAAGGATAACAAAAAGATGCTTAACCTTTCTTCATTTAATCAAACCTCCTTTTCTACCTTTTTAGTTTTTATCCTTTTTGTAATAGCTTCTCTTTTATGTTGTAAAACCCTAATTTTTAAGGAAGTATTTATATCATTCTTAAGGGCTTCTATTAGCAGCACATTGTGAATAAAAAATTAAAGTCTTGTTCGAAATCTTGAGCTCCCAAGCTTCAAGTGGCCACATCTCCTTTGTGAGTAACATCTGATTGAGTGTGTGTTTGTTTTTTATTTCCATCTTTGTGAGTGTAGTGAATTCCATTGTATTGCACCATTTTTCTCCCTCTTCCCTTGAGGTAAAGTTTTCAGCAAGGGCGTAATAAACTCTCATCACAGCAAGTTGGAGAATTCATCATCAAACAGAACCAAATAACATAAAAAGTGCAACCATTGCATTTTCTGAACCAACGTGAACATCCGCAGCCATATCTATTTATCCCCATTGAGTTAACCCTTGAGTTTTGGAGGGTATTTCCATCACATCAATGGTAAGATTCTGTCAAAATATCAGCTCCAAAGTCCAAGTACAACTCGAGTTGTTGCTGTTCAAAGTTATTGCTTGTTTCCAGTAAACAACACAAGTCTGATTTTTTGTACTTTAAAGTTTCCCCATTTTGAGGAACATCAAATAATTTGGATCATGTTGCCATGTAATAAAATTGGACGACCAAAGCACACGTGGTAGTCAACATACTGTTGGGGAAAAGTGCTTGCTTAAGTGTTTAATTAGATATAAGCCTAATTTAATTAAAGAAAGTTAAACTTAATTAATTGAACTTATTTTGGATAAGTAAATACCTCAAATTGTTAATGGCTTATCATTCAAAGTTAAATTGGTATCTCTACAGAGACAAATAGGGTGAATTTGTAATTTACCTTAGAGAACTTCTAGATAAGTGAAGAAGCTAATGAAAATTATCCAATTTGTGCCCCCTGGCTGAAGAAAAGGAAGAAGAAAAGGGAGAAGAGAAAGTAGGGGAGAAAGAGGGGAAATGAGGAAAAAAGAGAAGTTCATGAGGAAAGAATGAAAATTGATCGCCATGAGAGAGAAATAATAAATGAACATAATTACAGGGTGAAAAAGATGACATTCATAAACACATTTATGTTTAGGTTATCATTCATGCTTATAAACATGTGATTAACCATAAAGGTGTATTGTAACATGATCGATTGAATAGTTGCAAGTGAAAGTAACGAGATGCGTCTCGAGTTATTGATGAGTTTGATTGAAGATACAAGCTCGTAAAACGTAATTGATTGCTAAGATAGCATGGATGGCTTGAAGAAAAATCTTCATGGTTGTCGAATTGGCTACTTAAAGAATCTACTACAGTTTTGTGCTTAACTCCTCGAGGTGACACAATATTATAATCTTACAATATCTAAGTTGTGTATTTAGGAGGAATGACTAAAAAGTAGGGGTGTGCATTTGTCGGTTCGGTTCGATTTTGGAGTAGAATCAAACCAAACCGACAACTAATCCATTTTTTGAATGCCAAACCGAAACAAGGTTGGAAAAACAATGGAACCGATCCAATAACCAAACCGAAACTATTGGTTCAGTTCCAGGTCGGTTCCGGTTTGATAGATTTTAAAAAAAATTAAAACAATTAAAAAATTAATATATACTCTCAAAAAAATTTGCCTGTCGTCTGTCGGGATTCGGCCAGAGAGCTTGAGCGCCGAGAGTTGACAGTCGAGCGTCGCCGCATCTGCCGTCTAGAGAAGAAGCTTCAGCTTGAGAGTGGACAGTCGAAGTGGAGCGTCGTGTGTCGTCTGCCGTCTGCCAAGCTTCGAGAGTCAGTTGAGCAGCTCGAGCTTCGCGTCGCGTTCGCGTCTGCCGTCTGGAGAAGAAGCTTCAGCGTGAGCGTGGATAGTCAAAGTGGAGTGTCGCGAGTCGTCTGCCGTCTGCCGAGCTTCAAGAGTTAGTCGAGTAGCTCGAGCTTCCCGTCGCGTTCGCGTCTGCCGTGGAGAAGGAAGAATCAGAATAGCAGATTAGGCCATTACGATTTAGGGCTTGCGTTATTAAAAATTCGGTTCGGTTCAGTTAATGTCGGTTTGGAATGATCCAAACCGAAAACCAAACCGATGTCACCGGTTCTTACAAAATAGAACCGAATTTCAATATTCTTTTACTCAAAACTGACCAAAACCGGACCGATTTCACCGGTTCCGGTTCAGTTTCCGGTTTTGGTTCTGGTTCGGTTTTGCACACCCCTACTAAAAAGGATGTGAAAGTGACGTAGAAAAAGAAAAAAATGACCAAAATTAAATAGTAAAAATATATTAATAATCGATTTATTATATTCATAGATCATATGATCAATTTGTACTATTTTTTACAACTAACTTTTCAAGCACGACAAATGTAAGCAATCAAACTATTTAATTTACTTATTTAATTATATAACATGAATAAATGTGTCAGCAATAACACAATTCTATTCGCATTTGCTCGTTTTGGACTAAGGTGAAGTGAGAACATGGTAAAGCCTTTCAATAAATGTGCATGACCCACATGGTGTTTCCCTTGTCATTAGTCCTTCTGTGCTACCTACTTGGGCAATGCTTGGCCGCAGGAATAATGAACACATACATGCTTCTGGACCAAACTGGATGCCTCTCCCAGTCTATGCAGTTTTATTTTACTGGCAACTCTTTGAAATTGATAAATCAGATTCTTGGCTGTTACATAGGCTTAATGGAGGGTGGATGGAGTATTGTAGAATCAGCTGTTCTTATCTCTGACAAAATTTATATCATATAGAGTTATACCTATTCTTTACTGGTATACGACTAAAACGCCATGGATGAAACTGGCTGGCATTTTAAGGAAGTTTCAGAGTAAACTTTTCGTATACGGAAGAAGAGCAGAAAAGCAAGAAAAGTTGCGAGAAAACAAAGGGAAGCCCAGATGACGAAAGTGGTGTTGTAGCAGTGGCTTCCAATGCATTTCCCACCGCCATGGCCATGTCTAGGGTAAAGAAAAGCAGCCATAGAGCCGAAGAGAAAGGAGCCGATTGGTATATTTGCAACCACCACGTTATGGTTTATGGAGAAATTCTTTGTTCCGAACAACTCCGTGGTTAGTGATACAGAGACTGAAATAATTGCTCCCGTACAGACTCCTATTATTGCTGTGCCTGTGTATAGAGAGAGATGGGTGGGGCTCAGAATCAGCAAGAAAAATGCTCCACCCATTGGCGCCATGAATGCCACAACCGAAGCAGATCTTGAAATCGTATGCTTGCTCCTGCCAAGTCAGTCCAAACACACTTGTCAGTTGCATCATCGTACCGCGTACAAGAAAACTTTCTATCTATAAAGAACTGTCTCTTGTTAGATTCTCAACAAACTCGTTTAATCTGTTCTCTACTATTTGTCAAACAAGTTAGAGAGAGAGAGAGAGAGAGAGATCACCCAGAGAAGAAATGGTCTGTAAATGAAGGGATGAGGCGGCCGAAGAATCCGAAGGAAGAAGAGAGAGATACCAGAGAAGAAATATCAGAGCATTGACGAGACTCTGCAATCTGGCCGAGGTTGTTTAAGAAGACCAAGCCAATCGTTGGGCCGAAAAAATAGACAAAAAAGTATAACCAAAAATTGATTCTCTGTATCATCTCCTTCACTCCAATCTCCTCGATCACACCAACTTCAGACGCAGGACTCGTTGAGCCGCCTTCTTCTTCCTCTTTCTTCCCGCTTTCTATTCTTCCCATGTTCTCTACCCTCTCTACATCTTCCGCACTCTCCTCCTCTGTGAAATTGCTCACTCTTCCAACTCCTCTCGAATGTTGACGTTTCCAACCCATTTCTTTTATTCTCTCTCCTACTGGAACTGCAAGCGGTGCTAAGAGGAGGACTGCGATGCCAATCATTATGCTCAACGACGACAGTTCCTTCTCAGATATTTTCAGGCTGCTGATGATCGCATATACCCCCGTCATAATAGTTATGGCGAATACCACTGCGAAGCCCCCCTCCATGTTTCTTGAACTTCCAACGTCGATGTCTCTGGCCAAAGGCGCAGCCACGAAAGAAACAAGTAAAGGCAAGGCCGAGTTTAGACAAAGGAAAGCCTTGGCTCTTTCAGAGGGCCGAGAAAAAGACACCATTACGTCCACTAAATCCGTGTAGATCTTTGCGCTCAATCCTTGGTAGCTGGTTGATATCCCCACGGCAACCTGGCGATGGGATGGGAAGTTTTGAATGGCCACTACGTAGCAGACGGTGTTGATCCAACAAATGCTATTCCCAGCCACCACTGTGAGTAAGAAGATTTGCCAATACGACGGGGACGGTATTTGATTTGTTATAAAAAGATATTGCACGCCATAACCTATTAATCCCAGAGTTGAACCAATGGCGAGAACTAACCACAAGGGCAGATAAACGGTGGCGATTCCTGAAAACCAGCCGAGAAGTTTTCCAGCGTCGGAGGCAAAGGCTAGGTTGTTGAGCTGCAACTGCGACATAGTGAGGAGGTGCTTTAGCTGAGTTGAGTACGCTGGAAAGTTGAAATTCGTGCCATTAATGGACTGGAGCCATATGATCCCCACCAGGCTTAGCCATTGTAAGAGTCTCGTGGCCATGGCGAAATGGGTTGCTTTATTAAACTTGCAGTATTTTCGCAGGGATTTATAATGGAATATCCACGAGGCACCCGTCAAAATACACAGAGGAAATCCAAAGAAAAAAACTTGGGTGGGAGCTGGGCAGATTTAGGTTGCATAAGATGATGGGGAATTGCAGGTGTAGAAGAGATATCAGAGAGAAGAAGTTAAAGAGATGGGCAACCACAGAGAATCACATAATAAGACTATCGCACATAAAATGTGGCCGTCCATCAGCCACCACCCTCATCATTAATGGCGATTGTTGGTGCCAAGGTAAAAATAGGTCTTGAATGATATGGTTGTAAGCATTTATATGGAAATACACACCAAAGAAAGCCGATTAATAATTATAACACATAAATCTGTGTCACCCCAAACCAGATGGATGATAACGAGCCTATCTACCCACTTCTTCCTTTGAGTTAAGGGTTTGAATTGAAGCACCATTGGTGAGAGAGAGAGAGCGAGAGAGAGAGAGAGAGAGAGAGAGAGAGAGATATAGAGAGAGATTTAAAAGACCGTTTGACAAACGTTAGTATGCAGTGGGAAATCAATACATGCAAACCACAACTTTCTGTACTTGGTTTTGAAGTTTCGAAAAGGTAAGAAAAATTGTGTATACTATCAGATCTAACTACCCTCTCCTCCTTCATTAAAACAAAGGAAAGTATTGACCAATGAATGACTTCAGAAATTCCATTGGCAGCGGCTGTGTGGCTCATTTGCATTTTCACACTCCGAAACCCACATATTATGTTCTCAGATTTTTAGAATTTTATTTAGAAAATAGGGTAAATTCCAAAATTCCCCGTAAAGTATGGATATTTACAAAAAAAAAAAACCCTCAAACAAAAATTCATCTCTGTCAAAATCTTGAACTATTGAAAACTGTAAAAAAAAAAAAAAAAAAAAAAAAAAAAAAAAAAAAAAACGGCGAAGAGCCGTATGCCCTCGAATTGTAATTCGAGGGTCCGATAGCCCCGAATCCGAAATTACACGGAATTCGGGGGGCCGATTTAAAATTGCGGCCACCCGAATCTAAAAATACACAAGATTCGATAAAAGTTTTGGGGGCCGTGCTCGTAAATCGCTGGAGGCCGCATATTGTAGTCTCGAATTATTCTTCATTATTTTAAAATAATTTTAAAAAATATCAAATCATATTTAATTCACTTAAAAATTTTACCACATATTTATCTTATCATGGGAAGATAATATAGAAAGTTTCGTGATTTTTTAAAAATTATTATGATTTAATATAAGTTTTTATAAAATAATGTCATTAAAATTACAATATATCGCACAAGTGTTATAAAATCACGAAACTTTTTACATTATCTTTCCATGATGCAATGAACATGTGGTAAAAGTTTCAAATAAATTGAATATGATTTGTTATTTTTTGAAAAATCAAATTCTCATTTCATCTTCAAACGTTAATTTGAGGCCTTAAACGATAGATTTATTGCCCAAAAAAGGTTGTCATAGGGTTGTACCCAATATAAAGTGTGTAGATCTCTGTGCGAGATTCGATTTGAAATCTTGTCAGCCTCAATCGGATACCCGTAGCAAAAGTTATGACTCTTTGAAGTTGAAGATGTCACTAATTTGCATAAATATTCACTAATTTGCATAAAAGTGCTAAAAAATCACGAACTTTTTATATTATATTTTTATAATTGTAACACCCGGCATTTTGGTCATATAATAATCTGTTGAATTATTGTATGGATTTAAATTGCCATAAATACGATAACAACTTCATTGTAAAATGTTGGAGCATTTAGTGAGGGGAGAACCAAACTAATGTGTAACTAAACTAAACACTAAGTTTAAAATGCATGGAAGGGTAAATTGGGGAGAAATTAAGGTTAGTGGGAGATAGCCAATGGTTGAGTGACATCTGGCGACTTGGTGAAGAAGCTAAGTTCTTCCTCCTACGTGAAACCCTCAATTCACTTCTCTGCTTCTTCTCTTCTTTCTCTGTTCTCTCTCTTGCAAGCGATTGAAACAAAGTTCCACACTTTGCTTTTCCTGCATTTTTTTGTTTTCTTCCGTGAAGGTAATTCCCGACGATGGTTAATAAGTTTAACTATACTGTTTATTGGTCTTGAGAAGTTTAGGGTTAATAACTGTATAAGCATGTTTTAGGTTCACAAACTACTGAAACCGAGACGTTCAAGACTTCTGACAGCACAGCAGACAGGTAAGTTCATACGCATAGATTCGGCCCTTAAGGCCCTACATCACGGAGGTAATAGGTTTTCTGTTATGTCGGGTTGTTTTGGGTAAAAGAGTTAGAGTTATGTTCTGAAATGTCTGGCTTTGATTTACTTTCTGCTGTCTTATTTATGCTGTCTGCCTGTTTAAGTTCAAGCACCGTTCATGCATACACGTTTTCTCTAAAAGACATGCAAATGTTTTCTGTACACTGTTTGAAACTAAATAAGATAAAATCTGACTGAAATGAATCGGTTAAGTGCGGGACGGGGACTGACCCACTGTTACTGTACTGTTATATATATGTATACTGTATTACTGTATGTGCCTATCGTGCACTCACTGATTCTACTGATTGTCAGTTCCTCTATAAGCCCCACTTATACCTCTCTGCCACTGAAACATAATGTACTGTACTGTCACTGTATTTCTAAAAACCGCATGCATAGCATTTTGCATCACTGCATATCTATTATGTTCTTACTGAGTTTTAGACTCATAGGTGAACTCTCTGATGTAGGTACTGAACCCGAAAATGAGGACTTTGTGCCTCAGTCTGATGAATAGGTGGCTGGTGGTTTGAGCTCTCGGGGGTGGTTGCTGCAGCCAGACACAAATTCTGTCCTGAGGTTTAAATTTTTAAAGCATAGTCTATATCTGTAAAGTTTTCTGAAAATTCTGGCTTCATTGTAAAAACTCTGTAAAAAACTTCCGTTTTGGGAAAGTCTGCAAATATATGTTAGGTTCTGTACTGATCCTCAGATTTTTAAAACAATGTACAGATTTTGATGTCTAAGTTTTTAAAACTACTGTATTTGACAGTTGAATTCATGTTCTAAATATTCTACAATTGTTTGGGATATTATCTGTTAGCTTGTGTATGGATGACTTCTGGTTTTAGAGTTATCCATGCAGTCTGTTTTCTTGAAAATCCTGTCTTGTTCCTTTAAACATGTGTTCAAGTTATGTTTTTTTTTTTAAATCAGTCTCTGAAGTTTGAAGTTTTTATGCCTTCTGTTGTGCTCGAGAACCACGTTTTGAATTGGTTTGAGAATTTGAGTCTTTCATGTTTTTTTTCTGTTTTTTTTTTCTGCTCTTTGATGGTAAGTCTTCCTGTTAAAAGCTGTCAAATTTTGTCTTTAAAACTATGTCTTCCGATTACATCTATCGGTAGGAATTTTGCCTACATCTACCGTCTGACGTCATCTATTTTGTCTTATTACATCCACCGGTGAACTCAATTCTGTTTGTAGTTCACATCCACTAGTTATCACTGTTCATCTTTTGTCGTATCTGCATCTACCGACAAACAGTAATTCTGTTTTAGGTTTTGCTTTTGCCGATTCCGTTTATTGCCTGCATCTTCCGATGACGTCATCCATCTTCCGGCTGACGTCATCTCCTTCTGCCGATTACGTTTACTATCTGTATCTGCCGATGACGTCATCACATCTTCTGATGACGTCATCACACATTCCGATTCCATCTGCTGCCTACATCTTCCGATGACGTCATCCACATCATCCGGCTACGTCATCTGCCTAAATCTTCCGGTATCATTTCTGCTTGCATCCACCGATTCCACTAGATGCCTGCTTCTTCCGTTAACGCCTTATGCCAGTTTATTTACTTTTGTTTTCATCACTTCCTACTTTTCTTCTATCATCCATTTTGCGTTCCAATTCTGTTAATTGTTTTCCCGTTTGATTTCGAATCTAGAGAACTTTCTCTCCTTCTGTAAATGTTTTAAAAGTTTAATGTACACAAAAAATATATAGTCCCCGTTTTCTGTTATCTGTGCCGGAGTGATGGCTTCGATCCCGGACCCCGATCGGGTTCGGTTTCGGGCTGTCACAATAATGTAATGAACATATAGTAAAAATTTTAATTGAATGGAATATGATTTGATATTTTTTTATTAATTTATAAAAAAAATGAAAAAACAACCGCGGGGGGCCGCAATTTTAAATTGGCCCCCTCGCCGGTATTTTTTTTACAGTTTTTGATAATTTGAGGTTTTGACTGCGATGACTTTTTGTTTGAAAGTTTTTTCGATAAATACTTATAGTTCATGGGGTATTTTGGAATTTATCCAATATAGTATTCACGTTTCTTTGCAAAGAGACCCGAGTAAATTAAAATAATGGTGATCATGTGACAACAAATAAGGGCAAATTTAGGGCAGCCCCTTAAATTGACAGGTAGGTGTGTCAATGATTGTTGGAAGCAAAAATTTGTTTTCTGGTTTCAATTATAAAAATATTTAAAAAATTAATTGTGAAATATATTTAAAACTAATACGTTTGAAGAAAAAATTTATTAAAAATATTTAATATACATCTTTTATTTTAGTAATGTCACTATAATTTTTTTATAAATTTTTTTTAATGAAATTGATTTTATTTCTAGGTTTGGCTTGGAAGACATTTTAAGGAAAAATTGTTAATGATATTAAACTAACATATAAAAAAATAAGATATGTACTATTTAATTATTTTAATATTTTCATAGAATTTCTCATAATTGTACAAGGAAGTTAAAAATAAGGCTACCAACGTAGGAAGACTACAAAAGTTTATCAATATTTTTTCAAGCAACAAGCATAGGATGATTTTAATATTTTGAACCCATTGTTCAGAAACAAAACGTATTTGAAAGAAACAAAAGATAATAATTATGAAATAAAACAATTTTAAATTTCAATAAGTATAAAACAAAACGTGTTTTAGTAGTTATTCTATAAAGCCTATTCAAAAACAGTGTCCGTTGGTGTCATTACATAACATCTGTCCATCTTAAGCCCGTGATTTTGGCTAAATCGGTTATTCCTTGCAAATTTTATTCTTAGATTAATAATGAATGTCATGAACAATTGTGTCACGCCCCAACAAGAGAATCAAGACAAAACTGGAAAGAACTCAACTCGAAAACCAAATCAAATTGTCAAACCTTGAATTTTTATTATTAAATAAGTCAATAGAAGATTTAAAAATTTAATACAAAATTAGAGTCCAAATATAAATGAGCTGAACAAGTCCAACAGTTAATGTCTAGATAAAATGATAATATAAATCCAAAAAAAAAATTGTACTAGACAAATCAAATTAATTAAAGTTTATAAATTTCTTATAAATATAACCTCTCGAATAAAAATAAGTTTGTAAGAGAAATTAATAAAAATAACTAAATTTTGCATGCCGAGTCTACTTATGAATCAATAACTGGAAATTCTCCTTATTAATTCCTGAAAGGAATGAGTCGTTTGAGATGAGTTGACTAAACTCAATAGGGATTAATTTTATTTCCAATATTTTATATTCAAACTTGATAAATAACAACATTTTATAAATTCATTTAAAAAACATTCACAAAGCACCCATCAAAAAATAACCCAATAATACATGTTACATAATTAAAATAAATCTTTCTAATGGTATAAAAATCATAGTGAAAATGGAGTCACTCACGATCTCCGAGGACTTTATGTCATTGGCATATAAAATATTAAAAACTTTATTCAGCGATCGTAAAAGCCACAAAAAATATCATAATCAGGTTAAGTGATGTGCCACGGAAACCGATTTCAAGATTTCGAGCCAATGAATTCTCTATCCACTATTCAAGTGTTTATTTTGTAAGTGATGTTGTTGAAGGCCAAATGGAGCTAAAGCCAAATACTAGAAGCATGAAGGAGCCATTCAACTTGTCAACATGGAAGTAATCACATGATCATGCCAATCTAGAAGAAAGAGCATCCCTTGGCCACTCCAAGCTAGGGGAAAGAACTGACCCTGGACCACCCCGAGCTAAACTAAAGAGATGAAACTCGTTCCATAAGCAATTAATGATGAAGCTTGACATTCAAGATAAGAAAGAGCAAATTCAATTACTCACATGGGAACATGTTTTGCCCACCCTCAAGCTTGAAGATGGAAGCTTGTTTCCTTGGGAACATTTAATGTAACCGAATATTCGGTTAGCACCTTTTAATTTAGTGAGAAATTCAATTACTCACATGGGAACATGCCTCGCCCACCCTCAAGCTTGAAGATGGAAGCATGTTTCCTTAAACTTAGCACCTTTTAATTTAGTTGTGTGACATCTATTAGCTGAACACTTAGGAGGTTGTGTGTTGTGTTTTGGTGGGAGGAGAGACCATGTAACGACTCCATTCGCATAGGGCCGCCACGGGACTTAAGACATTTTCGACGTAAAATTTTTCAACTTTTAAAACTTGAAATCGAGCTCTAAAATCATTTTTGACAAAACGTTGACTCGGTTTTTGGGTCGTTTAAATCATTGCAAATACGTGAGAAAACATTCGAGAAATACGTTTGGAAAGTATCGTAAAACATCGGGTTGAAACGTGTTTAAAAATAAAAAACTTGAAAAAAAACATTTTTGATCACATGACATGCGGCGCGCGTCACTCGTCCATCTAGCGCGCAGGGCGTCCGGCTGTCACGCACACGGCGCGCTGCTGTCGCGCTCACGGCACAATTCCAATGCATGCTCCGCGGGCACCTCGCGCACGCAGTGCGTGTCTCGCGCGCGTGCGCCCTCCGTGCACACCCATCGTGGCCACGCGCCCACACTTCACCTTTCCACCCTTTTTCGACATTTTCTTCACTCTCACCTACATTTGACCTCTAAACTTACTTCAACTTATACCCCAACATTTTCAACCCCTCAAACACTTTAACAATTCAAAATGTAACTCGAGACACGTTCGAAAACGTAGCGGAATTCACGAAAACAAACTGCATGGATGACTCTAAAAATCGAACATATCCATACAGAGCCTAAAATTTCCAAACAGTTTCAGTATTCTTTTTCTTCAAATCATAAACTAACTGTACATCCAAAAGATCTAAATCATTCTCCCAAATCCAAAAGACTTACAAAAAAAGATAACATAGACCTCAAGACTTGAAACTTCACCCACGGGTTAAAATTCGTTTGATTGGCACAACCACCCCCGCAAGCTCGTCCCTTCAACCGCACCTATACATTGGCCTGAGGCTCTGAGTCCTCATCCATACGATCCGTACCTACATCATAGAGTTTAACTAATGAGTCGAATGCTTAGTAAGATCATATAATGCAATAAGATACACGTGCTATGGATGAACGTTTCAAAACATGAACATACTTTTCATTTACGTTGAAGTGAACATGTTGGTATAAGTGAGGCTTATAGGGGAGTGTGAGACATTACGTACATAACGTGGGTTAGTAATTTTGCCTTGTCCCGGGGAGGGATAAAATAACATGTTTGTCCACGACGAGGATGATTTTACATTAGTCCCAGAGAATGACAAAACATATGTCAGTCCTCTTCCACACTTAACCGTACTTTACATTTATATTTTTATCTTTCTTACTTTAAAACATGTGCATAAAACGTTTTGCATGACTTTATTGAAAACGTGATGCATGAACATACATTATGCATAAAACATAACATAACTAAAAGATAGGTTCTCAAAGCATAAATATAGACAGTTTATCAAGACAATAACATAAAACAAACATTCTTAACCTAAGACGCATTCGATAACCTATCTACCTATCAACGTACCCCGTAGAACATAAAAACCTAGTACCTCTGTGATGTAGGCCTTAAGGGCCAAACACATGCATACGAACTTACCTGAGGTCCGTTGAGTTTGCAAACCTTGAACGTTTTCTTAGCGTTTCACGAACCTATAATACGTACATTCAAACCATTATACACATTACGTCGGTTCGAACAAATAAACTATCGAAACATAGTTCATGCTCAATTCAACTAGCCTAAAATAATCAATTATTAAATTCAAGCAAATTTTCATTCAAAATCTCGAATTTCTCCATATTTTTAGGCTAAATTTCAAACGGTCGTAACTATCTCTATTCTTATCCATTTTTGACGATTCAACATGTTTCGGAAAGATTATTACGTCTAGATTAACATGGAATTATCAACTTATAAAAAGAAGACCGGAAACGATAACATAATTCCAAAACTCGTAGGTTTCCCTATTAGTGCTGATTTTCAAACCCATAATTCCGCTTTTCGTCCAATGTGCTTATTTTTCCTTCGGTTTATCCATTCAAACACTTAAACAACGTTCTATTACGCATTAGCATGAATTTGAAGAATCTCCAAAACCCTAGCCCTAAAACTATCCACCAAAATCATTACCTAAATAGCCGAAATCCATAAACTAACGTATAGGCTTACCTTTTACGAAGAAATCAGAAGAAATTGAGAGGAGGGAGCAGCTCGTTATTGGCATCGGCGTGAGGAGAAGAAATCGTTGCTGGAGAGAAAGAGAAAAAAAAATGAGGGAGAGGGTTTCTGCAGAGGTGGTTTTACGTGGGAGGGAGAGAGAGAGAGAGAGGGAGAGAAAGAGAATGGGGGTTGTTTGGTTACAAGCTTAGGGGTTGCTTCTTGGATAAGTTTCGTCATTTGATTCGGTTTCTACTTAAAAACTTGTACGTTTTAATTCTCACTTTTTCGCTTTATTTTTCTTATACTCTTAATTTTTTGCGTCCAAATTCCAATAAAAGGTACATTGCATTTATAGCGAATTTATTTCGTACAACGAATTTTAGAGACGATTACATGACTAGAAATGTCGGGTATTACAGATCACATTTGAAAGGTACATTTAGAGAGAGAAAGAACATTGTCGAGATTGGCAAAACAGCCCTTGTACTTGGCCATGTGGTTGGCCAAATGCAACTCCTTTTGGGCTCTATCTTCAGTTCACTTTTGGCCACGTTTTGTAATCCTAATTTGCTGAAGGGAGGAGGTATTTAAATCATCCTTAACACCCTTTCAACAGCATTTTTTGTTGAATGAAAACCATAAGCTTTTACGTGGTGTTCCTCCTTTCGATCGGTGAGTTAAATCTGAGAAAGTAGAGTGAGTGTGTGTTCAGTTTCCACTTTGTTGTGAGCCAAAGTGGTTTCTTCTTGACACGACCTTCATCCATTCCTTCTTAGACTTGGACAAACTAGAGTAAGGTTGTATAAAAATCTCATCCAAAGCTTGTCGGAGTGCTCTTCGTCAAAGAAGAAGCCAAATCCCAAAATGAGCCATTTATCACCTGCTTGGACTAGCAGCACGATTTCGACCATATCTTTTCCATCTCTTCAACTCATCCTCTAATTTTTACACACAACCATCCTCACATCCACAACTTCAATTTTTTCATTTTGTTATCACACGAGAGAGTTATGCCTCTCCAAAATTGATATTATGTTCTCGGCCAGAGCAGTAAATTGAGTTCTGGTGGCCTTCAGTAATTTGGCCATAACTTTCCCTTCACACTGCTTTAGCTACTAAAATTTGGAGGGTATTTTGTTTGCAACCCCATTAAGTCTCATTTAAAATTTCAGCTCATTTGGTTTAGAATCTTGAAAGTTATACATTCTAAAAATTGGATTAAGTTTCGGACAAGAACCTCTATATCTGAGAAATGAGCATTTGTTGAGTTTGTTAATTTTAGTGCTTCCATTTAATCACCAACTTCAATCACGTCATTAAGGGTTTTGTGGTCAGAGACACGATATAGTCAGTTGTACTCTAGTTAAAAAGAATAAAATTTTTCATGTTGAAATATGAAAATGTGAATAAAAGAGGATATGCATGAAAAATTGAATAAACAATGACATAAAAAACATTAAACAGTTATTTTATGTACAATAAATGAATTAAAATAACAATTTAAAATAAACTGTGTGTAAAGGCCGCGACATAAACATAAACATCCTTTGGATAAATACTGGCTTGTTCTCTGTTTCATCCTATCTACTTCATGTTATATCATTATACTTTATTTTAAAAAAAAAAAAAAACAAAACTCCGAAACATTTCAGTATCAGACGAAACTGAACCCTTCATAAACTCGACTTCTTCTTTAAACTATTGACATGCTAAGTCGCAGAATTATGCGACAATGTTCAGCCATTAACCACATAAGGAAATCGGGCTGGAAGAAGGTGTCCTTAGATCACCCGACTCCATCGATCTCGGGTTGCATGAGTTGCAGACTTTATCGGTAAGAGAGAGACATCCATCGATCGTCACGTGCACTTCGCGTGACTCAATGGACATCGCCCGGTAGAGGTCATCTACCGATGGGCACGTGCAATGCACGTAATCCATTGTACATCATCCGGTATTTGAAATACACTACATCGCCCGGTCACTAGATGACAAACTACACTTACATCATCCGGTATTTGAAATACACTACATCGCCCGGTCACTAGACGACAAAACTACACTTACATCATCTGGTATTTGAAATACACTACATCGCCCGGTCACTAGACGACAAAAGTACACTTACATCATCGGGTGAGTACAACTCTCGACATCATCCAGTGAGTACAATTCTCAACATCATCCGGTGACGTTAGCCGGAAGGTTTAATCGATCAACCTCTACCATCCAACTCCTGCCGATGACGTCAGCCGGTTGATACACTCATCCAGCTTCTATCATTCAGCAGTAAAACACTATAATCATCAAACAACTTCAACCAACAGAAAATACCACGACTCACACAAATCTAGACTTGATAGACATAAACCTCAAATGAATAAAAATCATAGACTCGTTCAAGAATACGTAAGTGGAAGACTCATATAAAACAGGATATCCTAGGTTCTTACAATTATCCTCAAACTTAGAGGTTGAACCAGACAATTCCAAGTCCAAATAAAACAAACATGATCTTGTCCTACTTAAACATCAGTTTTCTCATAAACCTTACTGACATAATAAGAGCATAACCACGGGTCGATTTTACCTGCCAGCCACAAACTTCTACCCTGAGCACCTTCCAGCAACCAACTTAAACATCTTCATCAACTTTGAATTCCTCACCGGATATCTCGTCACCTACATCATAAGGTTTAATCTATAAGCCTAATGCTTAGTAAGGAATGCAATACTAACATGTATACGTGAATGCATAGTTGCAAGAAAATCATGATCATGTTCGTTTCATGTTCTTCTCTTGTTCTCATTCGTGTTCTTGTTCATCACTTTCATCATATGGATTAAGGGAGGATTTGTGCCGTAAAGGGGGGATGACAGTGTAAGTGTACATAGTCTCTTTCGGGCCGTATTCATGGTCCTTCTCTTTGAACAGTGACATACGCAAAACCGCCCCCAACCCTCACTTAATCCGGTTGCATAAGTTTCATATTCATTCTCATATCTTGTTCATGGGGGAAAAACATGCTCATAAATCATTTTCATATGCTTGAGAAGTAAATCATTATGCATGACATAAATGTTCTTAAATCATCAGACTATGGAAAATATCATACTAGACAGTTGACTTCATAAACTCTATCAGAACATCATATAACATAGTCCTCAAACATCCGTAAATCATCCAAGTACAAACCATCTTACTAACTTAAAACAAACATCAAACACATAACTAATTTAGTACCCTTAAGATGTAGGGCCCTAATGGCCAGAAATCTTAATACATTCACTTACCTGGCTTCCTTAGTAAATTCGTGCTACTTTTCTTCAGACTTCTTCACCTAAAACATTTACATCGCAGTTGTTAAAATAGAATCCTAAAAGTCCTAATCACAAGTCATCCTAGGATCTAGTAGTTAAAGTCATTCCCGAATCCCTTAGTCTAGTTCTCTGTGTGCAGTTTGAAATCTAAAAACCGAAACAGCTAGGTTCAACTAACGATTAATCAGGGTTGGTTATATTAAATGTCCAGAATCGATTCGGATATGACATTACTAAATCCAGATTATAAATGTTACTATCGTTACTCGGCCATTGGAGAAACCAAACTCCAACACCAAGCTGAAAAACAGAGCTTAACTACTAACTGACAACTACATTGTCTAACCCATACCTCGAGCGTAGAGTATCTGAGAAATAGCAGGGGACTGGTCGTCGAAGGGAGGATTACTGGCAGGCAGAGAGCGAGAGCTCGGGAGAGAAAATCGTTGAAGGAGAAAGTGTCGGCTACAGTGGTGCTGGTGAGGTTTAAAAAATTTTCCATTTCCTTTATATATCGATCACAACCCACTCTTATTACAATTTTGCCACTCAACCTAGTTTAATACCACATGAAATTAATTAAGCTTTGGCATAAAATTCTGAACCGAAAATATCAAATAAACATGACCGCTAAAACGGTTAAGAAAATCACCTGATCAACTTGTCGGGTGTTACATCCACCCCTCCTTAAACAAAATTTTCGTCCTCAAAAATTGCTCAAACAAAGAGCTCAGGATATTTGTTCAGCATGTCTTGCTGTCGGTCCCATGTGGCTTCTTCAATACCATTATTCATCCATAAGACTTTCACTAGTTGAATTTCCTTATTCCTCAGAGTCTTAACTGCAGATTCTATAATCCTTACAGGTTTCTCTTCATACCTAGTGTCGGCTCGATATCGATTCTAGTTGGTTCAACAACATGTGTCGGATCACGTATGCATTTCCTTAACACTGACACATGAAAGACATTATTCAACAACATGTGTCGGATCACGTATGCATTTCCTTAACACTGACACATGAAAGACATTATGTACCTTTTCCAGTGATGGAGGCAATTGCAGTTTGTAAGCTGTACTGCCAATCCTTGCTAAGACAGGGAATGGTCCAATAAATCGCGGATTAAGCTTTCCCTTCTTACCAAATCTTAAAACTCCTTTAAAGGGTGAAACCTTTAAGAATACCTCATCCCCTATAACAAATTCAAGATCTCTTCTTCTTTGGTCTGCATAACTCTTCTGTCGGCTTTGTGCAGTCACCATTCTCCTCCTAATAATGGCAATCTTGTCTGACATCTGCTGTAAAATCTCGAGTCCTAGAAGTTTTGCTTCACCAACTTCATTCCAATACAAAGGTGACCTGCATTTCATGCCATACAGTGCCTCATAAGGTGTCATACCGGTAGTGGACTGGTAACTATTGTTGTAGGAGAATAAATATGACAATAAACCTCTAACTCAATGTGGGTCTACCACTAACAAAAACCCAATAATCCAAGGTCAAAAGTTCAATAGTCCAAGATTTTAATTTAAATTTTTGGTACCTTACCAAAAATAAAGTTGTAAATTGTTTGAAATTTTATACATTAGTTTCTCAAATTTTCCCTTTGAAATAAACTATACTTAGCTAGGGTAAAACTCCTTAAATAAAGTCCAAGATGGGCCCACAACTGAGACCCAAAAAGCGTTAGGACGCAACTCAAAAAGAAACTGGACCAGAGGCCCATTTAACATTTTGAACTTCCAAACAAAGTATGGACTGCAGTTCAAAACACGAGCAAGAGAGCGTCGTGAAAACGTCGTTGTCATCGACTTCGCCCAACAATCCAACAAATCCAAAGTTCGAACCCGGATCCAACCTCTAGTTTAGAACCAAAGTAAGAAAACTTTGCAAAACTTCAACTTCTATTCAGAAATCCAATATCCACAACATAGTAACAAAGGCTGGTTTTGCTTTTCTACCTTCGACCAACTGATATTTTGGACTACAAGAGTTCTCTTCTGTCACCGCTAGAACCGTCGCTTAGTCTCCCCGATCACGCACACCGATTCCAATTTTTTGACACCCTGGAACCTTCAACTTACGCAGGGAAGCGCTACCACTTATTTGAATATATTCACGCAGAAACAGTTTGCAAATTCCTTCCAAAAATGAGAAGAATTGTGCGTAAAAATCCAAGAACTTGGTAGTAACAAAAATCGAGTAAAAGGGAGGACACTGGCTTAACAAAAGCGATTTCTCCCTCCTATCAAAGAGCCAAAAAAATATAAATCTACAATTTGTTAAACAGTTATCAATTGAGAGAGAGACGGGAGAGGTAGGAAAAAGCTAGGAGATGGCAGTTCTTCTTGCAGAATTGAGGTAATGGATGACAGAAAGTAAGATGGTAGAAATCACTTCAAAAGCTAGCCCAAGGAGTGGGGAAATCTCCTCATATTTATAGAGGACCGTTTTCTATGGTTCTGTCGATGTGAGACAACACCCGCCCACACGTCTAGCGTGATAGGTTTTTCTTTTCTTCACGTCTAGCGTGTTTGATCGGTATTCACAACGTACAGATTTAGCTTTGATACCATGATAGAAAGTGAGAGGATAGAACTTACTCAAAAGCTAATTCAATGAGTGAGGGAATCACCCTCATATTTATACAAGATCGTTTACTTTGGTTATGTCGATGTTAGACAACAATGGAGAGAAAGATGATTGAGGAGGAAGGTCAGCGCTTGGTTAAATGGTGAAGAAAAAAACTTCTTTTCTTTTTTGAAGACCAACGCTACGATAAAAAGAGTTTCATTAAAAAATAGTTCCTTTTTGAATTATGCAGTGATTACAATTGCAACGCCCCAATTTAAAAATTCTCAATTTGAAACCCTAATTTTGAAAACCATAAAATTTTTCTCAAATTGATTTGAAATTGAGCGCTAAATCATAATTTGAAATTTTAAATATTAATTGAAAACTTTATTTTCATGGAAGCTTTGTAATAAATTTATCAAAATCTTGAAACAATAAATTTATCAAAATCTTGAAACTATCGCATAATTAAAACAATTTATCAAATTTTATTTAATGATAAAAATTCAACATAATTATTCAAAATCTTAAATTGAAATAAAACCTTAAATATCGTTTAAAAATTTAATGCATACTAAAATAAATCTTTTTCTTCGAACTCAATAATATCGTTTTCTTTTGTATGCTCACTTGCCACTAGAGGGTTCTCAATTGCAGTTAGTTCTTCCTCAAATAAAAATTCACCTACATGACAAATTAAAAACTATGAGAAATCTCAGTAAGTGGAAATACGTGCAAGTTGTAAAAACTTTTACTTTTACCCAATCCTGTTAACAATTACATACTGGTTGAAAGTCAACCTTTTTTTAAGACTTAGTCATCTCTGGCTTTTTCCTCTTTTACTTTTACTTTTAAGACTTAGTCATCTCATGACTTCGTCATCTTTTACTTTTATTTTTACTTTTACTTTTAACGATCAAGCTCTTGCTATCACGTATTTTCCGTCAATTTCATCATTTTCATATACATGCAAATGTCCTATCTATTTTATCTTTCAAACAATTCTATGTCAATGCTCTAACATGTGTGCTCAATCATCGAAAACGTGTGATAAACTAAAACAATAATAAAGAAAATAATATCTATCATGTGATGTAGGGCCGTAGCCAAAACATTGTAAAACGTTGTATTTACACTTACTTAGATTCCGAGCAGTTAATGTTTATCGGAATATTCCAAAATTTCCAAAATAGTAACCTACTCAAATAAAATCTTTGATATTAAAATTCTACTTAATAAATCAAATTTCAAAGTAATTTGAGCAGAAATTCCTTACGTTGTTTTCTTAGGTCGGATAAAATCGGTTAGATCGATTTGGATTGAATCAGATAGTTTCAAAATTTTCCTACCTAATTTGAATATCAATATTAAAATCTCACTTAAATTATTCTAACTTTAAAAGAATTTGGGCAGAAATTTCTTACCAGCTAAATCTTCGATCGGTCCGATTTGATTCAGGTGGAAATTTAATTCGGGTCCGGTTCAGGTGAATAGTGTCGGGTTGGGTCAGTGAACGTTGCGGGGTCGGTGAACAGTCGGTCGGGTCGATGAATAGGGCCGGGTCATTTTGGTCCACTGCTGGTACGGTTCGGTCTGGATTGAATTAAGTGAACCGGTTCAATTTTTCTTTAAAACTGAACCTCTGTCTTTCTTCTTCGCGATTTCTGTCGAGAGAGAAGGGGAGAGAGAGAGAGAGAGAGAGAGAGAGAGAGAGAGAGAGAGAGAGAGAGAGAGAGAGAGAGAGAGAGAGAGAGAGAGAGAGAGAGAGACAGTATCAGAGAGAAAGAGGAAGAGCACGCCAGTGAGAAATGGAGCGAGAGAGGAGAGATCTTACGTTGCTGTGATCGTCAGAGAGCTCGTCTTCTCAACCGTAGGAGTTCCGTCGGAGCACAGCTGCTAGAGAGGAGAACTTCATCTGAGCACTGCTGGGTCGGAGGCTGAGAATTGAGGTAAGTCTTTCTCTACTTCAAGAACTCGAGAGGGAGAGAGAGCTGATGGTGTGAGTTTCTTTCTCCACCGAAAGCCTTTATTTATAGGGGAGGTTTGCCCTCGTGCCTTCCGTGAAATCCGCCTTCTGTTCAGATTTTCTGAGCTGTAAATCAATCAGCTCGGATTTTTAGCGGTGTCCATTCTGATCGTCATCTAAACTTGGTCACCTTACCAGACGAAGTTCATAGCTAAGCGTTGGATTTTTTTTCCCAGAATGGAATTTCTAGAAAATCCGAGTGTATTCGGTAACACTCGGCTTCTCTGTTCTTGGTTGAAAAATCAGGCTAGTTTCCCCAAAATCCGAGTTTGAGTGATTGCCTTATGATTTGGAAATTTAGAATTTAAATTTTTAGATTAGCTTTGATTTGGGAAATTTTGAAAATCAAATATTGGATTGATTGATTATTTCCAATTTTGAATTACAATTACAAACCCTAATTGTTACAATCTTCCCTCCTTAAAAAAAATTTCGTCATCGAAATTTAAATTATTACATAAATAACTCAGGGTAGATCTTTCTCATTTTTTCTTCTCGTTCCCAAGTTGCTTCCTCAATGTTTCGATTCTTCCAGAGCACTCTGACGAGCGAGACCTTCTTATTCCTTAATCCTCTTTATTTTGCCTCGAAAATTTGAATCGGTCTTTCTTCGTACGATAAATCAGGGTTGATTGCGAAGTCTAGAGATATCAATAGTAAGACATGCGAGGAGTGTGGAATGTACTTCTTCAACATCGAGACATGAAAGACATTGTGCACGTACTTGAATGAATCTTGTAATTCTAGCTGGTAGGCAACTTCTCCTACTTTCCTTGAGATTTCAAATGAGTCTGTGAATCTTGGGATCAACTGTCCTTTCTTTCCAAAGCGCATCACACCTCTCATAAGTGAGATTTTCAGGAAAACTTGATCTCCTACAACAAACTCTGACTTTCTTCTTCTCCTATCGGCATAACTTTTCTGTCTACTTTGAGCCGTAAGAATTCTTTTCCGGATTAATGTAATGATTTCAGCAGTCTATCTCAAGATATCTGGCCCAACAAGTACTCATTCGCCCACTTCGTCCAGTCCCAATGCACTGGAGATCTGCATTTTCTACCATATAAAGCTTCATAAGGTGTCATTCCGATCGAAACTTGATAACTATTGTTGTAGGCGAATTCCACCAATGGCAAGTTCTTACTCCAATTCACTTGAAAGTTGATAGCACACGCCTGTAACATATCCCCTAGGGTTTGAATCGTCTTTTTCGATTGTCCATCTGTCTGAGAGTGGAAAGATGTACTGAAGTTCAACTGAGTACCCATAGCTTTTTGCATACTCCTCCAGAATTTGGAGGTAAATCGGGGATCTCGATCAGACACGATAGAGATAGACGTACCATGTAATCTGATAATCTCTTGAACATAAAGCTGAGCATACTGATCCATGGTATAGGTAGTCTTTACAGGAAGAAAATACGTTGATTTTGTCAATCGATCGACTATCACCCAAATGGAGTTATGACCCTTAATCATCTTAGGAAATCTTACTACAAAGTCCATAGTAATATGCTCCCACTTTCATTGAGGCACCATGAGTGGTTGCAAGGTACCGGCAGGTCGTTGGTGCTCCGCTTTGACTTGTTGACAAGTGAGACACTTCTCCATAAACTTGGCTACGTCCAATTTCAACCCACGCCACCAATAATGCTGCTTTAAATCTCGATACATTTTTGTTGACTCAGTATGTACCGAGTAAGGGGTTGAGTGTGCTTCCTCCAATATAGCTCTTTTTAAATCAGCATCATCTGGTATACACCATCTCTTTTTGAACTGGATAATCTCACCATCAGATATGGAAAATTCAGAAACTTTTCTCGTCTCCAAATCACTTTTTACCTTGCAAATATAAGTATCTCCCCGTTGTTTATCCTTTATTTGATCAAGCAAACTTGGCTGAAGCATCATAGTAGACAATCTCTCTAGTAGCCCAAACAGTACAACTTTGATGTTAGATTTCTGCATCTCCTCGGTTAACTGTCCTGGAATTAGTCGCAATGAAGAAATTTGAGACGATGCTTTTCTACTCAAAGCATCAGCTATGACATTAGCTTTGTCAGGTCTATAAATAATTTGACAGTCATAGTCCTTTACTAGCTCAAACCATCTGCGTTGTCTCATATTTAGATCCTTTTGAGTTAGGAAATATTTCAGACTTTTGTGATCCATATAAATCTCGCACATTTCTCCATAAAGATAATGCCTCTAAATTTTTAGTACATGAACTACCACTGCGAGCTCCAAATCATGTGTTGGGTAGTTCTTCTCGTGGTCTTTCAACTGTCTCGAGACATAGGCTACCACTTTTCCTTCTTGCATGAGGACACATCACAATCCACACTTCGAAGTGTCACTATATACCATAAATTTTTCTGTTCCATATGGTATAGTAAGTAAAAGTGCTATGACTAACCTTGAGATTGAGAGGTTTCATGTGGAGATTGTGGCCGAGCTGTCCACTATGCTCACGAACAATTCTCTTAGGCCGACAATAATTGACAGGCTCTGAGAACCTCAGAAGGAAGACTTGGAGTGTGAGAGATGTAACGCCCCCGAACCCACCCCGGCTCGGTGCACTACTTTGCTACCCCAAACCGTTTTTAAAACGACGTTTTAAAAAATTTTTGATAAAATTTTAACTCGGTTTTCATGTTTTTTTGAACCCTCAAAAAATGTTAGAAAATGTGCATAAAATACGTCGGAAAAGGTCGGGTCAAAACATTTTGAAAATAGGAAAAATTTAAAAAAAAAATCAAACTTTGGTGTGCTGGACGCCGCGTGCACAACAGCGCGCCGCGCGCACAGCAGCGCGCCGCGCGCCACCCTGCACGCGCTCATGCGCCAATCGTTCGGCGCCAGGCACCAAACGTTCGGCACCCTCTCGGGTGCCAGCGCGCCCATTTTCGGTTTTTTTCGACTTTTCTTCACTTTTCTTCAAGCCAAACACCTCCAAATCACTTGAAAATTTACCCACACATTCCTGACATCCCCGACTCCGTACCCCATAAAAAATCTTGAAAAATCTACTCGAAACGGTTAACGAAAATATAGAGAAAAGTGAATCCCAACGTTATTTACTTTAAAATAAAAATGAGCAATATAACGGCTAAAATTTCTCTAAATCCCAAAACCTGAAAACACACGTTTATAAAACCATCTAAACCAAATCCACACATATTTACACCAAGTACAATTAAAAAATACCGATCCAAAATACTCAAACCGTCAACAGAGCAAAATACAAACTCCCCACTGACTACCCGAGGAACGTGACCGAGGCGCCCCGACAAGTGCCCGCATCGGCATGCTCCATGCACCACCGACTGCAACCTAGCCCTGGGCTCCCTCATCCAGCTCACCTGAATAAAACTCGTCACCTACACCACAGAACACAAAAGTAAGCCTAATGCTTAGTAAGTAGGGAGTAATGCACTTTAAAACAATGCATGCTCAACTCAACTCTTAATTGCAGTTTCTACAAGTTCTGTTGTTTTCATTTCATTTTCATTGCATTTATCTTTCACTTGCATGTGAATCAAGTAGACACACGTCCCAACACAATCTAGGACGGCCACACCTTGACCCACGGAGCAAGATCGGAGGCACACATCCTAAACAATCCGGGACAGCCATATCGAATCTCCTCCCATATCGATCGTAGAATCCTCAGTGTGCCTTCTAGCACGATCAGATCGAGGCATTCATACTTACAACACATTACGTAAATTTAGCATAGCATCTCTCGTAGGATCCCTCTTGGGGTGCTACAAACGAGCCACTTGCCCGACGAGGCTATTATACTCGAGACCAAGTTGCATATCCATTTTCTTATCTTACATTTCATTTTCATCACTCAACATGTCAAACACGTATTTCGTAGGTTGAAAACAATGATGCATGAAATAAAACCAACAAACTCAAAACAACCAACAACAATCCCTACCGTTCTATGGTGTAGGCCCGAAGGCAACAAAAACACTCCTGTACTTACCTGACTGCACGGTACTCACTTGCTCACTTCGTCCAGTTAACTCACTCGCTCGTCAACCTAACAAATAGGGAAAAATCACTTAGCAATTATTCTAGAAAATTCTAAGGAATTCTTAAACCCAAAACTAACCAAAAATTCAACCAACTAGACATTCCAAAACCTAAAACCCGATTTTTTTCTAATTATTCCGAGCGTCCAATTTTGAACGGCCATAACTTATTCGTTTTTCAACGGATTTGGACGTGCCACCCCAATCCGTAAACCTCTACACATCTACTATCCATTGAAACACACAAATTAACCAATCAAACAACTTGGCCAATCTGAAAACCAGAGAACAGAACCGGCGCCCTTTTTGCGAAAAACCGGTTTTTCTCTAATTCACTTCCAATCTTCACTTTCTCCCTAAAAACCACCTAAAATAATCCATCCAACAACTAAAACCTGAAATTTGGAAAGGAAACTACCTTTTGAAACAAAAATTTCGGACCCCATGGTTAGAGTTTCCCAAACCCTAACCAAACTCTTCCAAAACACCTTAAAACTACTAAAAACCAACACTTATATGTATTAAACTCAAAACCCACTTGACTTACCACTCAAAATCCTTGCCAAGATTGAAGAAAAAAGAGGAGAAGGATCGGCTATGGAGGAAGGGGAAGAAAACCATGAGAAGAATGAGGGAGAAAGAAGAAAACTTGTCATTTAAACTAAAATTTTCTTCCTCTTTTAAGTTTCCTCCACCAAGTTCTTTAAATTGCAATTAAACCCTCCCATTTCTCTCTCATGAATTCCAAGACATGCACATTTAAACCCCACTTTTTCACCCTTTTAATACATTTAAATTTCTAGCTTTCTATTGGTTCTTATTTCCTTCCTTTTAATTTTCAACATACTTTTTCTTTTGACTTGTCAACCTTCTTTTGACTCTTCATTTGTTCAAAACTTAAACCATCACCGCTTCACCTTAAGGTCTAAGTCTGTCTAATGCAAATGCTAAGTCTAATAGCACACACGTGGTAGAAAAATTTCGGGTGTTACAATCCACCCTCCTTACAAAAATTTTGTCCTCAAAATTTGCGTACCTGAAAAGCTCAGGATAACGTTCCATCATATCCTGTTGCTGTTCCCACGTCGCCTCCTCAACGTTTTGGTTACGCCACAGCACCTTCACTAGTGGAATGTCTTTGTTGCACAACTTCTTCACTGCATAGTCCAAAATATCCACTGGTTTCTTCTCGTAGGACAACGTAGGCTGCACCTCAATGTCCTGTTGCACAACGACATGCGAAGGATCTCTCAGACACTTTCGCAGCATGGAGACATGAAACACATTATGCACTCCCTCCATCGAAGCAGGCAGCTCCAACTGATACGCTGTTTTTCTGACTCGCTTCACGATCGGGAACGGACCAACATACCTTGGATTTAACTTACCCCGCTTCCCGAACCTCATCACACCCTTAAATAGCGAGATCTTCAGAAAAACCTCATCTCCCACTTCAAATTCCAACTCCCGCCTTCTACCATCGGCGTAGCTCTTTTGTCTACTCTGAGCTGTCAAAATACGCTGCCGAATAATTTTGATCTTATCTGTAGTTTGCTGCACGATCTCCGGGCCAATCAGGCTGACTTCACCGACTTCATCCCAATAAAGGGGTGATTTGCACTTCCTTCCGTAAAGAGCCTCGTATGGAGCCATACCAATAGTATCCTGATAACTATTGTCATACGAGAACTCCACCAAAGGCAGATACCTACTCCAGGAACCCTGAAACTCCAACACACAAGCACGAAGCATATCCTCAAGAATCTGAATAGTCCACTCAGATTGTCCGTCCGTCTGAGGATGAAAAGCAGTGCTGAAGTTCAACTGAGTCCCCATCGCCTTATGTAGACTTTTCCAAAACTTTGATATGAACCTGGGGTCCCTGTCTGATACAATAGAAATCGGTACACCATGTAACCTTAAAATCTCCTGAATATATAAATCAGCAAACTGATCCATGCTATACGTCATCTTCATCGGCAGAAAATAGGCTGATTTAGTTAAACGATCTACGATCACCCATATACCATCAAATCCTTTCGTCGTCCGAGGCAAGCCTACAACGAAATCCATTGAAATCTGGTCCCACTTCCATTCAGGAATCGGCAAAGGCTGCAATTTCTCAGCAGGTCTCTGATGTTCTGCTTTTACCTGCTGATAGATTAAGCATGTTTCTACAAATTCCGCCACCGACTTCTTCATGCTCGGCCACCAATAATGCTGTTTGAGGTCCCTGTACATCTTCGTACTGCCAGGGTGAACAGAAAACCTCAACAAAGGAGCTTCAATTAAGATCTCCTTCCGAAGCTACTCATTGCTCGAAACATACCATCTATTACCAAACTTCAGAATACCATCATCCGAGTAACTGAACTCAGTCCGATCATTAGACACCATACTCAGCTTGAACTTATTGCACTCAGAATCTTCCTACTGAGCTTCTCGAATCTTTTCCAAAATTGTAGGCTTCTAAGATAAATCTGATAGCACAATTGTCAAATTTGAAACCAACTTCAAATTAAACCTCTCAACCTCAGATCGCAATGCCACAGACATACCAGCCTCGAAAGCTGAAACTGAAGTCGATACACGGCTTAACGCATCTGCTACCACATTGGCCTTACCGGGGTGGTATTTAATCTCCAGGTCATAGTCCTTCACGAACTCTAACCACTGTCGTTGCCTCATATTCAACTCTTTTTGAGTGAAGATATACTTCAGACTTTTATGATCTGAATATACCTCACACTGCTGACCATAAAGGTAATGCCTCCAGATCTTCAAAGCAAAGACTATAGCTGCTAACTCCAGATCATGGGTCGGATAATTCTTCTCATAGGAATTCAACTGCCTAGAAGCATACTCTATCACCTTATCATTCTGCATAAGCACACAACCAAACCCAATCTGAGAGGCATCACAGTAAATATAGAACTTCGCCTCAGCTACAGGCAACGTCAACACCAGAGCTGTCTTCAACTTCTGCTTCAACATTTGAAAACTCAGCTCACACTCTTTCGACCATTCATACTTTACATCTTTTCTAGTCAACCGCGTCAAAGGTGCAGCTATCTTAGTAAATCCTTTAATGAATTTTCTGTAATAGCCAGCCAACCCTAGAAAACTTCGAATCTCACTAACATTTCTCGGCTGAGGCCATTCATTAATTGATTGAATCTTGGCTGGATCCACCGATATTCCACCACTGCTTATGACATGACCAAGAAAATGTACCTTAGTCAGCCAAAATTTGCATTTTGAAAGCTTGGCATATAATTGATGCCGCCTCAAAGACTTCAAAACAATTCTTAAATGCTCCTTATTCTCCTCTTCATCCCGGGAATAAACTAGAATATCATCGATAAACACAATCACGAATTTATCGAGATACTCCCAGAATACCCGATTCATCAGGTCCATAAACGCAGCTGGAGCATTCGTCAATCCGAACGACATCACCAAGAACTCATAATGTCCATACCGCGTCCGGAAAGCCATCTTCAGAATATCTTGCAATCTGACATTCAATTGGTAATACCCCGATCTCAGATCTATCTTAGAAAATATCCGGGCTCCTTGAAGCTGATCAAATAAATCATCTATTCTTGGCAACGGATACCTGTTTTTCACTGTTAACTTGTTTAGCTCCCGGTAATCAACACACATTCGAAGCGACCCATCCTTCTTTTTCACAAACAACATGGGCGCACCCCAAAGCGAAAAACTAGGGCGTATAAAGCCCTTATCGACCAGTTCCTCTAACTGCTTCTTCAATTCTTTCAATTTAGGAGGAGCTAATCTGTAAGGGTTCTTCGACATAGGTTCCACTCTAGGATATGTGTCAATGGCAAACTCGATTTCCCGGTCAGGAGGTAGACCAGGCAAATCATCCAGGAACACCTCAGGAAACTCACGAACAACTAAGACATCCTGAGGTTTAACTTCTACCAAAGAATGGACATCTACTATGGTTGCAAGAAAACAAATAAACTCACCCATACTAGACTCCCGAACCTCCATCACTGAAAGCTTCTGTACTTGCCTCAAAGACTGTAGTGTGAGCTTCTCACCGTTCGAAGGATGAAAATTACTTGTTCCTGCTCGGCAGTCGATCGTGGCGTGGTGTAGGAACAACCAGCCCATACCGAGTATAACATTATACCCAGTTACCCCCATCACAATCAAATCAGCAGGCAATGTCTTTCTTCCAACCGATATCAAACTATTGAATACCATCTGATCTGAATGTAGACACTCACCGGAAGGTAGTTTCACATCATAAAAACACCCAACTAGATTCACTTCCATATGGACTTTCACTACAAAAGCTAGCGCTACGAACGAATGAGATGCACCCGAGTCTATCAAGGTAAATGCTGGCACTGAATTAACAAACACGGTACCTGAGATAACAGCAGAGCGGTCTTCCCCATCAGGCTCTATCATCGCAAAAATTCTGGGCGTTGCCTTGAATGATCCTTTCTTTGCTGCAGGGCAATCCTTTGCTATGTGACCAGGCTCGTTGCATTTAAAACATCGATTAACTTTAGGCTTCGGGCAGTCAGGAAAAATATGGCCGGACTCGAAGCAATTGAAACATTTGCCATCGTACTGTCCACATTCTCCCGGGTGAGACTTCAAACACTTAGGACACTGCGAAAAAAATTTCTTCGCTTGCTGCTGCGGCTTCTTTCCGCCCCTTTGATCCTTCAAATTGCCTCCCGACCTCTTGGTACCCTGAGACTGAGAAGACGATCCGCCTCGGCTAAACTGTGCTGTAATATCTTTAAACATTATTTTCGGAGCCTCAGCTGGTTTAACAATTTTATCAACAGCCTCTTCCACCTCCAAAGCTTTAGCCACAACCTTTGTAAACGATATTCCTTTAATTCCGAAAGTTTTCACCAGTATATAAATCTCCGGCTTCAGACCCTATACAAACTGAAGTACCTTATCCTCTTCCCTACTCATCATATGGCTAGCAAACTTTGAAGGAGACTCAAACTGTTGAATATATTCTCCCACTGATCTGGTCTGCTTCAACTGTAAGAATTCCAGCCTCTTTGTTGCTTGAACTGTCTTATTATAATATTTGTCGAAGAACATCTCCTTAAACCCTTCCCAAGTCAGACCCTAAGTCTCTGCGGTAGCCTTCAACGTCTCCCACCAGCTTTGGGTATTGTTAGATAGGTGGAATGTTGCACATTTCACTTTATTTTCTTCCTCCACCTCCGCGAGATTGAGCATATTCTCAATAGTGCTTATCTATCGTTCTGTAGCTGTCAGATCTGTCAATCGACCTTTAAACGTTGGAGGCTTTAACCTTCTAAATCTTTCTCCACTAGAGCCCGCTCGTGAGTTGGACCCCGTTCCAAAATTTTCAGGTAGACCTTGGTTCATAAAAATTCCCAGCAATTGAGATTGTACGTTGAGTAGATCCCAGAGTTGCTTATTAGGATCTTCAGGTTGTTCCGATTCATTTCTGAGTCGTCCTGGGTTCCTTGGCATTTTGATTCTATTCATGTAAAGGTTAGAGAATCTAATCTTAGAAAGGAACTAACTAAAAGTAAAAAAAATACTTACATTCGGAGAAGTACGTTGCACGGCGGCTCGCATTGTCGGGTAATCCTTTGAACGACTCGACCACTTTTGCTCTGATACCAACTTGTAACGCCCCTGAACCCGTCCCGGCTAGGTGCGCTACTTTGCTAACCCAAACCATTTTTAAAACGATGTTTAAAATAATTTTCAAAAAAATTTTGACTTGGTTTTTGGGTTTTTTTGAACCCTCAAAAAATGTTGGAAAACGTGCGTAAAATACGTTTAAAATACGTCGAAAAAAGTCAGGTCAAAACATTTCGAAAATAGGAAAAATTTAAAAAAAATCAAACTTTGGTGTGCTAGGCGCCGCGCGCGCAGCAGCACGCCGCGCGCCACACTGTGCGCGCGCAGGCTGTAACACCCGACAAGTTGATCAGGTGATTTTCTTAACCGTTTTAACGATCATGTTTATTTGATATTTTCGGTTCGGAATTTTATGCCAAAGCTTAATTAATTTCATGTGGTGTTAAACTAGGTTGAGTGGCAAAATTGTAATAAGGGTGGGTTGTGATCGATATATAAAGGAAATGGAAAATTTTTAAACCTCACCAACGCCACTGTAGCCGACACTTTCTCCTTCAGCGATTTTCTCTCCCGAGCTCTCGCTCTCTGCCGGCCAGTAATCCTCCCTTCGACGACTAGTTCCCTTGCTATTTCTCGGATACTCTACGCTCGAGGTATGGGTTAGACAATGTAGTTGTCAGTTAGTTGTTGAGCTCTGTTTTTCAGCTTGTGTTGGAGTTTGGTTCCTCCAATGGCCGAGTAACAATAGTAACATTTATTGTAACGACCCCAGTTGGAGTCGCCACGTGATTCATAACTTAACCTCTTAATCAATCGGTTCTTATTTCATGCACCTCGTTCATTATTAGTGATATATTATTTTTTTTTCAAATATCTCCTAAGCTGCATCTGCCGATAGAGTCATAGACTCACATCGACCGATGGTCACGTGCTGTAACAACCCAAACAGGGAGCCGTCACTTAGTCATAATCTTTCATTAATCATTGACTCAACTTCTACCATTTCCACTTCATTTATACTCTAATATTTACATACTTTCTTTGATTTTAACTCACTCTTAGACTGACAACAGAGGTGTTATAACATCAAGGTGATCTCGCCACTCAAACTCGATTTTTTTTCTTAAATCCCGTCGGCTAAATCTTACACAGAGTCGAGCGGCTAAAATTGGTCATTTGATCAGTGACTTAATCGGGCAAGGAAGAAATGCCCCAGACTACTCGACGTTATTCAGTTGGGGTTTGCACGGGTTTGCATGCATCGGGTGACGAAGTAATGTCATCCGATTTGTCACGTGCACCCTACGTGACTAAGTTATAGACGCCCCGTAGAAAACATCCACCGGCGGACATGGGCATTACACGTGTCTAATTAAAGATATCGCCCGGTCCCGAACATTCTCCACTACATGTTCTTAATTACACTACATCGACCGGTGGTCACGTGCGCCTCACGTGACTAATTAAAACATTCGTCGGGCACTAGGCGACAAGAAATTTCTCACATCATCCGATGAGTGAAATACCCTACATCTACCGGTAACAAGACGACAAAATGACATTTAAATCATCCGGTAACCTAAATACACTTGATCTGCCGGTCACTAGACGACAAAAACACATTTTCATCATCCGGTGACGAAACGACAACTACATTCCCATCATCCGGCGACTAAACATACTACATCATCCGGTGAGGAAACATACTACATCATCCGGTGACTAATTGTTCAACTTCTATCATTTGACATCCACCGATGACGTCAACTGGATGATCGCCTCATAATCATCAAACAACTTCATTCAGCAGGAAAATACCACAACACACCCAAATCTTAACTTAGAAACTATAAACCTCAAAGAGTGAGAATCATAGACTCATCCAGAATACACATGGCAAAAGACTTAAGCAAAACAGACCATTCAATAATCTTAAAAATCATTATCAGACTCTGAAGTCTATCAATCAAATCCGAGTTTCATAAGAAATTCTATTCTACTTAGACACTGTTTATCATAAACATTACTGACATACTATGAGCATAACCAGGGGACTTGATCGCCTGTCCAGCCTTGCACTGTCATACTGAGCATCCTCCAGCAACCAGCTTTAAACATCATCTCTGGATTGGAAATCCTCACCTGTTAGCTCTTCACCTACATCACAAGGTTTAACTATAAGCTTAATGCTTAGTAAGGAATGCAACACTAACACGGATGCATGAATGCATATTTCGGAAAACACATGTTCATGAGTCTTTTGTTGTTCATATCTCTGCTCGTAATTATCATTCATAGTCATGGATCATATACATCATTCATAATCATTGTTCATAATCTTCATTTAAGTTGTGTGGATTAAGAGAGGATTTGTGCTGGTAAAGGGGGTTCGACAGTGAGTTTGATCTTGGTCCCTACTGCGGGTCGTATTCATATGTCCCTCTTTTGGACAGTGACATACGCCGAACCGCCCCCAACCCTCACTTAGTCCACGTTGCATAAGTTTTATCTTCTTACTTTGTTCATGAGGAAACCATGCTCTTAAAACATTTTCATATGCATAAAATAGTCATGATGCGTGTACATGGAAATTCTTAAATCATCAAGCTACAGCATAGAGCACTATCCAACATGAGACCTTACCATTGAGCTAATCATCAACATAATGTTAGACAGTAACATAAGGGAACTACAAATCATCGTATGAGCTTCTACCTAGCATCCTTTGATGTAGGGTCCTAATGACCGAGAAACCTGTACATTCACTTACTTGTTTTTCCTTAGCAACTTGAGCTCCTTTTCTTCAGACTTTCTCACCTAAAACATTCACATTGCGGTAGTTAAAACAAAATCCTAGTAGTTCTAAATCTCAAGTCAACCTAAGATTTAATAGCTAAAGTCATTCATGAATCCTTAGTCTAATACTCTGTGCAGTCTGAATCCAAAACCGAAATAGGCAGACCCGACTATCGATTACTCAGGGTTGGTTATTTTAAATGTCCGGAATCGATTCGGAATGACATTACCACTCTCAGATTCTAAAATATTCTTATTATTATTCGGCCATTAAAGACTCCGAAACTCCAATACTGGGCTGAAAACAGAGCTTAATAACTAACAGATAACTACCTTGCCTATTTCATACCTTGGGCGTGGATTCGTAGGGAATGCAGACCTGAAGCCGAGCGTCAACGAGCAGGATTACTGGTAACAGAGAGCGAGAGCTCGGGAGAAAAGAAATCGCTGAGAGTAGAAGATGTCGGCTACAGTGGTTTAAATGAAGTTTGAACCCTTTCCATTTTCTTTAAATACCGGTCTCAAACCTCCATTATTACAATCTTTCCACCAACTAAACACGACCGTTAAATTGGTTAAGGAAATCACCTGGTCGTTATTTCGGGTGTTACAAGTGCCCACCACACGACACATCTGTTTCCAATCATTTCCTAAACTGCATCTGCCGATGAAGTAATAGGCTCACATCGACCAATGGCAAAACATCTTCCGGTCACTAGACGACAAAATAGCTCCTGTATCATCCGGTATTTGAAATACCATACATCTACCGATAGACAAGTGCAATTCACGTGTTCAATTAATACACCTTCCGATAGAGAACATCTATCAGTGGATGCAAGCTTATACATCTCTTCATACATCTTCTCATACATCTTCCGATAGGGGACATCTATCGGTTGATGCAAACACATACATCTTCCGATAAGGAGCATCTATAGGTTGATGCAATTTCCTAACATCATCCGATGGAGTACAGCTATCTGTGGGCATAGCTATGCACATACTTCTAACTTCATTGACTAATCTCTCTTATAAATGAAAATCAGAGGCTCATCCAGAATACATATAGCGGAAGACTTAACAACAGATCATTTAATAATCCTTATAATCATTCACAGACTCAGTAGTCACGTCCTGCTTAAACTACCATATTCTTAAACATAATAAAATCATAGAGCATCAATCGCCATCCAGCCACAAAATTACACCCTGAACACCTTCCAGCAACCAGACTTAGACATCTTCATTAGCTTTGAATCCTCACCTGATATCTCGTCACCTACATCATAAGGATTAAACTATAAGCCTAATGCTTAGTAAGGAATGCAATGCTAACATGTATACGTGAATGCATAGTTAAAATATAAACATGTTCATGTTCGCTTCATGCTCTTTTCTTGTTCTTATTCGTGTTCTTGTTCATCACTTTCATCGTATGGATTAAGAGAGGATTTGTGCCATAAACGGGGAATGACAGTGCAAGTGTACATAGTCCCTTTTGGGCCGTATTCATGGTCCTTCTCTTTGGACAGTGACATACGCCAAACCGCCCCCAACCCTTACTTAATCCGGTTGCATAAGTTTCATATTCGTTGTCATATCTTGTTCATGGGAAAAACATGCTCATAAAACATTTTCATATGCTTGGAAAGTAAATCATGATGCATGACATGGATGCTCTTGAATCATCAAACTATAGAAGGTATCATACCAGAACAGTCGACTTCATAGACTCTACCAGAACGTCATATAACAAAACTCTCAACATCCGTAAATCATCCAAATACAAGAAATCTTACTAACACAAAACAAACATCAGACAACTGAAACTAACTTAATATCCTTGTGATGTAGGGCCCTATTGGCCGGAAATCTTAATACATTCACTTACCTGGTGTCCTTTGCAAATGGAAAACTCCTTTCAAATCTTCTTCACCTGAATCATTTCACATTCCATGTTAAAAGTAAAATCCTAATAATGCTAACCAAAATCATCCTAATGCTTATCCTACTCGTATTTTCTTCATTCATCAGCCGAGCACCTTGTGTGCGTGAATTAAATTTCTACAATCTAAATAACCATATTCAACCCAGTAACTAATCGCATACAACTATCTAAATGTCCAGAATCAATTCGGAAATGCCTTTACTAAACGCGTATTAGAAATGATCCTATTATTACTCTGCCATTAAAGAATCTGAAACCTCGGGTTCTAACCGAAAAAAGAGCTCAAAGAGATAACCCGTAACTACATTCACTGAGTCTTACTTGGTAAGCTGAGTATCGGCGAGAACGAAGGAGAATCGGCTGTTGATGAAGAAGGCTACCTGCTGAGAGAGGGAGTTTTGGGAGGAGGGAAATCGCCGAGAGCAAATGTGTCGGTTACAGTGAGGTTTAATTGGGGTTTAAGGTTTCCACTTTCTACTTATACCAGATAAGTTCCTCCCTAATTACAATTCTGCCACTACAATAGAAACCCAATAAGCTTTGGTATATAATTATTAGATAAAAGGTCAAATAAAGAGATGACCGTTAATTCCGTTAAGAAAATCAGCTGACTGAGAATGTCGGGTGTTACATTTATAATCTGGATTTAGTAATGTCATTTCCGAATCGATTCTTGACATTTAATATAACCAACTCTGATTAATCGTTAGTTAAACCTAGCTGTTTCGATTTTTGGATTTCAAACTGCACACAGAGAACTAGACTAAGGGATTCGGGAATGACTTTAACTACTAGATCCTAGGATGACTTGTGATTAGGACTTTTAGGATTTTGTTTTAACTACTGCGATATAAATGTTTTAGGTAAAGAAGTCTGAAGAAAAGGAGCACAAATTTGCTAAGGGAGCCAGGTAAATGAATGTATTAAGATTTCCGGCCATTAGGGCCCTACATCTTAAGGGTACTAAATTAGTTATGTGTTTGATGTCTGTTTTAAGTTAGTAAGATGGTTTGTACTTGGATGATTTACGGATGTTTGAGGACTATGTTATATGATGTTCTGATAGAGTTTATAAAGTCAACTGTCTAGTATGATATTTTCCATAGTCTGATGATTTAAGAACATTCATGTCATGCATCATGATTTATTTCTCAAGTATATGAAAATGATTTATGATCATGTTTTTCCCCCATGAACAAGATATGAGAATGAATATGAAACTTATGCAACTGGATTAAGTGAGGGTTGGGGGCGGTTTGGCGTATGTCACTGTCCAAAGAGAAGGACCATGAATACGGCTCGAAAGGGACTATGTACACTTGCACTGTCATCCCCCCTTTACGGCACAAATCCTCCCTTAATCCATATGATGAAAGTGATGAACAAGAACACGAATGAGAACAAGAGAAGAACATGAAACGAACATGATTATGATTTTCTTGCAACTATGCATTCACGTATACATGTTAGTATTGCATTCCTTACTAAGCATTAAGCTTATAGTTTAAACCTTATGATGTAGGTGACGAAATATCAGGTGAGGATTTCAAAATTCAATGATGATGTCTAAGGCTTGTTGCAGGATGGTACTCAGGGGGGAAAGTCTATGGCTGGCAGGCAATTATGACCCGTGGTTATGCTCATTTTATGTCAGTAAGACTTATGAGAAAACTGATGTCTAAGTAGGATAAGATCATGTTTGTTTTTATTTGGACTTGGAATTGTCTAGTTCAACCTCTGAGTTTGAGGATGATTGTAAGAACCTAGGATATCATGTTTTATATGAGTCTTCCGCTTACGTATTCCTGAACGAGTCTATGATTTTTATTCGTTTGAGGCTTATGTCTATCAAGTCGAGATTTGTGTGAGTCGTGGTATTTTCTGTTGGTTGAAGTTGTTTGATGATTATAGTTTTTTACTGCTGAATGATAGAAGCTGGATGAGTGTATCATCCGGCTGACGTCATTGGCAGGAGTTGGATGGTAGAGGTTGATCGATTAAACCTTTCGGCTGACGTCACCGGATGATGTCGAGAATTGTACTCATCGGATGATGTCGAGAGTTGTACTCACCGTATGATGTAAGTGTAGTTTTTTCGTCAAGTGACTGGGCGATGTAGTGTATTTCAAATACCGGATGATGTAAGTGTAATTTTGTCGTCTAGTGACCAGGGCGATGTAGTGTATTTCAAATACCGGATGATGTAAGTGTAGTTTGTCGTCTAGTGACCGGGCGCTGTAGTGTATTTCAAATACCGGATGATGTTCAATGGATTACGTGCATTGCACGTGCCCATCGGTAGATGACCTCTATCGGGCGATGTCCATTGAGTCACGCGAAGTGCACGTGACGATCGGTGGATGTGTCTTTCTTACCGATAAAGTCTGCAACTCATGCAACCCGAGATCGATGGAGTCAGGTGATCTAAGGACACCTTCTCCCAGCCCGATTTCCTTATGTGGTTAATGGCTGAACATTGTCGCATAATTCTGTGACTTAGCATGTCAATAGTTTAAAGAAGAAGTCGAGTTTATGAAGGGTTCAGTTTCGTCTGATACTGTAATGTTTTGGAGTTTTGTATTTTAAAAAAAATAATAAAATATAATGATATAATATGAAGTAGATAGGATGAAACAGAGAACAAGCCAGTATTTATCCGAAGGATGTTTATGTTTATGTCGCGGCCTTTAACGGGGTCGTTACACAGGCGCCGAACGTTCGGCACCCTCTCGGGTTCCAGCGCACCATGTGCGCCCATTTTTGATTTTTTCCCACTTTTCTTCACTTTTCTCTATATTTTTGTTAATCGTTTCGAGTACATTTTTCGAGATTTTTATGAGGTAAGGAGTAGGGGATGTCGGGAATGTGTAGGTAAATTTTCTATTTTTGTTAATCGTTTCGAGTCGATTTTTCGAGATTTTTATGGCGTAAGGAGTCGGGGATGTCGGGAATGTATAGGTAAATTTTCATGTGATTTGGAGGTGTTTTGCTCGAAGAAAAGTGAAGAAAAGTCGGGAAAAAACTGAAAATGGGTGCACAGGGTGCGCTGGCACCTGAGAGGGCGCCGAACGTTCAGCGCCTGCACGCGCGCAGGGTGGCGCGCGGCGTGCTGTTGAATGCGCGGTGCGCACGGCTGGCGCGCGCACTGCACGCAATGCGCGCGGGGCGCCCAACACATCAAAGTTTGATTTTTTTTAAATTTTTTCTATGTCCAAAATGTTTTGACCCGATCTTTTCCGACGTATTTTACGCACGTTTTCCAACATTTTCGAGGGTTCAAAAAAACCTGAAAACTGAGTCAAAATTTTATCAAAAATGTTTTTAAACGTCATTTTAAAAACGGTTTGGGTAAGCAAAGTAGCTGACCGAGCCGGGGCAGGTTCGAGGCGTTACAAGGAATATCGATTGAGCATGACATCTGGGGACCCGTCCGATTTCAGCTTGTCGGATGATGGTTTATTGAGATTCAGGCATAGGTGGTACGTGCCTAACAATAATGAGCTGAAGAGAGAGATCTTAACTGAGGCACACTCCTCGGCATACTTAGTGCATCCGGGGAGCACAAAAATGTACAGAGACCTGAGACAATATTTTTGGTAGCCAAACATGAAGAGAGAAATTGCCAGGTATGTGGAAACCTGCCTGGTTTGTCAATAGGTTAAAGCAGAACACCAAAGGCCAGCCGGAACCTTACAGCCACTGCCGATTCCAGAGTGGAAATGGGAGCAAATCTCTATGGATTTCATTGTTAGACTCCCAAGAATGACGAAAGGGCACGATGGCATCTAGGTGATTGTGGACCATTTGACAAAGACAGCCCACTTTCTATCAGTGAAGATGACCTATTCTATGGATCAGCTCGTCGAGATGTATGTGCAGGAGATAGTCAGATTACACGAAGTGCCTATTTCGATTGTCTCCGATAGAGATGCCAGGTTTACTTCAAAGTTCTGGAAGAGTTTACATAAGGCTATAGGAACTCAGTTGAATTTTAGCACGGCGTTTCATCCTTAGACTGACGGACAGATAGAAAGAACAAATCAGATCCTTGAGGATATGCTTAGAGCTTGCGTGCTGGAGTTTCAGGGCTCGTGGAGTCGATATTTTCCCTTGATTGAGTTCACGTACAACAACAGCTTCCAGGCTACAATTGGCATGGCTCCGTACGAAGCATCGTATGGTCGAAAGTGTAGGTCTCCACTATACTGGGACGAGGTTGGCGAGGCTAGTATAATCGGCCCAGATATTTTGCAGCAAACAGCGGAGAAGATCGCTGTTATCAGACAACGCATAGAGATAGCACAGAGCCGCCAAAAGAGTTATGCTGACACTAGACGGAGGGAATTGCAGTTCAAGGAGGGTGACAAAGTATATTTAAAGATTTCTCCGTTTAAGGGCGTTATGCGGTTTGGGAGAAGAGGCAAGTTGAACCCTCGATATGTGGGGCCTTTTCCTATTTTGAAGAGAATCGGGACTATGGTGTACAGGTTGCAGCTCCCGGCATCCATGGAAAGTATTCACGATGTGTTTCACGTATCCATGCTCAGAAAATACGTGCATGATCCATCACACGTCATAGAGACAAGAGAGATCGAAGTGCAACCAATCGGCCATTTCAGCCGATCGATCGGCCATTTCAGCCGATCGATCGGCCATTTCAGCCGATCGATCGGCCATTTCAGCCGATCGATCGGCCATTTCAGCCGATCGATCGGCCATTTCAGCCGATCGATCGGCCATTTCAGCCGATCGATCGGCCATTTCAGCCGATCGATCGGCCATTTCAGCCGATCGATCGGCCATTTCAGCCGATCGATCGGCCATTTCAGCCGATCGATCGGCCATTTCAGCCGATCGATCGGCCATTTCAGCCGATCGATCGGCCATTTCAGCCGATCGATCGGCCATTTCAGCCGATCGATCGGCCATTTCAGCCGATCGATCGGCCATTTCAGCCGATCGATCGGCCATTTCAGCCGATCGATCGGCCATTTCAGCCGATCGATCGGCCATTTCAGCCGATCGATCGGCCATTTCAGCCGATCGATCGGCCATTTCAGCCGATCGATCGGCCATTTCAGCCGATCGATCGGCCATTTCAGCCGATCGATCGGCCATTTCAGCCGATCGATCGGCCATTTCAGCCGATCGATCGGCCATTTCAGCCGATCGATCGGCCATTTCAGCCGATCGATCGGCCATTTCAGCCGATCGATCGGCCATTTCAGCCGATCGATCGGCCATTTCAGCCGATCGATCGGCCATTTCAGCCGATCGATCGGCCATTTCAGCCGATCGATCGGCCATTTCAGCCGATCGATCGGCCATTTCAGCCGATCGATCGGCCATTTCAGCCGATCGATCGGCCATTTCAGCCGATCGATCGGCCATTTCAGCCGATCGATCGGCCATTTCAGCCGATCGATCGGCCATTTCAGCCGATCGATCGGCCATTTCAGCCGATCGATCGGCCATTTCAGCCGATCGATCGGCCATTTCAGCCGATCGATCGGCCATTTCAGCCGATCGATCGGCCATTTCAGCCGATCGATCGGCCATTTCAGCCGATCGATCGGCCATTTCAGCCGATCGATCGGCCATTTCACGTGCATGATCCATCACACGTCATAGAGACAAGAGAGATCGAAGTGCAACCAATGCTAACCTACGTGGAAAAGCCGGTACGGATTCTAGATGTAGCGACCCTTATCCATATCCTTAATTTCCCGTAAAATTTTTCATTTTATAACATTAAGTAATGTCAACTTTGAAAGCTTTACATCAGAATCTAATTTATTGAAAATATCTTGAAAATCATTTAAAGAAAACATATAAAATAATAGAAAACATTCGGCCAAATAGTCATAGGCATAAAGAGCATTTCACCCAAAAATTTTGTAGCCGATCGATCGGCCATTTCAGCCGATCGATCGGCCGCCGCATTTTTATGCCAGGCGATCGATCGCCTGATTGATCGCCCCTAGCGATCGCTCATCAGCCAATCGATCGCCTTCATCAGGCGATCGATCGGCACACGCTCTGGAATTTTTTCCAGAGCGTAGCCAATCTTATCGATCGATCACCACTTTTGGCGATCGATCGGCATTCCCTCTGGAATCCGAATTCTAGAGGGCTGTGCCTCAATCCTTTCCCTTTCTTTCTTCTTGCACAAAACACTGCACAACACACTTTCCATTCGTTCCTCTCATCAACTATCACCTTAACTTATCAACACTCTACTATCCTCATACATTTCTCATTCCACCAATCACCCAAGAACAACTCAAACGTATTTAAAACGTATTAAAATTTCATGGAAGCGAACTGCGTGGTTCGGTTTAAAAACTAAACAATTCCTCCTGTTTAAAGAAAATACCAAGAAGTTCCAGTAAAACTTTAAAACCATCATTTTCACTTAGACTTTACAATTTGTCCTCAAACCATTTTAAATTGTAATATTCTAAGCTATTTCTTCAATATGCATATCTATACAATTTCTACCCGTATCTAGCCGAAAATACCTCTACGTCGTTCCCCCACGGGTCAAAATACACGTCGACTGCCCAGCACGCTCTCACAGGCATCCTCCTTCAATCTGTGCGTTCATCTGGTAGAGGGACATCGTCTTCACCTTGCTCAAAGTCACCTACACCATAAAGACACCTATGAGATAAAAATCTCAGTAAATTCTACGTAAATGCCTATGCATGATCATGTATGCTCAATGCTAAGAAAACCGTCCATGTCATTTCATATATCGGTACGTGTCAGTCTATGGTTATCAGAAACACTCGACAGATAGATAGGGCACGTCAAGCGGATAGACAGCCCACACCATCTAAAGGGAGGAAAACTCGCTCACCACGGAACGCCAGGTCTGAACCTCATCCCCGATAACCCCATGCCATGGTTGTTTACTGTGATACTTTACTTGCTTTTACATGCGTTCTCTTTTCATGAAATCAATGCGTAAATTCGTTTTCATGACGTTTTTAAAACCGTGATGCATGAACAATTCAATATACAATAAAACATATATGACGAGCATACCATCAAAACCTCACAAATACTATCAAGGCATCACAATACGTATACTATAAAACAACCAAATCCTAACTACCCAACCAACGCAAAACAAGCAAAGCACCAAACAATCCTTAACACAAATTTTGACTTATGGTGTAGGCCAATCGGCTACCGTAAGTCACGAGAACTTACCTCGGGTCCTTAGCACACCGAGCACTTCGTCCCGAGCTTTGTCACCTAAGTCAATTCACAATGTACTTTGTTAAAATTGAACCTAAATATCAAAATTTCGTAATCTAACAAAACTTCTGACTAAAGAAATTTCCTAAAATCCTAATTAACTTCTCTCGAGCATTTCATCGAGCAACTCACGCTCACCAATAGCAAACCTCCATTAATGGAGATTTCTAAAGCTCCAAATACCGTTTTTCCAATAAAAACCTTAAACACATCCATTAATTCCCCCAACAATGCTCAATAACCATCAATTAGGCAATAACTAAACATTCCTTACAAAACCCGACTATTTTCAACGAAACCCTAACGATTTAACAACCTAGAAATCGAGAATAAACGCTCCAAAACTATAGATTCTTACCTAGGACGTCGATTGGAGAGGGAAACATGAAAGAGAATCTGTGATCGGAGGAGGAACGATGAAGAAACGTGAAGAATCGTCATGGAGGAGGGAATCGCCGTTGGAGAGAAAAGAGAGGGAGAAGTGTTCTGCAGTAAGGGTGAAGGGAGGAGGAGGAAAAAGGTTAAGTTTTAATAAATTTAACTTGTAAAATTACCTATTTGCCCTTTTAGCTTAATATTCGTCCATTTCGTTAATTAGAATATCAATTCGGCTTCACCAACTTTCCTTATTTCTCCTAAAATTCATATAAATCCTTAAGATTCCATTAAAACTCTCAATTCGCGAAACAGGCATATTTCATTTATTTACAAAATTGCCATTGCACACACAATTCGAAATCCCGTAAAGCCGGGTGTTACATTCCACCTACTTTAATTGAAATTTTTTCCTCAAAATTGATTATACAAATAATTCTTGATACTTAGCAATCATAGTTTGCTGCCTTTCCCAGGTAGCTTCTTCGACGCCGTGGTTCCGCCATAACACTTTGACTAGTGAAATTTTCTTGTTTCTTAACACTTTAATAGAGGATTCCAAAATTTGTACTAGCTTCTCTGCATAGATCAATGTCGGCTGTACCTCAATCTCTCATGCCTCTACGATATGCGATGGGTCACGCACACACTTCCTGAGCATGGACACATGAAAGGCGTTGTGGATGCTCTCCATTGAAGCTGGAAGCTGTAATCGATATGTCATCTTCCCGATCCTTTTCAAAATAGGGAAGGGCCCCACGTACCGAGGGCTTAGCTTGCCTCTTTTCCCGAATCTCATGACGCCCTTGAATGGAGAAATCTTCAAATAAACCTCGTCACCTTCATTAAATTCTAACTCCCTTCTTCTATTGTCGGCATAACTTTTCTGACGGCTCTGAGCTATCTCAATGCGTTGTCTGATAATTTCAATCTTTTCAGCTATTTGTTGTAGAATATCGGGGCCAATAATACTAGCCTCGCCAACCTCATCCCAATACAGTGGCGACCTTCACTTTCGTCCATACAACGCTTCATATGGTGTCATGCCAATCGTAGCTTGAAAACTGTTGTTATATGAGAACTCGATCAGTGGCAAATACCTGCTCCATGATCCTTGAAACTCCAATACACAGGCTCTAAGCATATCCTCAAGAATCTGATTCGTTCGTTCAGTCTAGCCATCGGTCTGAGGATGGAATGTCGTGCTGAAGTTCAACTGAGTTCCCATGGCCTTATGCAAGCTCTTCCAAAATCTCGAAGTAAACATCGGATCTCGGTCTGAAACTATAGAAACAGGCACCCCGTGTAGCCTAACAATCTTCCTGCACATAGAGTTCAGCGAGCTGATCCATAGAAAATGTTGCTTTAACCGAAAGAAAGTGGGCTGACTTTGTTAAATGGTCCGCAATCACCAAAATCCCGTCATGCCCCTTCGTCGTTCTCGGGAGTCCAACAATAAAATCCATTGAGATCTGTTCCCATTTCCACTCTGGGATAGGCAGGGGTTGCAAAGTTCTTGCCGGTCTCTGATATTCTACCTTGACCTGTTGGCAAACAAAACAGGTTTCCACATACCTAGAAACCTCTCTCTTCATGTTCAGCCACCAGAAGTGTTGTTTTAAATCTCTATACATTTTTGTGCTTCCTGGATGCACCGAGTAAGCCAAAGAGTGTGCCTCGGCCAAAATTTCTTTTCTAACTCTTCGTCGTTAGGCACGTACCACCTATGCCTGAACTTTAATATGCCATCCTCTGACAAGCTGAAATCAGAAGAATCCCCGGACGTCATGCTCAAACGGTGCTCCTCACACTCCAAGTCTTCCCGTTGAGCTTCCCGTACTTTATCAAGTATCGTTGAACTAAGAGAGATGTTCGCGAGCATAGTGGACAAGTCTGTCACGATCTCCACATCAAACCTCTCAATCTCAGACTTCAACATCACCGACATCGCTGCAAGTGAAGGCTGACTTGCAGTAGGCAACCTGCTCAAGGCATCTGAAACTTTACTCACTTTTCCTGGGTGGTATTTGATTTCGAACTCATAGTCCTTAACAAACTCCAACCACCTTCGTTGTCGCATATTTAGCTCCTTCTGTGTAAACAAATATTTGAGGCTCCTGTGGTCTGAGAACACTTCGCATTGCTGCCCATATAGATAGTGTCTCCAAATCTTTAACGCAAAGACTACTGCCACCAGTTCTAAATCATGCATTGAATAATTTTGCTCATACGGCTTCAACTGCCGAGAAGAATACGCAATAACTTCCCCTCCTTCATAAGCACACATCCAAGTCCAACCTTCGACGCATCGCAATATACGCTGAACTTGTCGCCTTCAACTGGCAGTGTTAAAATGGGAGTCGTGGTCAATCTCTGTTTTAGCTCTTGAAAGCCCTTCTCACATGCAGCTCACCATGCAAAGTTCTCATTCTTTCTTCTTAAGCGCAAAAGAGGAACTGCGATCTTCGAAAATCCCTCAATAAATTTCCTTTAATACCCGGCCAATCCGAGAAACCCGCATACCTCACGCACATTCTTAGATTGCGGCCACTCTTTAACAACTTGTATTTTTTCCGGATCTACTGAAACTCCTTCCTGAGATATGATGTGGCCAAGAAAGTTCACTCGGTCAAGACAAAACTCACACTTGGAGAATTTCGAGTAAAGTTTGTGTTGCTTCAAAATTTCCAGGATGATTAGAAGGTGCTCTTCGTGCTCTTCTCTTGTCTTCGAATAGAGCAAGATGTTGTCGATAAAAACAACGACAAACTTGTCCAACTACTCCTTGAAGACACGATTCATTAAATCCATAAATGCCGTCGGGGCATTCGTAAGTACAAAAGTCATAACAAGGAACTCGTAGTGCCCATACCTTGTTCGAAAGGCCGTCTTTTGAATAACTCGAGCGTAGGTCGATCTTTGAAAACACTCGGGCACCTTGCAACTGGTCAAACAGATCATCTATTCGGGGCAACGGGTACTTGTTCTTCACTGTCAATTTATTCAACTCTCGATAGTCGATACACATCCTGAGAGTTCCATCCTTTTTCTTAACAAACAGCACTGGCGCACCCTACGGAGAAAAGCTAGGTCGGATGAATCCCTTATCCAACAATTCTTCTAGCTGAGACTTCAATTCCTTCAATTCAGCAGGCGCTAATTTGTACGGATTCTTAGATACAGGTTCTGAACCTGGATATACATCAACTACAAACTCTATCTCCTGGTCCAGTGGCAATTCGAGAAGATCATCGCGAAAAATCTCTGGGAACAGAAAGTTTTAATGGAGCCTTAATAATAAATTGAAATTTATGGTGAAATATGAAAATTTGAAGAAAACAAATCATTGGATAAATAACGAAAATATGTGGAGAAAATAATAGAAAATCAACAGGAAGGGTAAATTGGTAATTTGACAAGCCAATTTTTAATAAAATCACAAATCCCTCCCTTTTCCCTCAACACTTACGCGATCCTCTTTTTCTCTCCCTCTCTTCGCGTGACGTTTCTCCTCCCGCTGTGGTTCCTCACCTCTGGCGACTCAAACTTTCCTCCGATCGACTTCCGTTCTTCGCGTTTTCTCCTTCAATCGAAACTCTAGGTAAGGTTCTATGATTTTGGGAAGCTATTTTATGGTTTTCGGGTTGTAAAATGATTAGGGTTTCGTTTAGGGTTTTGTGAAATTGTCAGATTAAGTTGAAAATCATTAGGGTTACCCTATTTACAACCCTAGTCGACGTATTGGTGATTATTGGACGAAGTTAATTGATTTATTAGTGAATGTTAGTGTAACGACCCTAATACTGTACCCAATATTCCCGTACTATTATTTTTTTTATCCTAAATAAATCTCGTACGTGTGAGCGGAATTAAAACATTTTAAATCGGAATCGAAATTTGTTTAGTAAGTCGTTTAAAACAAATACTAAAACAATTGAAATTAAAAGCAATTTAAATCAATTAAAATAAATGAATTTAAAACATAAAAGGGGAGGGGCAAAAAGGGGGATGAGGGGCGATTGATCATGGCGATCAAACGCCCTTCGGCGATTGCAACAGGTGACTGGTCGCCTGTTGCGAATCGCCACGCTCTCTAGATTTCTCCAAAGAGCGGCGACTGAGGGGCGATTGATCCCCACCCCTGGGCGATCAATCACCACCGTCTTTGTTTCTTTCCTCTCCCATTTTCTTCTTCTTTCTTTTATTTTCTCCTGCGCCAACTACACAAATGCAACTCACACACACCCTAACCAACACAATAACATCAAATAAAAACTCACTCATATCCTCATTCTTTTCACACTTCACCGTTCACCCAATAAACAACTCGAAATACATTTAAACTAAGTACATTTTCATGAAAACGAACTGCGTGGATATGTTTAAAACCTAAACAAATCCTTCTGTTTTGAAATCGAACAAAAGATTATAAAATCAATTTCCAATACAATTCAAAACATCAATACCCAAACCTATCAACTATCAGTTCTCAAACATCCTAAAATGTCTATACAATCATCAATCCAAAATATCCCAAAAAAAAAAAAAAAAAAAAAAAAAAAAAAAAAAAAAAAAAAAAAAAAAAAAAAAAAAAAAAAAAAAAAAAAAAAAAAAAAAAAAAAAAAAAAAAAAAAAAAAAAAAAAAAAAAAAAAAAAAAAAAAAAAAAAAAAAAAAAAAAAAAAAAAAAAAAAAAAAAAAAAAAAAAAAAAAAAAAAAAAAAAAAAAAAAAAAAAAAAAAAAAAAAAAAAAAAAAAAAAAAAAAAAAAAAAAAAAAAAAAAAAAAAAAAAAAAAAAAAAAAAAAAAAAAAAAAAAAAAAAAAAAAAAAAAAAAAAAAAAAAAAAAAAAAAAAAAAAAAAAAAAAAAAAAAAAAAAAAAAAAAAAAAAAAAAAAAAAAAAAAAAAAAAAAAAAAAAAAAAAAAAAAAAAAAAAAAAAAAAAAAAAAAAAAAAAAAAAAAAAAAAAAAAAAAAAAAAAAAAAAAAAAAAAAAAAAAAAAAAAAAAAAAAAAAAAAAAAAAAAAAAAAAAAAAAAAAAAACCCCAAAATCTATACATACATCCCCACGGGTCAGGTAAGCGTCGACTGCGCTAGCACACCACCGCAGCCATTCTTTGTCAACTGGACTCATGTCTCAGGAGGAGGAATCTCGTCCTCACCTGTTTCCTCGTAATCACCTACACCATACGATTATACTATGAGATAAAAATCTCAGTAAGCTCTACGTAAATGCAATGCATGCTGTACATATGAATCTGTAAATCATGCATCATTTTCTTTACTTTACTTTACTGTGGGTGTCACCGAGACCCTAACCCTCTAACCGAAGAGAGCTCATCCAGCAGGCGGACTACTCTTACCAGCTAGAGGAGGGGGGTACATGCTTACAACACGTACAACCGTGTCTGAGCCCCATCTCGAGTGACCGATAAACGATATGCCTTTCGGCCAATATGCCTTTCGGCCAATATGCCTTTCGGTCATTTTTTATCCTTTACATTATCTTTAAAACCCCGTGCGGAAATTTATTTTTTCGTGCTTTTCTTTAAAACAAGTGATGCGTGAACAGTTCAATATCTTAAAGTAAACAAACAATAATGTGTACCATCAAGACCGTAAAGCGTAAATTATAAACCACTATACCTAGCTACCCAACCCAAGCAGAATTAAATAAACGCATCTCCAAAACTCCTCGAGACGACATTCGACGTACGGTGTAGGCCAATCGGCCAGAGAAGATCACGAGAACTTACCTCGTGTCCAAAGCAGCTCAAGCTCCGTCCACGAGCGTTGTTTGTCTGAGGCAAAACATAATATCGACGTTAAAACGAGTTTAAACTATCGATCGTCCAAATTTACAAAACCTTAACTAAGGAAACTTCCTAAAGTTCTAATCCAATTCATTGAGCTATTATTTATTCGAGCAATTTTACGCTCGGCACCTCAATTCACAATTTGCGAGTTTTCCTTAAAATCTCGAAATTTCTCAAATTCAAACATTTTTTCATAAATAAATTAGATTCGTCCAATAATGTCCAATACGTTCAATATATACTTAATCACAGTAAACCTATTAATTACGGTCTCTAAATCACTTTTTTAATCGAAACCCTAAACGAACCCTAAACGTATAACTCTACGAAACTCAAAATTTAACGCTCTGAAACTATAGAATCATACCTAGAGCGTCGATTGGAGGAGAAAACGTGAAGAAAACGGAACGATGGGAGGTCAGAACGGAGTCGGATTGGAGAAATCGCCGGCAGTCGAGGGAGAGAAATGCTCTCTATTCTCGTGAGCTCCAGGGAAGAAGAAGAAAGGAATGAGGAGAAAAGAACTTTGTGTTATTTTATAAAATTTGATTTGACAAATTACTAAAATGCCCTTCCATAGTTTTTATATATGTTTCGTCATTCTTATCGTTAATCGGCCAAAGATTCGGATTCTCGAAAACTCCATATTTTGCAGATATCTCTTATTCATTACCAGGGCTTTATTAAAACTGTCCGTTTGCAATTTGGACTTCATTTACTATTTTTACTAAAACGTCCTTTACATTACGATAGAGGTAATTACTCGGAATATAGCATTATTATTCCGAAAATTTCCTAAATTTTCTTAAAATTCCAATTAATAATTAGGATTGTAATAAAGCTTTCTTTTCATAAAACAGACCTGATTTGACACATTTACCAAAAATGCCATAATAGAATATAATATTAATATCCCGTAAAGCCGAGTATTACAGTTAGGGTTTTAAAGGTTTGGAGCTTAAGGAAATCTCCATTAATGGAGTTTTAGAAATTGTGAGCGTAAATTACTCGATGAAATGCCCGAGAGAGGTTAATTAGAGTTTTAGGAAATTTTCTTTAGTTAGGAGTTTTTTAATTTTGAAGTCTGAATGTTTAGGCTCGGTTTTGACAACGAATGTTATGGATTGACTTAGGTGACAAAGCTCGAGACGAGGGGCTCAGTGTGCAACGGACACGAGGTAAGTCTCTATGATTTGTTTGGCCGATTGGCCTACACCATAAGATATGTTGATTAAGGAAATTGGAGATGTAAAATGTGTTGGGTAAATAGGTTGGGTAGTTAGTATTAGTTTTGGTTAAGTTGTTGATTGTTTAAGTTTATTGTTTGTATGTCTCGATTTCGTTTATAGCATAGTACATGTTCACGCATCATTTTTTTTGAACGACATGAAAAAGAGATTTCTATGCATATTTTCATGAAAAAGAAAAGGTTAAAGAAAAGGTAAAAAGTATTTAATGATGGTCACGTCGGTGGCGGTGGTTCAGACATGGCTGTCGGATGAAGCATGTTTTCCCCCCAGTTAGATACGATGGGCTATCCAATCATCGGATGTGCCGCTTCTATTTAGCGAGAGTGAAGCCCTGGTGACATAAATGAAATGAAATGAATAGCGAAAAGGTAGGATGCATGTTTTTACGAACCGCATACGCATAGCATTCACGTGCATTCACGTAGATTTACTGAGCCTCTAGCTCACATTTTATTTCTATGGTGTAGGTGACTACGAGCAAGGTGCGGACGACGTTCCTCCGCCTGAAGTATGAGCACGTTGAAGGAGAATGGACCCGTGGAAGTGCACTGGCAGTCGATGTGAAATTTTGACCCGTGGGGACGTAAGTAAGTTTTTGGGATTTGATAGATAGAAACATAGAAAAATTGTATAGTGGAACCATATTAGGATGTTTGGTGTTTGGATAGAAATGTATAGCATTTTGTTATATTTTTGATAATTTCAAACAAAGGAAAATATTCAGTTTTCAAACGGATCCACGCGGTTCAATTTTATAAAATTTGGTTATGTTTTAAATGTGTTTTGAAACGGTTTTTGGGTGAGTGTAAATTGTATGTGGGAAATAGGGTTGTTGTGTTGAAGTGATGAAATGGTGAAGTGTTTAAGTACGGTGTGCAGGGCAATTGAAGGGAGAAAGAAAAAGGGAAGGGAAGAGAAGGGAGGCAGCTCTTTGGATGAAAATCCACTGGCGATCGATCGGCCCTCTCTGGTCACGCTTTGGAAGAAATTTCAGAGCGTGTGCCGATCGATCGCCCACAGGGGCGATCGATCGATTGGTGATCGATTGCAGGGGCGATCGATCGCCGATATGTGGGGCAATCGATTGCAGGGGCGATCGATCGCCGATATGTGGGGCGATCGATCGCCCCCATAATTTTTAACACTACCGATCGATCGGCTGAAATGGCCAATCGATCGGCACATGTTTTTATGGACAGAAGGCCCTTTATGCCCTCTGCTTTGCTTGGCCTATTCCTCCTCTGTTTTTAATGGTTTATTTAAATGATTTTTAAATATATTTCAACGATTTATACTTTGAATTAACGAAAAGAGGTTCACTTGAAAATGTTTAAAAAGAAAAATTTTACGACAAATTAAGGGTAAAGATTAGGGATGTTACAAAATATATATGTTAAAATATTATTTATAGAAGAGGATAAAGTAAATTAAATAAAAATATGAATTTTATTTAAAATTATTTATTGGATAATAAATTATATAATTACAATTATTTTAAAACATATTAATATAAAATATTAATTATTATTTTTATTTGATTAATAAAGTAATATTAATATAACTAATATTATATTTTGAAGCATCAAGTAAGTATTGTTGCATATTGATGACATGTATGGAGGATTCGTCCAAAAATTATAGGCTAATTCGCTATGGTTGAAAAGTTATGGAGGAAAGATTATTTGCTGGTCCGAGGTAGTAATAACAACACCTCTCGGGTTTGACACCTCTTTTGAAGAAGAGCACTCTAACTAGCTTTGAATGAGAGTTGGATACAACCTTGCTGATGATTCTCCACGCCAAGAAATTAAAAAAAGTTTGCAAATAATCACTATTGTAACACCCGACAACTTCAATCAGGTGACTTCCTAACTGAATTAACGGCCATGATTATTCAATCTTCACGGTTTAGAATTTTATGTCCAAGCTTAATTAATTACATGTGGATTTAAACTAGGTTGAGTGGTAAAGTTGTAATAATGGACGATTGAGACCAGTATTTAAAGAAAAAGGAAAGGATTCAAACCTCATTTAAACCACTGTAGCCGTCATCTCTTACTCTCGGCGATTTCCCCTTCCGAGCTCTCGCTCTCTGTCAGCTGGAAATCCCTCTTTCGACGATCGGTTTCCTTGCTGCTTCTCAGTTACTTTGTGCTCAAGGTACGAGTTTGGCAATGTAGCTAACTTTTAGTCGTTAAGCTCTGTTTTCAACTTCGTGTTGAGGTTTTGGATTCTTCAATGGCCGAGTATTAGTAAGGGTATTTTAAAATCTGAAAGTGGTAATGTCATTCCGAATCGATTTTGGACATTAAACAACCAACCCTGAATTATCGCTAACCGAATCTGTCTGTTTTGGGTTTTGGATTTCAAACTGCACAGAGAACTATACTAAGGATTCGGGAGTGACTATAGCTATTAGATCCTAGGATGACTTGTGATTAGAACTAATAGGATTTCATTTTAACTACTGCAATGTAAATGTTTTAGATGAAGAAGTTGAAGAGAAAGGAGCTCAAATTGCTAAGGAGACTAGGTAAGTGAATGTGTAGGTTTCTCGGTCATTAGGACCCTACATCAAAGGATGCTAGGTAGAAACCCATATGATGATTAGAAGTTTCCCCTTATGTTACTGTCTAATGTTTATGCTGATGATTAGCTCAGTGGTAAGGTTTCACGTCGAATGGTGCTCTGTTATGTATCTTGATGATTTAAGAATTTTCATGTTCATGCATCATAATGTTTTATGCATATGAAAATATTTTAAGAGCATGTTTTCGCATGAACAAGATAAGAATATAAAACTTATGCAACGTGGGTTAAGTGAGGGTTGGGGGCAGTTTGGCGTATGTCACTGTCCAAAAGAAGGACCATGATACGACCCGCAAGGGAACTATGTGCACTCTCACTGTCAAACCCCCTTTACCGGCACAAATCCTCCCTTAATCCACACAACGTGAACAATGAATATGAACGATGAATATGAATGAAGTATGTGAATGATGATGATGAACAATGAATATGAACGATGAATATGAACGAAGTATATGAATGATGATTATGAACGATGAATATGAATAAGAAAAGATTCATGAGCATTTGTTTTCTCAAAATGAGCATTCATGCATACTTATTAGTACTGCATTCCTTACTAAGCATTAGGCTTATAGTTTAAACCTTATGATGTAGGTGACGAGTTTTCAGGTGAGGATCTCAAAGTTAATGAGGATGTCTAATCTCGGTTGCTGGAAGGTTTTCAGGGAGCAAATCTGTGACTGGATGGAAAAAGAGACCCCTAGTTAATGTTTTTATGATTTTAGTTATGATAACGAATATGATGGTTTAAGTAGGATGAGTCTATTTCATAACATTGAGTCTTCTTTTAAAGATGTCTGTTGATCACTGAATCTGGAAATAATTTTAAGGAGCATTGGTTGGTCTGTTTGCTTAAGTCTTCTGCTATATGAATTCTGGGTGAGTTACTGATTTTTATTAATATAAATGTTATACCATTGAAGTTTGAAGTCAGTGAAGGTTAAGCTATCGGATGATGAGAGTGCTATTTTATCATCTAGTGATCGGTAGATGTAGTGCGTTTAAGCCATCGAATGATAAGAGTGCTATTTTGTCGTCTAGTGATCAGCAGATGAGGTGTATTTAAGTTACCAGGATGATGTAAGTGTTACTTCATTGCCCAGTGACCGGTAGATGTAGAGTGTTTAAAGCCATCGGAAGATGTAAGTTTAATTTTGTCGTCTAGCTACCGAATGATGTGAGGGTTATCTTGTCGTTTAGTGACCGGTATGAGTAGTGTATTTGAGTCACCGGACGATGAAGACGTTACTTTGTCGTCTAGTGACCGGTATGTGTAGCGTATTGCTGATGTTGAACGAGGTTAATGAACCACGAGTGATGCACATGCCCACCGGATGATATCTTCTATCTAGTGAAGTTTTAAAGGGTCACGTGTTAAGCACGTGCTCATCGGAAGATGTCCTCTATTAGGCGATGATAAGTGAGCCACGCGAGTTTCACGTGACGAATCAGATGATGAAATCTTTCTCTATCGGAAGATGTGAACTCCTTGCTTGTCATTTAGCTGACCGGGAGGAGTAAGTGATTAAGTATAGAAATCTGTTGGGGTATGATCGGCAGATGCAAGTTTATTTCTCCATCGGTAGGTGCAGCTTAAGAGCTAAAGTCTTTATCGGATGGAGCATTTTACCCTGCCCACCGGCATATGTATAATGTACTCCTCTGCCGAGCGATGCCTAATGTGTGATGTCTTAAGCTAAATTATGTTTCAGAAAAATATATATTACCAAAAATGAATAGAGTGTGAGTAATAAGAATTAAATGATTAAGAAAGTCATGAATTATATGACGATTCCTCTGGGGTCGTTACAATTATGGTATCAAAGCAAAATCGGGTTCTAAAATCGATTCTCCAGACTACCACCCAGCACAGATTGCCATCTGAGTACACTCCAGCAACTGTAAGTATTTATGATTTCTGTAAATGTCATTGAGTTAACATGTATCTATAATTATTTGTCTAGGAATCCCAAAAAAAATGGTTAGAGGTCAACAAAGAGAGACCAATGAGGATAGCAATGCCATTTCTCAGTTGACAGAGTTGGTCATGCGCAAGGCAACTCCAGTACTAATGCAACTCATGATCATGGGGGTGAGCGTTTGTACCGGCTTCGACCCCCGGTATTTAATGGACATGTTTCAGATCCTATTTATGCTGAGGAATGGGTTCGAAAGATAGAGGACATGTTTAAGTATGCAAAGGTTGACGAAGGAGATAAGGTCACGTATGTTGTCTTTCATTTGGAATTGAGTGCAAGGCATTGGTGGGATTCAATCCAGAACACCGCTAACGCAGGAGCTATGACCTGGGAAATGTTTAAGACTGCCTTCTTTGACAAGTACTTCAATAGGACTGTTCGGGCCAACAAGAAGAAGGAGTTCATGAATCTGCGACAGACTGGCTCTGTGACGGATTACATATGCAAATTTGATGCTTTATCACGGTTTGCTCCCCGAATGATTGAGGATGATGAGGACAGGATTTACCAATTTGTTCAAGGACTGAAGCCGAGTTTGTACATGAAAGTAAAGACTACTGGGATACACAATGTACCTTATGGTGAAGTGACGGCTAAGGCCTTGGAGCTGGAAGAGGCTGAAATGACAGCATATGCACAGGATGAGCAGCCAAGAAAATTCACGAAGGAAACTCAGCCGCTACCACGTCAGAACAAAGGATGGCAGCCGCAACAGAACAGGGGACCACCACAACAACATCAAGGTATAAAGAGACCCTTCAATCCAAATGATGATCAGGGAAAAGGAAAGCGACCAATGGCCCCTCTATGCCCCACCTGTCAGAAGAACCATCCCGGCGAATGCAAGTTACTTTCTGGCTGCTGTTTTAGATGTGACAAGGTCGGACATGTAGTCAGAGACTATCCCATGCCACCCTATCCAAACCGAGCAAGAGTAATGCCCCGAGTCTTTGCTATGATGGAAGACGAAGACACCATGCAGCATACGGTCATAACAGGTACAATTATGATCTGTGGTGTTTCTACTTATACACTTATAGACATGGGTGCCACACACTCATTTATTGCAACATTGTTTGCGTGTAAGCATAAGTTAGAATACTTACCAGCTGATAGGCCATTTAGTGTAATGTTACTATTAGGAAAGTCCTTGTATTCTGAGCATGATATTGAAAGGCGATATTGTGTCCCTAGGAGATAAGAAGTTATATGTAGAACTGATTGTAGTTGACATGAAGGGATATGAAGTTATATTAGGAATGGATTGGTTATCCATGCATTATGCCACGATAAGTTGTAGGTCTGGATTAGTCGAGTTTTGACCCCTTAATGGAGATCAGTACACTTTCCAAGCTATCTCAAAAATAAGTAAAATACCGATTATATCCTCGCTAGAGGCTCAGCGGTTATTGAAAGATGGTTGTGAGAGTTATCTAGCTAGTGTAATCGATATTCGGGTAAATAATAAAGTAGAGCTGCAAGATATTTCTATAGTTAAAGAGTTCCCTGATGTGTTTATGGATGATTTGCCAGGATTACCACCCGATAGAGAAATAGATTTTGTAATTGATACATATCCCGAGGCACTACCCGTATCTAAGAATCCTTATCGCATGGCACCTGTTGAGCTAAAGGAGTTAAAAGTCCAACTACATGAATAAGTAGACAAGGGATTCATACGCTCTAGTAGTTCTCCCTGGGGTGCGCCTGTGTTATTCGTTAAGAAGAAAGATGGTTCCCTAAGGATGTGCATAGATTACCGAGAACTGAACAAGTTGACAATTAAGAATAAATACCCCTTGCCCCGAATTGACGACTTGTTCGACCAATTGCAGGGAGCTAAGGTGTTTTCAAAGATTGACTTGCGTTCGGGGTACTACCAACTGAAGGTTAAGGAAAGTGATATACCTAAGACAGCTTTTAGGACCCGTTATGGACATTATGAGTTCCTTGTGATGTCGTTTGGGTTAACCAATGCACCTGCAGCTTTTATGGATTTGATGAATCGAGTGTTTCGTGATTACTTCGACAAGTTTGTGATTGTATTTACAGATGATATTCTCATATACTCACAGACTGAAGCTGACCATATAGAACACTTAAGGATAGTTTTGACCACCCTGATACAACAACAACTTTATGCCAAGTTATCCAAATGTGAGTTCTGGTTGTATAGGGTTAACTTTTTAGGCCATGTCATTTCTAGCTGAGGGTATATCAGTAGATCCAATTAAGATTCAGGCTGTTAAGGACTGGCCACAGCCGAGGAATGTCAGTGAAGTCCACAGTTTTCTTGGTTTGGCAGGCTATTATAGGAAGTTTATTAAAGGATTTTCTATGATAGCTAAGCCTTTAACTAGTTTAATAAAGAAGGACACCAAGTACTCTTGGACCGAAGCTTATGAAGATGGCTTCCAGACACTTAATGCTGAAATTAACGACAGCCCCACTTTTGACTCTCCCAACTGAAGGAAGAAAGTTTAGTGTTTATTGTGATGCATCCAAAGTTGGACTGGGGTGTGTTTTGATGCAAGAAGGCAAGGTTATAGCGTATGCCTCTAGGCAGCTAAAGAACTATGAACAGAACTACCCCACTCACGATTTGAAATTAGCCGCAGTTGTTTTTGCATTAAAGATTTGGAGACATTATCTGTATGGACAACAGTGTGAGGTATTTTCCGACCATAAAAGCCTGAAGTACCTCTTTACTCAAAAGGAATTAAACATGAGACAGAGACGTTGGTTAGAATTTGTTACAGATTATGACTTCAAAATTAAGTATCATCCAGGCAAGGCTAATGCTGTAGCCGATGCTTTAAGCAGAATGTCAACGACAATGCAACCCGCGTTATAAACCATGTCTATACCTTTGAGGAAGGAAGTTCAGAGGTTCGAATTGAAAATAGTTCCCGAGCTGTCAGCTTTACTGGCTGGTTTATCTATCCGACCAACTATTTTGGACAGGATCAAAGAGGCACAACGAAAGGATTCGAAAGAGAATAGTAGCATGATGAGTAAGTTAAAGGACGCCTCCTCGGAGTTTAGTCTCTCTAATGATGGTATTTTGAAATTTAAGAACCGATGGTACATTCCGAATGACAAGGAGTTGCGTGAGTTGATCTTGGCTGAAGCTCATTCTTCTTCCTTTTCTGTACATCCTGGTAGCACCAAGATGTATCGAGATTTAAGGTTACATTATTGGTGGCCAAATATAAAGAGGGATGTTGCTAGGTATGTGGAGTCGTGTTTGGTATGCCAACAGGTTAAAACAGAACACCAACGCCCAGGAGGTACCCTTCAACCCCTACCAATCCCTGAGTGGAAATGGGAAAACATTGCCATGGATTTTGTTGTAGGTTTGCCAAAGACAACTAAAGGACATGATAGTATTTGGGTCGTGGTTGATAGAATGACAAAATCGGCACACTTTATACCTGTAAGAACGACTTTCACAATGGACCAGCTTGCTGATCTGTATGTCCAAGAAATCATCAGATTGCATGGAATTCCTTTATCTATTGTATCCGATCGTGATCCTAGATTCACCTCAAGGTTTTGGCAAAGTTTGTAAGGCACATTAGGATCAAAGTTATCTTTCAGCACTGCCTTCCACCCACAAACCGATGGACAATCTGAACGGACAATTCAAATACTCGAGGACATGTTGAGGGCATGTGTACTTGAGTTCCAGACGTCATGGAGTCGATACCTGCCATTGGTTGAATTCTCTTACAACAATAGTTACCAGTCCACCATAGGTATGGCACCTTATGAAGCACTGTATGGCAGGAAATGCAGGTCACCTTTGTACTGGGATGAGGTCAGGTGAAGCAAAACTCCTAGGTCCCGAGATTTTGCAACAGATGTCGGACAAGATTGCCACTATTAGGAAAATAATGATAACTGCACAGAGCCGACAGAAGAGTTATGCAGACCAGAGGAGAAGAGACCTTGAGTTTTCTGTTGGTGATGAAGTTTTCTGAGGATTTCACCATTTAAAAGAGTTTTAAGATTTGGTAAGAAAGGAAAGCTAAACCCACGATTTATTGGACCATTCCTCATCTTAGAAAGGATTGGCAGTACGGCTTATAAATTGCAATTACCTCCATCATTGGAAAGGATTCATAATGTCTTCCATGTGTCAATGTTAAGAAAATGCATATGGAACCCTACTCAAGTTGTTAAACCAGTGGATTTTGAGATTGAGCCGACACTAACGTATGAAGAGAAGCCAGTGCAAATTTTGGAATCTGCAGTGAAAACTCTGAGGAATAAGAAAATCCCCCTTGTGAAAGTTTTATGGATGAATCATGGTATTGAAGAAGCCACATGGGAAAGACGGCAGGACATGATGGACAAATATCCAGAACTCTTCGCTTGATCAATTTTCGGGGACGAAAATTTTGTTTAAGAGGGGTGGATGTAACACCCGACAACTTCAATCAGGTGACTTCCTAACTGAATTAACGGCCATGATTATTCAATCTTCACGGTTTAGAATTTTATGCCAAGCTTAATTAATTACATGTGGATTTAAACTAGGTTGAGTGGCAAAGTTGTAATAATAGACGATTGAGACTAGTATTTAAAGAAAAAGGAAAGGATTCAAACCTCATTTAAACCAATGTAGCCGTCATCTCTTACTCTCGGCGATTTCCCCTTCCGAGCTCTCGCTCTCTGTCAGCTGGAAATCCCTCTTTCGACGATCGGTTTCCTTGCTGCTTCTCAGCTACTTTGTGCTCAAGGTACGAGTTTGGCAATGTAGCTAACTTTTAGTCGTTAAGCTCTGTTTTCAGCTTCGTGTTGAGGTTTTGGATTCTTCAATGGCCGAGTATTAGTAAGGGTATTTTAAAATCTTAAAGTGGTAATGTCATTCCGAATCAATTTTAGACATTAAACAACCAACCCTGAATTATTACTAACTGAATCTGTCTGTTTTGGGTTTTGGATTTCAAACTGCACAGAGAACTATACTAAGGATTCGGGAGTGACTATAGCTATTAGATCCTAGGATGACTTGTGATTAGAACTAATAGGATTTCGTTTTAACTACTGCAATGTAAATGTTTTAGGTGAAGAAGTTGAAGAGAAAGGAGCTCAAATTGCTAAGGAGACCAGGTAAGTGAATGTGTAGGTTTCTCGGTCATTAGGACCCTACATCAAAGGATGCTAGGTAGAAACCCATATGATGATTAGAAGTTTCCCCTTATGTTACTGTCTAATGTTTATGCTGATGATTAGCTCAGTGGTAAGGTTTCACGTCGAATGATGCTCTGTTCTGTAGCTTGATGATTTAAGAATTTTCATGTTCATGCATCATGAATGTTTTATGCATATGAAAATGTTTTAAGAGCATGTGTTCGCATGAACAAGATAAGAATATAAAACTTATGCAATGTGGGTTAAGCGAGGGTTGGGGGCGGTTTGGTGTATGTCACTGTCCAAAAGAAGGACCATGATACGACCCGCAAGGGAACTAAGTGCACTCTCACTGTCAAACCCCCTTTACCGGCACAAATCCTCCCTTAATCCACACAACGTGAACAATGAATATGAACGATGAATATGAATGAAGTATGTGAATGATGATGATGAACAATGAATATGAACGATGAATATGAACGAAGTATATGAATGATGATTATGAACGATGAATATGAATAAGAAAAGATTCATGAGCATTTGTTTTCTCAAAATGAGCATTCATGCATACTTATTAGTACTGCATTCCTTACTAAGCATTAGGCTTATAGTTTAAACCTTATGATGTAGGTGACGAGTTTTCAGGTGAGGATCTCAAAGTTAATGAGGATGTCTAAGCTCGGTTGCTGGAAGGTTTTCAGGGAGCAAATCTGTGACTAGATGGCAAAGGAGACCCCTGGTTAATGTTTTTATGATTTTAGTTATGATAACGAATATGATAGTTTAAGTAGAATGAGTCTATTTCATAACATTGAGTCTTCTTTTAAAGATGTCTGTTGATCACTGAATCTGGAAATAATTTTAAGGAGCATTGGTTGGTCTGTTTGCTTAAGTCTTCCGCTATATGAATTCTGGGTGAGTTACTGATTTTTATTAATATAAATGTTATGCCATTGAAGTCAGTGAAGGTTAAGCTATCGGATGATGAGAGTGCTATTTTATCATCTAGTGATCGGTAGATGTAGTGCGTTTAAGCTATCGGATGATAAGAGTGCTATTTTGTCGTCTAGTGATCGGCAGATGAGGTGTATTTAAGTTACCGGATGATGTAAGTGTTATTTCATCGCCTAGTGACCGGTAGATATAGAGTGTTTAAGCCATCGGAAGATGTAAGTTTAATTTTGTCGTCTAGCTACCGGATGATGTGAGGGTTATCTTGTCGTTTAGTGACCGGTATGAGTAGTGTATTTGAGTCATCGGACAATGAAGACGTTATTTTGTCATCTAGTGATCGGTATGTGTAGCGTATTGCTGATGTTGAACGAGGTTAATGAACCACGAGTGATGCACATGCCCACCGGATGATATCTTCTATCAAGTGAAGTTTTAAAGGGTCACGTGTTAAGTACGTGCTCATCGGAAGATGTCCTCTATTAGGCGATGATAAGTGAGCCACACGAGTTTCACGTGACGAATCGGATGATGAAATCTTTCTCTACCGGAAGATGTGAACTCCTTGCTTGTCATTTAGCGACCGGGAGGAGTAAGTGATTAAGTATAGAAATCTGTTGGGGTATGATCGGCAGATGCAAGTTTATTTCTCCATCGGTAGGTGCAGCTTAAGAGCTAAAGCCTTTATCGGATGGAGCATTTTACCCTACCCGCCGGCATATGTATAATGTACTCCTCTGCCGAGCGATGCCTAATGTGTGATGTCTTAAGCTAAATTATGTTTCAGAAAAATATATATTACCAAAAATCAATAGAGTGTGAGTAATAAGAATTAAATGATTAAGAAAGTCATGAATTATGTGACGATTCCTCTGGGGTCGTTACAACTATAGATCTCACAAAATGGAAACACAAAAATCACTCTAACTCTCGGATGTGGCTCACTAAGGAGGAGAAATGAGGGAGCTTCAATAAGCTGAAACTATTCTATAAATTTTTCTTTCAAAAGTGTTGTAGAGGGGCCTTAAGGATGGTTTAAATATCATACATCTTCTTACAAAATAGGGTTTGGTAACTAGCTAAAGAAGGGGTTCAAAAGGGGATGGGTACTCGGCCACATGGCTTAGCCAAGTACACCACAGTTTTGCCATTTTGGTCAAATCCCTTCTCTCTCCAAGGGTCACTTTCAAGTGGTCTCTTTTCTTTTCAAAATGCAACCACTATTCCCTCCTCCATATGTTCATCCATTACTTGCCACCTAATACATTAAAATACTAAAGTTTTTTTAAAGGAAATACAACTAAGTTCGCGTTACATTAATTCTCACAAGGAAGACAAATTTCTTCTTCTAATTTTGGAGTGGCCGAGGAGTGCTTCCATGTTAGCAAGTGAAAAAGCTTCTCCATGTCTTGAGCATTTGGTTTCATCCTTAGGTAGTTACTTTCAACTTATGTTTGTATCTTTTTGAATCATTTGCGGAACCGTATATTATTTAGTGTGTAGTATTAGTGAGGAGGAGAGAGCCACATGACAAGAGGAGACCATAAAGTGTTTGGTTTTACTTCCTTTGTAAGAGTTATGGGTAGAAACCCTAATTCCTTTGGAGGCATTATTTATACCCCTTAAGGCTTGTAATCTTTGGCACATTTTGAATAGAAAAAATGAAGTTCAACTTTGAAATCTTGAGCTCTCGTAAAACTACTTGTAGTTCATGTATATGGAGGGTGAAAGAATAGGGTTTTATTACTTGGTTAATAAGTAGCCACATCACCTCTTTGAACTTAAAATATTTGAAGTGTTAGAAAAAAAATTAAAAGCTCTAAACTCACTCTCACTCCTCCCTCGATTCTCTCTCCCTCTTCTGCCATTTCTCCATCTTCTAAAGCTTCTCCATGCAAGGTTCCTCCCATTTTGAAGATCTTAAGGTAAGTTTTTGGATTATCTTCAAAGTTTTAGTCATCTTTTTTAGTTTATTAGTGATTTGGTGGAAGATTTTTGGAGATTTTGTAAACCCTAAATGCTTGCACGAACATTTCTATTTCTTTGCTGATATTTCTCTTAATGGATGCTTAATCATGTTATGGAAGCATGTATGTGATTGTATTGGAAAATATTTAAAGTTTGGTTAAGATTTGAAGAAAACCAGATATTAAGGTTGTGTGCAAGACATGTTTTATTTAGGATAATTTCGGATGATCCATTGTGTTTGATTTGTTAAACAAATTTTACCATGAGAAACTAGACATTTTGAAGTTTATATAGGCTTTTGAATCATTGAATTCGGACAAATATTGAATTTGTTGTCAATTTTTGAAGATTGGATAAAAATTTATGGTAAAAAACCAGGTAGTTTCGGTTTTGATTTTTTTGCCAATTATTGAGAATGGTTTTTGACAAATGGGTTTCATCATGCTAAATTTGACCATTTAAGTGAATTTTAGGCTTTGGAATTTATGGATTTCGTTAAGAATTGAAGGAGTTATGGATATTTGAAGTGAGAATGTGAATGGTTCGATTCTATGCTTGGTTTTTGTGATGTTTATGTCATTTGGATTTTTGAGCTATTTGAATCGGATGTTGAATGGCTGAATTGTTTGATGGTTTGGTTACATGCATTAAGTGGGTGATTATTTCAATTTGGATACAATTTAATGCAAGTGGTTTGATTATAATATTTTGAGTTTTCAAGATAACAGAATCGATCGTGTAGGATCGAATAGCTAATGTAACACCCAGTTTTACGGGATTTTGTAATTCCAATAAATAATGGTATTTTTGTAAGTATGTCAAATTAAGTCCGTTTTGTGAATGGAAAGTTTTATTGGGACCTAAATAATAAATTAAAATTTATGGTGAAATAAGAAAATTTGGAGAAAACGAATAGTTAGTCAAATGACGAGATAAGTTGGAGAAAGCCAAACTAAGTTCAACCAAACAAGCAATTGGATGGAGGGGCAAATTAAAAAGTAAAAAGGAGGTAGTTGGGAGCACCGAGTGAGAGTGTGACAAGTGTCAAAACTTGTGGGAGAAGCTTGGCAAGGGCAACACCTTCATTTTCCCTCCCTTACGAGAAACCACATTCACTTTCACTCTTTTTCATCTTTTAACTTTCATAGCCACAAAAATTCTCTCCATCCCTACGCTTCTTCACAATTCAACGGCTCCCCCAACTGATCAATTTCTTTCACAATTCATTCCTAAATTGCGACCCTAGGTAAGGTTTTAATGTTCTAGATTGTTAGCCTTCGATTTTAGAGTTGTTATTCAAATGGGGTTTCGTTAGAAATTGCCGATGGAAGTTAGAAATCGTTAGCTATTGGAATGTTGAATGATAATTGGGACATTTATGATTATGGAGGATAGTTAAGTGGAATTAACGGAGTCTGATTGGGTTAGACTCGATTTTAATGTCATGTGTTATAAATTGTCTCAGGTGAACAAGCTCACGGATAGTGTTTGGTGTGCTGAGGACTTGAGGTAAGTTCTTATGACTTACTAGGGCCGATTGGCCTACACCATATGTCAAGCTTTGTCCCTCGAGGATTGTTGGTGAATGTTGGTGTTTTGCCTGTTTAACTACTTTGGTTGGGTAGTTTAGGGTCAATTACTTTATGGTCTGTGCTTGTGATGTTTTGATGGTATTTGTGTGGTTTTGATGGTATTCACGTTATATATGTTATATTGTGCATATTGAAATGTTTATGCATCATGGTTTCAAAACGTCATGAAAATGAATTTACGCATGGGTTTCATGAAAGAACATGCATGTAAAGGCAAGTAAAGTATCACAGTAAACAACCATGGCATGGGGTTATCGGGGATGAGGTTCAGACCTGGCGTTCCGTGATGAGCGGGTTTTTCTTCCTTCAGATGGTGTGGGCTATCTAATCGCTTGATGTGCCCTATCCATCTGTCGAGCATTTTTCGATAACCATAGACTGACACGTTCTGATATATGAAATGACATGGATGGTTTTCTTAGCATTGAGCATACATGATCATGCATTGGCATTTACGTAGAATTTACTGAGATTTTTATCTCATAGGTGTCTTTATGGTGTAGGTGATATAGAGCAAGGTGAGGATTTTCCTCTCTCAGACGAGCCTGCAGCTTGAAGGAGGATGCTTGGGGAGCGGTTGGCGTAGTCGATGCACACTTGACCTGTGGGAGCATAGGTTAAATGTTTTGGGTGATGATATTTTTATGAAATGTATAGAAACTCTTATTAGGATGCTTGGTATCTGGATAGGTTGAAAATTTATATTTTGATGATATTTTTAATAGCTTCCGCTAAGTATGGATAGTTCGTGAACATATATGTATATAATGTTCATTTTGATGTCTCTGGAAATGGAGAATGTTATTTTTAATGTTTTTGGAAGTTTTGAGTAAATGGTGTGTAAGAACGGGGCGGGGGAGGGGGGTGTGAAATTTGTATGGGTTATGGTTAAGTAGTAAACTTCTGTCGTTTTGTGATCGGCAGAGGTTTATATAAGAGTTTGGTCAAAGTTAACCGGCAGATGTGTTTGGTTACTATTGAGCGTTAGATGTAGGCAATAGATTCTGTCGTTTTGTGATCGGTAGAGGTTTATATAAGAGTTTGGTCAAAGTAAACCAGCAGATGTGTTCTGTTATTGTTGAGCGGTAGATGTAGGCAATAGATTCTGTCATTTTGTGATCGGAAGAGGTTTATAAAAGCATTTGGTCAAAGTCAACCGGCAGATGTGTTCGGTTACTGTTGACCTGTGTATGTTGGGTTAGCAAGTCATCTGGCTGACGTCACCGGTGGATGTGTTTTGTGAGTCACCGGTGGATGCGTTTTGTGAGTCACCGGTGGATGCATTTTGTGAGTCACCGGTGGATGTTGTCTGTGAGTCACCAGTGGATGTGTTTGTTAGTGATCGGTGGAGTGTTACGATCGGTAGATGCTGGGTGAATAAGTCATCCAGCTGACATCACCGGTGGATGTGGCTTGGCAGAAGTGAGTGGAAGATGTGAACAGGGAAAATTTTGAGCTTGGGCCCTTTTTGCCCTCTGTTCTGCTGGGCGATCCCCCTTCTGTTTTAATGGTTGTATTTAATTGATTTTTAAATATGTTTCAACAATTTATACTTTGACTTACCAATTTAACGAAAGGGTTTACTAGAAAGTTATAAAAAAAAATAATACGGAAAAATTAGGAATAGTTTTAAGGGTCGTTACAGTTATGGTATCAGAGCTCCCGGGTTTTAAAAACGGTTCTGTAGACTGCTCGACTGCGCAAGCCACTTCGCGGACATGCTTAATTGTTATAGGTTAGCAAAATGGTGCGAAAAGGAAATGATAGCGACTTGAGAGATGACACTATAGACCAACTCAAGGAAATTATTGCCCAACAGTCCCAACACTTAGAACGACAGACTCAACATATGGAAAGACAGTCCCAACAGCTCGATACGCTGATTAACCGAGAGGGCAATAGAGCTCAGGAGGTGGCAACTCCTAGTAATCGGGGAATGGAGGGGTTTCAAAAATTACAATCCCCTGTGTTCAACGGACAATCGTCGGATCCCTCTTTGGCTGAGGAGTGGATTCGAACTATGGAGGATATGCTGGCATACGCTGAGAATAGGGGATGGGGAGAAAGTCGCGTTCGTTGCCTATCACTTAGCACTAGATGCCCGTTTCTGGTGGGATACGATCAAGGCGACCACAGATGTGACCGCGATGAGCTGGGAGCGATTTAAAACCATATTTTATGACAAATATTTTAGTCATACGGTACAGGAGGCAAAAATGATGGAGTTCATGCAATTGAGACAGGCTAGCTTAGGTTGCCGAGTACGTCAGAAGGTTTGAGGCCCTATCCCTGGTTCGCACAATGCCAGGTCAGTGTTGATGAGGACAAGGTGCGTCGATTTATGCAAGGGCTAAGTCAAGGGATCAGAAAAAGTGTCATTATATCAGGGGTGCGGAATGTGCCCTATACTGAGGTTGTAGCGAGAGCGCTAGACATTAAGGCCGCCGAACAGACTTTTGACAAACCGAGGGAGCCAGCTAGAGGGTTCTTTCGGGAGATACAGCCACGGCCTCAGAACAAGGGCTGGCAACCTGAGGGGACAGCCACAACAACAACAGAAGGGTGCAAAGAGGCCCTATGATGGTAAAGGTGACCAAGGCAAGGAGAAGCAAGTCCAAGGGGCTACTCAAAAGCCTATTTGTCCTACATGCCAGAAGGAATATTACGACCCATTGTCAATTGGGCACGAACAGTTGTTACAGACGTGGAGAGGTAGACCATTTTGCTCAGAACTGTCCGAGGGTGGCTACCGATCAAAGAAGGGTGGCCCCAAGAATATTTGCATTTATCGAGCCCGACAATGTTGATGATGAGGCCCAACCCTCCGTTATAGCAGGTACTATTTTGGTCACGGGAGTAGCCGTATTTTCATTAATAGACACGGGTGCTATGCACTCGTTTATTTCTATTACATGCGTAGCTAGACTGAAGATTGTACCTGAGTTAGTAGAGTATGAATATCGAGTAATGTTGCCTTCAGGGGAGTTTATGCAGTCAGATCACATCTTTCAGGGCAATGTCGTCTCGATAGGGAACAACACCCTTTATGCCCGATTGATAGTTATGGGCATAGAGCGGTACGATCTAATTCTGGGAATGGATTGGCTTTCACGTCACTTTGCCACCATTGACTGTCGATATGGGTTTGTAACTTTTCGGCCTCCAGATATGGAAGAGTTCTCATATCAGGTATTAAATAGGTCAAGTGGGTCACCTATTTCTTATTCTATGAAGGTTCAAGAGCAGTTTAAAAGTGAATGCTCAGTTTTTATGGTCACTGTGGTCGACACTCAGTTACTTAACGGGGTAAAGCCAGAGGACCTTCCAGTGGTTTGAGAATTCTCTGACATCTTTCTTGACGATCTTCTCGGATTACCACCGGATAGAGAGATCGAGTTTGTTATTGTTGTTTATCCAGGCTCAGGGCCTGTATCGAAGAATCCGTACAGACTGGCACCTGCTGAACTAAAGGAGTTGAAGACCTAGTTAGAAGAGTTGTTAGACAAGAGGTTCATTCGACCCAGCTTCTCTCCTTGGGGTGCGCCAGTCTTGTTTGTCAAAAAGAAGGACAGAACTCTCCGAATGTGCGTCGATTATAGAGAGTTGAATAAGCTAACGGTGAAGAATAAGTATCCACTACCCCGGATTGACGACCTGTTTGATCAACTGCAGGGTGCCCGAGTGTTTTTGAGGATTGACCTACGCTCGAGTTACTATCAGTTGAAGGTCCGGAGGGAAGATGTACAGAAAACAGCCTTCTGAACGAGGTACGGGCATGATGAGTTTCTCGTTATGTCTTTTGGACTCACGAATGCTCCTGCAACATTTATGGACTTAATGAACCGCGTCTTCAATGGAATATTTGGACAAATTTGTGGTTGTGTTCATTGATGACATATTGATCTATTCGAAGAAGAAAGAGGAACACGAAGGGCACCTACGGATAGTTTTGGAAGTTTTACAACGACGCCAGCTCTACCCAAAGTTCTCTAAGTGCGAGTTCTGGCTGTACAGAATAAGCTTTCTCGGCCATATCATATCTCAGGAGGGAATCTCAGTAGATCCGACAAAGATTGAAGTTGTCAGAGATTGGCCACAACCTAAAAATGTGTGAGAGGTACGTGGATTTCTCGGATTGGCAGGATACTACAGGAAGTTCATTGAGGAATTTTCAAAGATAGTAGTCCCTCTATCCCGATTGACTAGAAAGAATGAAAAGTTTGTATGGTCAGCTGCATGTGAAAGGAGCTTCAATGAGCTGAAACAAAGACTGACTACAACACCAGTGTTGGCATTGCCTGTTGAAGGCGATAAGTTCACTATATACTTCGATGCTTCAAAGATTGAACTTGGGTGTGTGTTGATGAAGGAGGGCAGGGTCATTGCTTATGCTTCTAGGCAGTTGAAGCCGTACGAGCAAAATTATCTGACCCACGACCTTGAGCTTGCAGCAGTTGTCTTTGCTTTAAAAATCTGGAGACTATCTGTATGGGCAGCAGTGTGAAGTGTTCTCCGATCACAGAAGCTTAAAGTATTTGTTTACGCAGAAAGAACTTAATATGCGACAGCGAATGTGGTTGGAGTTCATTAAAGATTATGACTTCGAAATTAAATACCACCCAGGGAAGGCAAATAAAGTCGCAGACGCTTTAAGCAGAATGCCTTCTACTAGTCAGCCTTTGCTTGCATTGATGTCGGGAATGCTAAGGTCTAAGATCGAGAGGTTTGATGTGGAGATTGTGGCCGAGTTGGCCAGCATGCTCACCAAAATTTCTCTTAGACCAACGATTTTGGAAAGAATACGAGAAGCTCAACAGGATGATTTGGAGTGTAAAAGGCATCGAATGAGCATGACATCTGAAGGTTCATCTGATTTCAATCTGACAAATGAAGGAGTATTGAAATTTAGGTATAGGTGGTACGTGCCTAGCGATGATGAGCTGAAAAGAGAGATCTTAACCGAGGCACACTCCTCGGCATACTTAGTGCATCCCGGAAGCACAAAAATGTATAGAGATTTAAAACAACACTTCTGGTGGCCGAACATGAAGAGAGAGATTGCCAGGTACGTGGAAACCTGCCTAGTTTGCCAACGGGTTAAAGCAGAACACCAAAGGCCAGCCGGAACCTTACAACCACTGCCGATTCTGGAGTGGAAATGGGAGCAAATCTCTATGGATTTCATTGTTGGGCTTCCGAGAACGACGAAGGGGCACGATGGTATCTGGGTGATTGTGGACCGTTTGACAAAGACGGCCCACTTTCTGCTAGTGAAGATGACTTATTCTATGGATCAACTAGCTGAGCTGTATGTGCAGGAGATCGTCAGATTACACGGAGTGCCCATCTCTATTGTTTCTGATAGAGATGCCATATTTACTTCGAAATTCTGGAAGAGTTTGCTTAAGGCCATGGCAACTCAGTTGAATTTTAGCACGGCGTTTCATCCTTAGACTGACGGACAGACAGAAAGAACAAATCAGATTCTTGAGGATATGCTTAGAGCTTGCGTGCTAGAGTTTCAGGGCTCGTGGAGCCGATATTTACCATTGATTGAGTTCTCGTACAATAACAGCTTCCAGGCTACGATTGGCATAGCTCCGTACGAAGCATTGTATGGTCGAAAGTGTAGGTCTCCGTTATACTGGGATGAGGTCGGTGAGACTAGCATAATTGGCCCAGATATTTTGCAGCAAACAGCAGAGAAGATCGCTGTTATCAAACAACGTATGGGGATAGCACAGAGCCACCAAAATAGTTATGCTGACACTAGACGGAGGGAATTATAATTCAAGGAGGGTGACGAAGTATATTTAAAAATTTCCCCGTTTAAGGGCGTTATGCGGTTCAAAAGAAGAGGCAAGTTGAACCCTCGATATGTGGGGCCTTTTCATATTTTGAAGAGACTCGGGACTTTGGCGTACAGGTTACAGCTCCCGACATCTATGGAAGGTATTCACGATGTATTTCACGTGTTCATACTCAGAAAATGCGTACGTGATCCATCTCACGTCATAGAGACAAGGGAGATCGAGGTGCAACCAACATTGACCTATGTGGAGAGGCCAGTGCAGAATCTAGAGACCTCTATAAAGGTGTTGCGCAATAAGAAAATCCCTCTAGTAAAGGTTTGTGGAGGAATCATAATGTTGAGGAGGCTACTTGGGAGAGGCAGCAAGATATGATGTTGAAGTATCCTGAACTGTTGGTATAGTTAAATTTTGAGGGCAAAATTTAAATTAAGGTGGATGGAATGTAACACCCGGTTTTATGAGATTTTATAATTCCAATAAATAATGGCATTTTTGTAAATATGTCAAATTAAGTCCGTTTTGCGAACGGAAAGTTTTACTGGGACCTAAATAATAAATTAGAATTTATGGTGAAATAAGAAAATTTGGAGAAAACGAATAGTTAGTCAAATGACGAGATAAGTTGGAGAAACCAAACTAAGTTCAACCAAACAAGCAATTGGATGGAGGGGCAAATTAGGAAGTAAAAAGGGGGTAGTTGGGAGCAACAAGTTAGAGTGTGACAAGTGTCAAAACTTGTGGGAGAAGCTTGGCAAGGGTAACACCTTCATTTTCCCTCCCTTACGAGAAACCACATTCACTTTCACTCTTTTTCTCCTTTAACTTTCACAGCCACGAAAATTCTCTCCACCCCTACGCTTCTTCACAATTCAACGGCTCCTCCAACCGATCAATTTCCTTCATGATTCATTCCTAAATTGTGACCCTAGGTAAGGTTTTAATGTTATGGATTGTTAGCCTTGAATTTTAGAGTTGTTATTCAAATAGGGTTTTGTTAGAAATTGCCGATGGAAGTTAGAAATTGTTAGCTATTGGAATGTTGAATGATAATAAGACATTTATGATTATGGAGGATAGTTAAGTGGAATTAACGGAGTCCGATTGGGTTAGACTAGGTTTTAATGCCATGTGTTATAAATTATCTCAGGTGAACAAGCTCACGGGTAGTGCTTGGTGTGCTGAGGACTTGAGGTAAGTTCTCTTAACTTACTATGGCCGATTGGCCTACACCATATGTCAAGCTTTGTCCCTCGAGGATTGTTGGTGAATGTTGGTGTTTTGCCTGTTTAACTACTTTGGTTGGGTAGTTTAGGGTCAATTACTTTATGGTCTGTGCTTGTGATGTTTTGATGGTATTTGTGTGGTTTTGATGGTATTCACGTTATATATGTTATATTGTGCATATTGAAATGTTTATGCATCATGGTTTCAAAACGTCATGAAAATGAATTTACGCATGGGTTTCATGAAAGAACATGCATGTAAAGGCAAGTAAAGTATCACAGTAAACAACCATGGCATGGGGTTATCGGGGATGAGGTTTAGACCTGGCGTTCTGTGGTGAGCGGGTTTTCCTCCCTTCAGATGGTGTGGGCTATCTAACCGCTTGATGTGCCCTATCCATCTGTCGAGCGTTTCCGATAACCATAGACTGACACGTACTGATATATGAAATGACATGGACGGTTTTCTTAGCATTGAGCATACATGATCATGCATTGGCATTTACGTATAATTTACTGAGAATTTTATCTCATAGGTGTCTTTATGGTATAGGTGATATAGAGCAAGGTAAGAAGGATTTTCCTCTCTCAGACGAGCCTGCAGCTTGAAGGAGGATGCTTGGGGAGCGGTTGGCGTAGTCGATGCACACTTGACCCGTGGGAGCATAGGTTAAATGTTTTGGGTGATGATATTTTGATGAAATGTATAGAAACTCTATACTAGGAAGCTTGGTATCTGGATAGGTTGAAAATTTATGTTTTGATGATATTTTTGATAACTTCCGCTAGGTATAGATAGTTCGTGAACATATATGTATATAATGTTCATTTTGAGTAAATGGTGTGTAAGTACAGGGGGAATTTGTATGGGTTACGGTTAAGTAGTAAACTTCTGTCGTTTTGTGATCGGCAGAGGTTTATTTAAGAGTTTGGTCAAAGTCAATCGGTAGATGTGTTCGGTTACTGTTGAGCGGTAGATGTAGGCAATAGATTCTGTCGTTTTGTGATCGGCAGAGGTTTATATAAGAGTTTGGTTAAAGTCAACTGACAGATGTGTTCGGTTACTGTTGAGCGGTAGATGTAGGCAATAGATTCTTTCGTTTTGTGATCGGTAGAGGTTTATAGAAGAGTTTGGTCAAAGTCAACCGACAGATGTGTTCGGTTACTGTTGACCAGTTGTTGTTGGGTGAGTAAGTCATCCGGTTGACGTCACCGGTGGATGTGTTTTGTGAGTCACCGGTGGATGCGTTTTGTGAGTCACCAGTGGATGCGTTTTGTGAGTCACCGGTGGATGCGTTTTATGAGTCACCGGTGGATGTGTTCTGTGAGTCACTGGTGGATGTATTTTGTGAGTGATCGGTGGAGTGTTACAATCGGTGGATGCTGGGTGAATAAGTCATCCGGCTGACGTCACCGGTGGATGTGGCTTGGCAGAAGTGAGTGGAAGATGTGAAAAGGGAAAATTGTGGCCTTGGGCCCTTTTTGCCCTCTGTTCTGCTAGGCCGATCCCCCTTCTGTTTTAATGGTTGTATTTAATTGATTTTTAAATATGTTTCAACAATTTATACTTTGACTTATCAATTTAACGAAAGGGTTTACTAGAAAGTTATAAAAAAAATAATACGAAATAATTTGGAATAGTTTTAAAGGTCATTACAGCTAAGGACACCAGGTAAGTAGTGTACGCATGTTTTCGCCTTTTGGCCTACATCACAAAATGCTAGGGTTATGTTGTGTGTTTATTGTATGTTTGTTATTATGCATCATGGTTTGAAAAGATACGAAAATGAATTTGCATATGTTTTATGAAACGGCATGGTACGATATGAAACGAAACGGAACGAAACGAGTATGAATCTTTGAGGGAAGTAATTCACCCCTGAAATGCGTTATTCATTCTAGACTAGAAAAGGTTTGGACAGTTTCATGATAGTGTTTATTGATGATATTTTGATTTATTTGTGGACTGAAGAAGAGCACAGAGAACACTTGGAGATTGTGCTGTCTACTTTGAAACGGCACCAGTTATATGCTAAGTTCTCCAAGTGTGAGTTTTGGCTAGATAGAGTTAACTTCTTGGGGCATGTTATCACTGTCAACCCAGTAAAGGTTCAGGCGGTGCATAAGTGGCCTCGGCCGACCAGTGTGAGTGAGATTCGTAATTTTCTTGGATTGATAGGCTATTATCGGAGGTTTATTGAGGGATTTTCCAAGATTGCAGCCCCGTTTGATCAGGAAGAATGCGAAGTACTGTTGGTCCGATGATTGTGAGAGCAACTTTCAGACTCTGAAGCAAAAGTTGACCTCAGCTCCTTTACTGGTGCTACTGGTGGAGGGTGAGAGGTTCAGTGTTTATTGCGACGCATCCAGGATCGGTTTGGGGTGTGTATTGATGCAGAGTTGGAGGGTTATTGTTTATGCTTCTAGGCAGCTGAAGACGTATGAGCAGAACTATCCCACTCACGACTTGGAGCTAGCAGCGGTGGTCTTTGCACTGAAGATTTGGCGGCATTATCTGTATGGGCAACAGTGTGAAGTATTCTCCGACCACCAGAGCTTGAGGTATATTTTCATGCAGAAGGAGCTGAACCTGAGGTAGAGAAGGTGGCTTAAGCTGGTGAAGGACTACGATTTGGAAATCAAGTATCATCCCGGGAAGGCGAATGTAGTGGCGAATGCTTTGAGCTGGGTGACAGTTTCATCTTCATCTTCTGCTATGGTCTCTGCTGTGCCGGCTAAACTAAGTATTGAGTTGCAGAGATTTGTTGTCGAGGTAGTTTCTAACCTTGCAGCTACTCTTTCGGCTATGTCATTGAGGCCGACCATACTGGATAGGATTAAACTGGCTCAGATAGATGACTTTGAGTGCAGCGAGCTCAAGGCAAGTATGGAGACTGGTGCCAGGTCCGAACTCCGCTATTCTGAGGATGGGATTCTGAAATTTTGGGACAAGTTGTATGTTTCGAAGGATGAGGAGCTGAGGAAGGATATATTGGTGGAGGCCCATTCTTCTCCTTTCTCTGTGCATCCTGGGAGCACTAAGATGTACAGGGACCTGAAGCTGCATTTTTTGTGGCCCAATATAAAATGTTAGGTGGCTATGTATGTTGAAGCTTGTGTAGTATGGTAGCAAGTGAAAGCAGAGCACCAGAGGCCATCGGGTATGCTTCAGCCACTGCCTATACCAAAGTGGAAGTGAGAGAAGATCACTATGGATTTTGTGACAGGATTGCCCGAGACAACAAAGGGCCATGATGCGATCTGTGTGGTTGTGGATAGGTTGACAAAGTCATCTCACTTTCTGTCGGTGAGAATGACTTATTCTATGGACCAGTTCGCCCAGATTTATGTTCAGGAGATAGTCCATTTGCATGGGGTTCCGGTGTCAATAGTGTCAGATCGAGACCCTAGATTTATGTCTAAGTTTTGGAGAAGTCTGCAGAAGGCTATGGGTACCCGGTTGGATTTTAGTACGGCCTTTCATCGTCATACTGACGGGCAGTCAGAGCAGACTATATAGATTTTGGAGGATATGTTGAGAGCCTGCTTGCTAGAGTTTCAGACATCTTGGAGCAGGTTCTTGCCTTTGGTGGAATTTTCGTATAATAACAGCTACTAGTCCACCATTGGTAGGGCGCCTTATGAGGCTTTATATGGGAGGAAGTGTAGATCGCCTCTGTATTGGGACGAGGTTGGTGAGGCGAGATTGCTAGGCCCTGAGATTCTACAGCAGATGGTCGACAAGGTGGCCATTATTCGGAGGAGGATCGAGGCAGTTTAGAGTCGGTAGAAGAGTTATGCAGATTAGAGGCGGCGAGAGTTGGAGTTTAGTGTGGGGGATCTGGTGTTTCTGAAGATCTCCCCATTCAAGGGTGTGATCAAATTTGGGAAGCTCAACCTTCGGTTTGTGGGACCATTCGCTATATTGGAGAGAGTCGGGAGTACCGCTTACCGACTACTGCTGCCAGCGTCCATGAGTTCTATTCACGATATCTTCCATGTTTCTATATTGAGGAAGTGCATTCGTAATCCTACTCAGGTGGTGGCTCAGGAGGAGATAGAGATCCAACTAACCTTGGCTTATGAGGAGAGGTCAGTCTGAATTTTGGGGTCAGCAGTTAAGGTGTTGCGCAACAAGGAGATTCCTTTGGTCAAGGTGTTGTGGTGCAATAGCAATGTGGAGGAGACTACTTGGGAGCGGCGGCAGGACATGGAGTGACAGTTTCTTGAGTTATTCGGTACGTAAATTTTGGGGACAAAATTCTTATAAGGTGGGGGGGGATGTAATACCCCGGGTTTATTTTTTTGAATAAATTAATTAATTAAGTTATGTTAACTATTCGTTTATTTTTTTGGATCTCTCGGGAGTTCCAATGGAGAAATTGAAACCGAGTGTGGAGTGAGTCAATTTATGGAACTTTGACAAACTAAGAATGGGATTCAACATAATTTCAAAAGGGCTAAAAATACAAGAGGGCAAAATGATAAATTTAATGTTTTAAGAGAAAACATTAAATTTTCTCTTAAAACAGCAAAATGGCTTCGAAGAAGCCATTCTGCTGTTTGAGCGTCGGAGGGCAGAATGGGACGAGAGAGAGGGCAACGATCGGTCGAGCGAAACCACCGACGATCGGTTTTGCCCTATTTTTGGTTTCGTTTGAGGCCAAGGGTGACGACCGGATTGGGCTCCGATCACCAGCCGATTTGGGTGTCCTCAGCCTGGGTTATCTGACCCTTGGACTGGCGATGGTCGCTGAGCTGTGAGCAGATCAATCCGAGCAAAATACCGAGGACTCCAAATTGGGTGCTTCAACTTTTCCTGTGTGACGCCTTAAGATTTTGTTAGATTATGCTAATTGAGTGTATGGGTGGCCGATTGGTGGAGAAACGGGTGAAAATTGATTAAAAACCGAAAGGGGAAAAATTTTAAGTTTAGGGCAGATTCAGGTTTTACTATTTTTGACCTAGCTACAGCCATTTGTTTTAAATTTCTTTTTTGGTAGGTTAAACTAGGTTATTAGGGGAGTACGTGGTCACTGAAATCGTTTGATTCTGATAACTGACGTGAAAGTTATGTGCGTCCAAAGTTTTGGGACGTTTTTAACCAAACAAAATTAGTGACCCGATTAATTGAATTTTAGTTGGGTTATGCTAGAAATAGTAGTTTGAGAGTGAATTGGTAAACGTAAGAATGATTCTAATGAAGTTTGAATTTTTGTCTTAGGTCGAGCCATAGGTGGGCAGGAAACTGAGCATCCTCTACGAGCTAGGACGCCAGGTAAGTAGTAGTGTAGCGACCCTAACACTGTACCCTTATTTTCCCGTATTACTTTTTTTTTATCCTAATAGACTTTAATTGCATTTAAGCGAAATTTAGATCGGAAACCAAATTGTTAAAACGTTCGAATCCATTTTGAAAACCACTTAATGAAACTCTAAACAATTAAAAGAAAACATAATTAAACATATAAAACTATGAAACAGTGGAAACAGACAAAACAGAGGCAAAAAGGGACAATCGTCCCCTAAATGCAGGGGCGATCGATCACCCAAAACAGGCGATCGATCGCCTATTAACAAAATTGAGGGGTGATCGATCGCCCAAAACAGGCGATCGATCGCCCTTCGGTGATCGCATAACTTTGCCCAGCAATCGCCTCCGAGGCGATCGCCTGGGCGCGTGACCAAGGAGAGGGGGCGATCGATAGCCCAAAACAGGCGATCGATCGCCAAGCTCTCTGGAATTTTTCCAGAGAGCTCGACTCCCTCATTTCCTTTTCTTCCTTCATTTCCCTGCATACTCCTTAACACTTAACCATTTTCTTTTCTTTTTCTATACATTTCATAACAACCTTCAATCATAACAACTCCTTTCCTTCCCCTACGTACAATTCACACTTCACTAATCCCTCGTTTAACGACTCAAAACGCATATTAAAACGTGGTATTACTGTATGAAAACAAACCGCGTGGATATGTTTAAAAACCGAACACATCCCTATAAAGTGGATTACCAAGAAATTACAAAGCAAGTTTCCAAAACCTTTAAAAACTTTAAAACGTAAGCCTATCAACTAATCCAGATCCAAACATCCTATAATATTCTATCTTTTCTATCCAAAATACCTACATACGTCCCCACGGGTCATGAAATGCCTCGACTGCGCCAGCACACTCCCGCGATCATTCTTCTTCAACTAGACTCATGTTTCAGGAGTAGGAACGTCGTCCTCACCTGTTTCAAAATCACCTACACCATACAGACAATCTATGAGCTAAAGGCTCAGTGAGTTTCGTAAATGCAAATGCATGCTGTGCATATGAAGTTCAGAAATCATGCAGCATTTTCTTATTATTACGTCACATACATATTGTCATCGAGATATCAACCCGCTAAATGGAGAGGATTCATCCCGCGGTCGGACAACCCTTTCTATCTAGCGGAGGGGCGTACATGCTCACATATACAACAGCCATGCCTGAGCCCCACCTCGCATGACCAGATAACAGATTACGTAGATTCATTTAGTTTCAGGCGATGTGGTATTGTAACCGACCCCTTTGTGCCTACACAATAGATCAATAGCCCCTTTAAGGCAACATCACTTTTCATGAAAACATCGGCGGAAGTTCATTTTCTATGCTCATTTAAAAAAACATGATGCATGAACACGTGCATAACATAACATTCAACATATGTACCATCAAGACAACAAAAGCATAGTCTATATTCAACATATATACCATCAAGACAATAAAAATATAACCTATAAAAGAACTAATATTAATTACCCAACCAAAGCATATAAACAAGCAATTCACCAATGATCATCAACGCGACTTCGACGTACGGTGTAGGCCAATCGTCCCTAGAAAGTCAAGAGAACTTACCTCGCGTCCGTTGCAACTCTAGCTCCATCCACGAGCGTTGTTCACCTAAGGCAATTTCACAACAATCGTCGTTAAACACGTTCAAACCTTTAAGCGTCAAAACTAACGAAACTTTTAACTAAAGAATTTCTTAAAACTCTAAAATACTTCATTGATGCATTTCGTTTAGCATTTCACATTCAACTTACCAAAACCTCCATTAACGGAGTTTTCCAAAAGTTTGAAAATCCACAAACCCTAACATTTCTCAATGAATCGACTAACTTCATCCAATAACGTCCAATACGTCCATTATTTTCATAAATACAGTAAACCTATCGATTTCAAACCCTAATTCACGTTTTTCACAAAACCCTAAACGAAACCCTAACCGTTAAACGACCCAAAAACTATGAATAAACTTTTCAAAATCGTAGAACCTTACCTAGAGTGTCATTTGGAGGGGAGAACACAAAGAATGGAAGTCGATCGGAGAGAAATCGGTCGCCGGAGAGGAGAGAACGCCGTGAGGGAGAGAGGGAGAATCGCCTCTGGTTCTTCACGGGGCAGAGAAGAAAATGAGGGAGAAAAGAGAGGAGTGATTTTAATCAAAATTGACTTGGCAAATTACTCTTTTGCCCTTCCTTTGATTTTCTATTTGTTTCGTCCTTCGTTTCGTTAATTGCTTAACGGTTCGTTTTCTCCAAATTTTCTTAATTCACCAATAACTCCAACTTATTATCAAGGCTTTATTAAAACTGTCCGTTTGCAAAACAGACCCCATTTACTATTTTCATCATAATGTGCCTTATATTACGAGAAACACAATTCCTCGTAATTAGCGTTACAACTCCGAAAATCCTCGTATTATTCTTAAAATCCTTATTAATCATTAGGATTCTAACAAAACTCTCCGTTCCCAAAACGGATTTATTTCACTTATTTACAAAAATACCTTTTATATTACGAGACACATCAAAACTCGTAATTCGGCACTACACTTCTAAAAATTCTCTCATTTTTCCAGATACTCCAATTTATTTATATGGTTCTAATAAAACTTCTCATTTGCAAAACCGACTTAATTTGGCATATTTACAAAATACCATTTATATGCGAAGAATTGAAAATCCGAGTAGTCTGTATGTGATGTGATGTGTATGTGAAGTCGTCATCAGTTGGTTGTGGTTAGCATGCATCATGTTTTAAAAGTTACGTAAAAATGTTTTGAGCATGTTTTAAGCATGTTTTAAGCACGAGAGAGTAGAGGATGTGAGGCACGGTGCGGACAGGCGACTGTGGGCTAGAGTGTGACTTGTGGGCCCCGCTTCCAGGACGAGTTGGAGCAATGGCGACGTGCTGGTGGCAGCACGGTGTATCGACCGACTGTCCCGGGCAATTGCATTTCGAGTCGAGACAGTGGCTGGAGTGTGACTTGTGGGCTCCGTTTCCTAGACGAGCTGGGGCGGTGGCGACGTGCCGATGGAAGGACAAAACATATGTCAGTCCCCATCCCACACTTAACTGTACTTTACATTTATATTTTTATCTTTCTTACTTTAAAACATGTGAATAAAACGTTTTGCATGACTTTCTTGAAAAACGTGATGCATGAACATACATTGTGCATAAAACATAATCATAACTAAAAGATAGGTCCTCAAAGCATAAATATAGATAGTTCATCAAGACATTAACATAAAACAAACATTCTGAACCTAAGACACATACAATAACATGTCTACCCGTCAAAAAACCTAGTACCTCTGTGATGTAGGCCTTAAGGGCCAAACATATACATTCGAACTTACCTGAGGTCTGTCGAGTTTAGCAAACCTTGACCGTTTCTCCTTGGCATTTCATGAACCTATATTATGCATAATCAAACTTTTATTTACATCATGTAGGTGCTAAGTAAAAAACTAAGCAAAACGAAATCTACACTCCATTCAAATAGCTTAAACCTATTTCACATTAGGAAAACTCGATGAACACAATCCGAAAATCGAATTTCACAACTGTTCTAGGTCTAATTTTTGAACGGTCGTAACTTCCTCTATTCTTATCTGTTTTTGATGATTCAACATGTTTCAGAAACCTTACAATGTCTACTTTAACATGCCATAACCAATTATCGAGTTAAACATAACGATCAAACCCAGAAATTCAAGACTCAAATATGCAGTAAAACGATATCTTTAACATTAATGGGCATTCATGATTTCTAACTTCCAATCCATCCAAAACTTAACCATTTATAGCCATAAATACTAACAATCAACATAGCTCCAAAGTTCAAAACCCTAACTAAAAATCCTTCATCAAAAATCAACACTCATTAACCTAAATCACAACACTAACCAATCCAAGTCCAAGCTTACCTTTGTGATGAAAAGAGGAAGAAAAAATCAGAAAGGGCGTCGCTTGGAATCATCGGCGTGAGGAGCTGGTTCGTTGTCTGGAGAAGAAGGAAAAGGAAGAAAATGAAATGTGAGGGAGAAGAGTGATATGCTGAGGGGTTTCACGTAGAGAGAGAGAAGTTATGTTTGGGGTAGAAGGGGTGTATGTTTTGGGAGGTTTTCCAGTGGATTATAGGTTATGGAAGTATGATAGAATATTTGATGAAGTTTGGTGGAGTGTTTTATGGTGGAGAAAATGTTAAGTGGGGAGGAAATGAGGTGATAGGCATAAGATGGATGACATTTTGCATGGAGGTGTCGACCTATTTGTATAAGTGTCGACTGGTCTGTACAATTATGTATAAGGTGTCGACTACTAGTGTCGATCGATGTGTATAGGTGTACAATTATGTACAAAGTGTTAACCACCAGTGTCGACCGATGAGGACAGAGTTGATCCAAGTGTCGATCGATGTGTATAGGTGTCGACCGATCTGTACAATTGTGTACAATGTGTCCCAGTGTCAACCGGTGAGAACAGAGGCGATTGAAGTGTCGACCTGTCTGCAGAGGTGTCAACCGACCTATATAAGTGTCGACCTGTCTGCAGAGGTGTCAACCGACCTATATAAGTGTCAACCTGTCTGCAGAGGTATCAACCGACCTATATAAGTGTCGACCGGCCTATATAGGTGTCGACCGATCTATACTGCATCTATTTTTAATTACTTTCTTTTCTGATTTTAAATGTAGCTCAAACCTATTCTTAATGAGTCCTTTAAACATGTTTTCACCCGACATTTTACGATGCCTACCAAATGTATTTCTCGAATGTTTTTCTACGTATTTCAATTGATTTAGATGAACCAAAAACTGAGTCAACGTTTTATCGAAAATGATTTTAGTCTTCTTTTTAAGTTGTATGAAAATAAAAAATTTTATGTCAAAAAGTCAAGTCTAAGTAAAGTCAAGTCCCATAGCGACCCTATGTGAATGGGTTTGTTATAAAATCACCACAAAATACTAAAGTTCTTAAGAATAATTTAAAAGTATCCTCGAGTTACACTATTTGTCACAAGGAAGACAAATTCCTCCTTCATTTCTTGGTGTGGTCGAGTAGTACTCTCATGATAGTAAGTGGAAAGGTTTCTCCATGTCTAGGGTACTTAGCTCCATCCTTAAGTCTTCAAAGGATGTGACGTGCTTAAACCTACGGCAACTCATGTGGCAACACAAGCACTAGTTCCCCTCGGATTTTCAATTGACAATCACCTAGGTTCCCTAGATTCCAATAGACAATAAATAAAGAAAAACAAATCCAAATGCTCTTAAATTTTAATAGAAGTTTAACTAGCATGTTTGTGAAAGACCCTTAAAATTTCAAAGGAAGATTCACCGTGTTTGGAAAGGTATGCATAGAATAATCGAGTTTGCTTAAACTGTCCAGAAAACTACTAAGTTGGCTGAGAGAGAGTGAACTTCTGGGCAGCACAATGTTTGTTGTATGACTCCAAATTACTTGAAAATTTAACATGATCTTACTTGGGTGTGGATGAAAGACCCTGAAAATTTCAAGGATTGATTCGTTGTGGACAAAAAATTATACAAATGGGAAGGCTTCCTGGTTCAGAAGGTGATAAATTATGCACCTCTTGGGTTTATGGTACTTCTAGGAGAAGAGTACTCCAGCTTGCAATGGATGAGAGTTTCTACTCTTTTGCTATGGTTTCTACCCTCCAAGAAGGTAGAGAAAATAGCATTACTAAGAGCTCCCAAGTATACTCACAAACTTGGAAGACAATGTTTCCCAAGGTGCTCGATGTGACTCACTAGCGGAGATGGGTTTGAGACTCAAAGAGGCTCAGTTTTTGGAAGAAAATCTTCAGCTTTTCATTCAAAAAAATATGGCTGCTACAACAGCTAGGAGATGGTTAAATACCTCCCCAATTAAAATTAGGGTTCAGCTCACAAAAAGGGGGAAGAAAACTCTTGAAGGTGTGTGCCCATTCAGCCACCTCATCGGCCGAGTACACTCTTTTTTCCATCTTCGCTCTCCTAAGATCACATATATTTTCTCTTCTCTAATTACAGCTCATTCTCCCTCCAAAAGATGTTCAGCCATGCATGCAATGTAAACATAAAATAAACTAATGAGTATTTTGAAAGAAATGACAAAAGGAGGCTCGGTTACAACATTTGTCAAAAGAAAAATAAATTTCTCCTTCATAAATTGGTGTGGCTGAGAGTTTACTCCCAAGTTAGCACATGGAGAGGCTTCTTCAAGTGCAAGGTGCTTGGCTCCCAATTCAAGTCTTCAAAATAGTCGTCTCTTGCAAAAAGAACAAACTTGTTAGAAAAAGGGTCGGCTGAGGACACGGCTTTGGCTCGAGATTGTGTCAATGGTCCCCTTGGCATATCATCATCCCCTGGTGATTGAGTATTTGACCTTAAATCCAAGGGTTCACCATTCTTCAAGTCTCCTTCCTCTCCAATGTATGGGTATAGGTATTGGTGTAGCACCCGGTTCCATCGAACCGATTTTACCTTGTCATCTAATAGTGTACACTTTATGAATGAAATTGAGAGAATTATTGATTAGGTTAATGAGTGACTAAGTAAGGGAATAATGGTAAATGGAGATCTATAGTGGATAACGTATTTAAGGGAGGGTTTAATGAGGTTTAGCCGCCACTGTTTTCTCATTTTCCTTTCTCGGCAATCAGCTCAGCTAATCAGAGTTCCTCTCGGCGATCTTCCCTCCCATTCTCTCCAATCTAGGTGAGTTCTACTTAGATTTCTTGCTACATTGTAACTATCGATGATTGTGGGGATTTTAAATGTGAGTTTTGAGAATGTTGTAAGTGAGAGTTAGTTCGGGTTTGGGGCATATCAAGAATGCTTGATGATCTGAGTTCCCAAATTAGTTTCCTTATGAGTTCTGGTAGATTTGAGGATAGTTTAGAATGAAGCTTAACTAATACTCTTTCTACGGCTATAAGTTTGAGCAAAACCCAAAGTAGTTTGTAATCAAGCTTTTCCAGGAAACTAGGTAAGTAGAGTATGTGTGTGCCTTCGGGTCTACATCACAAAACAGTAGGTTTATGCTTGTTTCAATGTTTTCTGTATGTCATGAATCATGTTTTGGAAAGAACACGAAAATGAATTTACATGTAATGGCATGGCAAGGTATGAACAGAATGTAATAGATCAGCTGTTAAGGGAACTAATCCGACCTTTAATTTATGAAGAGAATGTATGACTTTGGAAAAATTGATCCGCTCCCAATGGAATTTAGGATCAGATCAGGTGTTAAGGGAACTAATCCGCCCCTTAATTTATGACGAGGATGTATGACTTTGAGAAAAATGATCCAACTCCCAATGGAACTGATGGATCAGATCAGAGAAAGAACGTGAATGCAATTGAGATGTGAAAGTAGAAACTGCATGACTAGGATTTATGTTTCAGCATATCATTTCATTATTGCTTTACTTACTTAGCATTAGGCTAATAGATGAGTTTTGTGATGTAGGTGAAGAAATTCCAGCAGGTGTATTCTCTGAGTATGTTGAGGACTAAGCTGGTTGGAGGAGTGCATTCACGCATCGACTTGACAATCTGATGGGGCGGTTTAACTAATGTCAGTAGGTGTGAAAGTCTTGAAGTCAATGGTTCAGTTTTTGTATGCTGAGAATGTTAATGACAGTAGGAGTTTAATGTTCTTAATGATTTTGGAGCTTTTCTGATTTTGAAAGCATGAATTTGGTTTTAGTTGTAGGTTGTTATTCTGGATTTATAAAATTGCATATTTATGCTGTTTGAATAGCTGCTGTTAAAATTTACAAGTTCTTTAGTAGGCAGAGTTGTCTGTTTGTTTAGAGTGTTACTATTTATTGGTGGATGTAGTCTATCGGTGGATGTAATCTATCGGTGGATGTAGTCTATCGGTGAATGTAGTCTATCGGTGGATGTAATCTATCGGTGGATGTTTTCGAACGGTAGACGTGAGTAATTGGTTTGTCGTTTTATGACCGATGGATGTGAGCGTAGATGTGAGTAATAGAGCTTGTCGTTTTGTGACCAGTGGATGTGAGCGTAGATGTGAGTAATAGAGTTTGTCGTTTTGTGACCGGTGGATGTGAGCGTAGATGTGAGTAATAGATTTTGTCGTTTTGTGACCGGTGGATGTGTGTAGTCGACGCGTCGTTCGACTGACGTGAGCGGTGGGTGTTCGTTAGTAGAAGACGTATTCAGTCTCTACGTCCACCGCTGAGATTATTTTGTTTCTGCTTCTGCCGCTGACACTGTTTAGCGGTGGATGCCTTTTTGTTTCTATTTCTACCGCTGGAACTGTTCAGCGGTGGAAGGGTTCTGATTTGTTTTGTTTTCTTTCAACCAATTGTCTTTAATATTTTAATGTCGTTTTATACAAATAAATTTCCGCTGCAAGTTTTAACGTTTTAAGGGTCAAACTTTGACCGTTGAGTGAAATTTTGAAATTTTCTTAAAATGTCATAGTTCGGTTCAGTATTATGGGTAGCGAACCAGGTTTATATAATTCGGGGCGTTACAATATGGTATCAGAGACATTCAGTTAAACCGTTCAAAAGATTACTCATCAGTGCCAATCGTTGCTTGGAAATACTTCAACAACTGTAATTGTTTATGTTAACATTAGCTATTAGATATTTAAGAGTGTAATTAACCATGTACAGGAATCTAGTAAGATGTCTAGACGACCAGGAAGACCAAGAGTACCAAGAGAGATACCAAATCCGGGACGTGAGGAGGATCCTAGTATTATTAGGCAGCTGACGGACTTGGTGCATCAGCAGACCGATTTGGTTAGTCCGCAGTCCGATCAGTTGGGAGTATTGTTGAACCGAGAAGTACAAGGAAGTGCCAACTCGAGTTCCAGCAGTGAGCATTCAGGAGACCGATTCTGGAGGCTACAGCCGCCCACACTTGATGGAAAATCATCCAATCTGATTGTTGCTGAGGAGTGGCTTAGGAAGATTGAGAGTATGTTCAGATGTGCCAACATCGGAGAAGGAGACAAAGTCACTCTGGCAACGTTCTATTTGGCTGGGGACGCTCAACTTTGGTGGAAAACAGTAGAGACTACCACTGATGTTCTGGCTATGTCCTGGTCTCAGTTGAAGGAGATTTTCTATGAGAAATATTTTAACAGCACAGTCCAGGCCGCAAAGAAGGTAGAGTTTCTGAACTTGAAGTAGACAGGGCCTGTGGCAGAGTACAGTAGGCAATTCGAGTCCCTGTCCAGGTTGGCTGGACATTTTGTTCACAAGAATAAGGATAAGGTGTTTCAGTTTATGCATGGACTGAAGCCAGAAATTTACAGAGGAGTCAAATTCTGTGATATTAAAGAGCTGTCATTCAGTGAAGTTGTGTCCACAGCATTGGAGGTGGAAGAAGCTGAAATGAAGTGCTCTGGACCAAAGGAAGCCCCAAGAAAGTTTATCCAGCCACACCAGCAGAGAGGAATGAAGAGGCCAAGTGAAGGCCAGAATAACCAAGGAACAGGAAGGAAAGTACCGGATACCAAGAAGTTTCCCCAGTGCCCGAAATGTTTGAAGAGTCACCTGGGCGAGTGTAGATTTGGGACGGGAAAGTGTTTCAACTGTGAGGAGGTTGGACACACGTACAGCGATTGCCCGAAGCCTAGAATCACCTGATGCTTCAACTGTAACAAAGTCGGCCATATCAATAGGGACTGCCCAGCCTTTAAGAATGGCCCTGCTATGTTGAAACCGAGGATATTCTCCATGATGGAGTCGGGTGATGAAGACCAGCCTGCTATGGTGTCAGGTACCATATTGATCAACTCTGTGCCTGCTTTTACTTTAATAGATTCTGGTGCGACACATTCCTTTATAGTATCTGTGTTTGCTGTTAAGTTAGATATACAATTTACCCCTTCTATGCATGTGTTTAATGTTGCATTACCCTCTGGTGAATGCATGCACTCTAACCAAGTGATGCTTGACTGTGATGTATTAGTAGGGAACGTGAGTCTACCTACTGATCTTATTATTATGGATATAATGGGATTTGATGTAATCCTAGGAATGGATTGGTTGTTTAAGCATTATGCCACAATAGATTGTAGGACTGGAATAGTTAGCTTCCAACTCCCTGGTGGTTTGAATCATACCTTTCAAGCTTTGAAGAAGAGTAAGGAAATGTCTGTTATGACCTCTGTCAACGCTAGACCTTCTCCATGTGGGGAGTATTTCTACTTCTTGGCCAGTGTTCTAGACACGCAACTAGTAGGAAAAGCAAGTCCTCAGAATGTCTTAGTTGTCCAAGATTTTCCAGAAGTATTCCTAGATGACCTTCCTGGCTTGCCGCCAGATAAGGAAATTGAGTTTGTTGTAAATGTTTACCTATGCGCCGAGCCTGCATCTAAAAATCCCTATAGATTAGTACCCACGGAGCTTAAGGAATTAAAGAAATAGTTAGAGGAACTATTGGAAAAAGGGTTCATACGCCCAAGCTTTTCACCATGGGGTGCACCAGTTCTTTTTGTCAAAAAGAAGGATGGATCAATGCGTATGTGCGTGGATTATCAGGAATTGAATAAGTTAACCGTCAAGAACAAGTATCTATTGCCAAGGATTGATGATTTATTCGACCAGCTTAACGGTGTGCGAGTTTTCTCTAAGATTGACTTTAGATCCGGTTATTACCAATTGAAAGTCAAATCAGAAGATATTCCTAAGACAGCCTTTCCCACAAGATATGGACATTATGAGTTTTTGGTTATGTCTTTTGGATTGACTAATGCACCAGCAGCTTTCATGGATCTCATGAATAGAGTGTTTCACGAGTATCTAGATAAATTTGTCATAGTGTTTATTGATGATATTTTAATCTATTCACGTACTAATGATGAACATGCAAGACACCTGACCTTGGTATTGGGAGTACTAAAACAGCACCAACTTTATGCCAAGTTTTCCAAGTGTGAATTTTGGTTGGACAGAGTTCACTTTCTTGGTCATGTGATCTCGGGTGATGGATTATCTGTCGATCCAGCCAAGGTTCAAGCAGTTAAGAAGTGGCCCCAACTGAAGAATGCCACTGATATTCGGAGTTTCCTTGGATTAGCAGGATATTACAGGAAATTTATTGAAGGGTTCTCAAAGATTGCAACACCCCTCACTCGGTTAACAAGGAAAAATGTTAAGTATGCATGGACAGAGGAATGTGAATCAAGTTTCCAGACTTTGAAACAGAAGTTGACCAATGCTCCAGTATTAACACTCTCTGTTGAAAATGGAAAGTTCAGCATTTATTGTGACGCTTCCAAAGTTAAACTCGGTTGTGTGTTGATGCAAGATGGAAAAATAATAGTCTATGCTTCTAGGCAGTTGAAAACACACGAGAAGAATTACCCTACACACGACTTAGAATTAACTGCAGTGGTTTTTGCACTAAAGATTTGGAGGCATTACTTGTATGGACAGTCTTGTGAGATATTTTCAGACCACAAAAGTCTGAAGTATATTTTCACACAGAAAAAATTAAATATGAGGCAACGTAGATGGTTGGAGTTTTGTCAAGGACTATGATTTTGAGATTAAAAATCACCCCGACAAGGCAAATGTAGTGGCTGATGCTTTGAGTAGAGTGACAACATCGACCTCTGCATTGATTCTTGACGTATCATTAGCCTTAGAGACTGAATTCCAAAAATTTAACCTCGAGGCTATATCCAGTGTGTCAGCCATGCTTTCTGCCATATCCTTGAGGCCTACTATTTTGAAGAGAATAAGGGAAGTTCAAGTGAATGATGCTAAATGTAACACCCGACAATCTCTGCCAGGTGATTTTCTTAACGGAATTAACTGTCACCTTTATTATTAATACTTGAATTTAATTTTAATGCCAAAGTTTATTTGATTTCTAATTTTGGCGTGGCAAAATGGTAATTAGGAAGGATCTTATTAATATAAATAGAAAATAGAAACCTTAAACCCCACTTAAACCCCACTGTAGCCGACATTCTCTCTCGGCGATTCCCGTGCTTCCAGTGCTTTTCTCTGCCGGCGATCCCCTCTTTGGCGATCGATTTCTACAGCCTCCACTCCGATAACCTACATTCGAGGTAAGATTTAGTCAATGTAGTTGCCGTGTAGTTGTTTGGAACTCTGTTTTCAACTAGAACCCAATGTTTCAAGATTCTTCAATGGCCGGATAATAGGAACATTTTTATCGGTGTTTGGTAATGGCATTTCCGAATCGATTCTGGACATTTAATATAACCGACCCTAATTAATCGTTAGTTGAACCCAGCTGTTTTGGTTTTGGATTTCAGACTGCACACAGAGAACTAGACTAAGGGATTCGGGAATGACTTTAGTTATTAGATTCTAGGATGATTTGTGATTAGGACTATTAAGAATTTTTATTTTAACTACTACAATGTAATGTTTTAGGTGAAGAAGTCTGAAGGAAAGGAGCTCAAGTTGCTAAGGAAACCAGGTAAGTGAATGTGTAGGATTCCCGGCCATTAGGGCCCTACATCATAAGGATGCTAGGTAGAAGCTGATACGATGATTAGAAGTTATTTAAGCTATTGTCTGTTACTTATGTTGATGTTTGTTTTAAGTTAGTAAGATGGTTTGTAATTGGATTATTCACGGATGTTTGAGAACTATGTTATGTGATGTTCTGTTAGAGTCTATGAAGTCAACTGTCTAGCATGATAAATTCCATAGTCTGATGATTTAAGAACATTCATGTCATGCATCATGATTTACTTCGCAAACATATGAAAATGATTTATGAGCATGTTTTCTCCATGAACAAGATATGAGAATGAATATGAAAACGATCCCATACAACATGATTAAGTGAGGGTGGGGGGCGGGTTGACGCATGCCACAGTCCAAAGAGGGACCATGAATACAACCCGAAAGGGAATATGATCAAAATCACTGTCAACCCCCCTTTTACGGCACAAATCCTCCCTTAATCCATATGATGAAAACGATGAACAGAAACAAGAATGATAAATGATCAAGAACATGTTTTTCTCAACTGTGCATTCATGAATACATGTTAGTTTGCATTCCTTACTAAGCATTAGGCTTATAGTTTAAACCTCATGATGTAGGTGACGAGTTTTCAGGTGAGGATCTCAAAGTTAATGAGGATGTTTAAGCTCGGTTGCTGGAAGGTGCTCAGGGTGGAGATTTGTGGCTGGCAGGCGAATATGACCCGTGGTTATGCGTATAATGTGTCAGTAAGATTTATGATGAACCGATGTTTAAGTAGAATGAGATTTTCTTTAGAATATTGGATTCTGTGATTGTCTAGTTTGGCTACCAAATTTGGGGATAATTATAAGAGTATGGTATGATCTGCTTTAATTAAACCTTCCGCTAAATGTATTCTAGATGAGTCCATGATTCATGTCTGCCTATGATTATGTCTACGAGTACGAGATCTGTGAAGGTCTGGTTACCTTCCTGCCGATATGAGTTGTTTGTAGATTTCTGTGTTTTACTGTTGTGTGATAGAAGCTGGATGAATACATCATCTGGCTGACGTCACCGGTGAGAGTTGAATGTTAGAAGTTGAACGATTGAGTCTTCCGGCTGACGTCATCATATGATGTCGAGTGTTTACTTACCGGATGAAGTCTCCTCTCGGGTGAGGTGAGTGAGTCACATGCATTGCACATGTCCACCGGAAGATGTCCATGTCTACCGGGCGAAGTAGGTGTTTTCTTTACCGGATGACATAAGTAATGTTTTGTCGTTTAGTGACCGGGCGATGTAGGTGTTTTCTTTACCGGATAATATAAGTAATGTTTTGTCGTTTAGTGACCGGGCGATGTAGGTGTTTTCTTTACCGGATGACATAAGTAATGTTTTGTCGTTTAGTGACCGAGCGATGTTTTAATTAGACTCGTGAAACACCCGTGTCCGCCAGCAGATGTGTAATGTATCTCGTTGCTGGGCGATGCCTAATTAATCACGTGTGATGTCTTGAACTAAGTTATGATTTAAAAGAAAAATATAAAAAATAAAAATAAAAATGGAGAGAACAAAGGAATGTAAGGATATATGGTCAATTCTAAAAGGGTCATGGTTTAGTTTCGGCCCTACTGGGGTCGTTACACTAAATGCACCAAGTACAAGTCAAGCATGGATTCTTCTGATAAGTCGGATTTCAATTATTCGGATGATGGAATTCTCAAGTTTCGAAATAGGTGGTTTGTTCCGGCTAATGTTGAACTTAGAAATGAAATTCTTTCGGGGGCGCATTCTTCTAGACTCTCTGTCCATCCTGGAAGTACAAAAATATATAGAGACCTTAAACAACATTATTGGTGGCCAAATATGAAAAGATGTGTGGCCTAGTACGTAGGATTGTATTTAGTTTGCCAACAAGTTAAAACTGAACATCAGAGGCCTGCAGGAGCATTGCAACCATTACCAGTTCCCGAATGGAAATGGGAACAAATAACGATGGACTTTGTGGTAGGATTGCCTAGGACAGCAAAGGGACATGATGCAAATTGGGTGATAGTAGATCGTCTAACCAAATCCGCCCATTTTCTGCCCATAAAGATGACCTACTCGATGGACCAACTAGCTGAATTGTATCTGCATGAGATTGTTAGACTGCATGGAGTTCCAAGCGCCATAGTTTTTGACCGAGACTCTAGATTTACGTCGAAGTTTTGGAAGAGTCTGCATAAGGCTATGGGTACACAGCTCAGCTTTAGCATGGCCTTTCACCCTCAAACAGATGGACAATCTGAAAGGACTATCCAAACGTTGGAGGATATGCTTCGTGCATGCATATTAGATTTTCAAGGATCTTGGAGTAAGTATTTATCATTGGTGGAATTCTCTTATAACAACAGTTTTCAGGCAACCATAGGTATGGCACCGTATGAAGTATTGTATGGGAAAAAATGCAGATCTCCTTTGTATTGGAATGAAGTTGGTGAAGCGCGATTGATTGGTCCTGATTTTGTGCAGCAAACAGTGGAGAAGTTTGCCCTCATCCGACAGAGAAGCTATGCCGATAGGAGACGTAGAGAATTAGAGTTTGAAGTTGATGATGAATTTTTTCTTAAGGTATCACCATTTAAGGGAGTTGTGAGATTTAGAAGGAGAGGCAAGTTAAACCCCAGATATATTGGACCATTCTCAATCTTGAAGAAGATTGAGAAGACAGCTTACCAATTACAGTTACCAACTTCTATGGAAGGGATTCACAATGTGTTCCATGTCTCTATGCTAAAGAAGTGTATGCGGGATCCAACTCAGGTTGTGGAACAGCAAAACATTGAAATTCATTATACTCTTGCTTATGAGGAGAAACCAGTAAAGATCCTTGACTATACTATGAAGGTGTTGCGCAACAAAGAGGTCCCACTGGTGAAAGTTTTATGGCATAACCAGAGCATAGAGGAGACAACTTGGGAGCGCCAGCAGGACATATGGACCAACATCCAGAATTATTCAGGTATTGAATTTTGAAGACAAAATTCTTTTAAGGAGGGTAGATTGTAGCACCCAGTTCCATCGAACTGATTTTACCTTGTCATCTAATAGTGTACACTTTATAGATGAAATTGGGAGAATTATTGATTAGCTTAATGAGTGACTAAGTAAGGGCATAATGGTAAATAGAGATCTATAGTGGATAACGTATTTAAGGGAGGGTTTAATGAGGTTTAGCCGCCACTGTTTTCTCATTTTCCTTTCTCGGCATTCAGCTCAGCTAATCAGAGTTCCTCTCGGCGATCTTCCCTCCCATTCTCTCCAAGCTAGGTGAGTTCTACTTAGATTTCTTGCTACATTGTAACTATCGATGATTGTGGGGATTTTAAATGTGAGTTTGAAAATGTTGTAAGTGAGAGTTAGTTCGGGTTTGGGGCATATCTGGAATGCTTGATAATCTGAGTTCCTAAACTAGTTTCCTTATGAGTACTGGTAGATTTGAGGATAGTTTAGAATGAAGCTTAACTAATACTCTTTCTACGGCTATAGGTTTGAGCAAAACCCGAAGTAGTTTGCAACCAAACTTTTCCAGGAAACCAGGTAAGTAGAGTATGTGTGTGCCTTCGGGTCTACATCACAAAACAGTAGGTTTATGCTTGTTTGAATGTTTTCTGTATGTCATGAATCATGTTTTGGAAAGAACACGAAAATGAATTTACATGTAATGTCATGGCAAGGTATGAACAGAATGTAATAGATCAGCTGTTAAGGGAACTAATCCGCCCCTTAATTTATGAAGAGGATGTATGACTTTGGAAAAATTGATATGCTCCCAATAGAATTTAAGATCAGATCAGCTGTTAAGGGAACTAATCCGCCCCTTAATTTATGAAGAGGATGTATGACTTTGGGAAAAATGATCCAACTCCCAATGGAACCGAGGGATCAGATCAGAGAAAGAACGTGAATGCAACTGAGATGTGAAAGTAGAAACTGAATTACTAGGATTTATGTTTCAGCATATCATTTCATTATTGCTTTACTTACTTAGCTTTAGGCTAATAGATGAGTTTTGTGATGTAGGTGAAGAAATTCCAGCAGGTGTGTTCTCTGAGTATGTTGAGGACTAGGCTGGTTGGAGGAGTGCATTCACGCATCGACTTGACAATCTGATGGGGCGGTTTAACTAATGTCAGTAGGTGTGAAAGTTTTGAAGTCAATGGTTCAGTTTTTGTATGCTGAGAATGTTAATGACAGTAGGAGTTTAATGTTCTTAATGATTTTGGAGCTTTTCTGATAATTGAAAACATGAATTTGGTTTTAGTTGTAGGTTGTTATTCTGGATTTATAAAATTATGGATTTATGCTGTTTGAATAGCTGCTGTTAAAATTTACAAGTTCTTTAGTAGGCAGAGTTGTCTGTTTGTTTAGAGTGTTACTATTCATCGGTGGATGTAGTCTATTGGTGGATGTAGTCTATCGGTGGATGTAATATATCGGTGGATGTAGTCTATCGGTGAATGTAGTCTATCGGTGGATGTTATCGAACGGTAGACGTGAGTAATTGGTTTATCGTTTTATGACTGGTGGATATGAGCGTAGATGTGAGTAATAGAGCTTGTCGTTTTGTGATCGGTGGATGTGAGCGTAGATGTGAGTAATAGAGTTTGTCGTTTTGTGACCGGTGGATGTGAGCGTAGATGTGAGTAATAGATTTTGTCGTTTTGTGACCGGTGGATGTGTGTAGTCGACGCGTCGTTCGACTGACGTGAGCGGTGGGTGTTCGTTAGTAGAAGACGTATTCAGTCTCTACGTCCACCGCTGAGATTATTTTGTTTCTGCTTTTGCCGCTGACACTGTTTAGCGGTGGATGCCTTTTTGTTTCTATTTTTACAGCTGGAACTATTCAGCGGTGGAAGGGTTCTGATTTGTTTTGTTTTCTTTCAACCAATTGTCTTTAATATTTTAATGTTGTTTTATACAAATGAATTTCCGCTGCAAGTTTTAACGTTTTAAGGGTAAAACTTTGACCGTTGAGTGAAATTTTGAAATTTTCCTAAAATGTCATAGTTCGGTTCAGTATTATGTGTAGCGAACCGGGTTTATATAATTCGGGGCATTACCATTGGACATTGAAAGTGTCGGATACTCCATAGTCTCCTGGTAACTCAAGCTTGTAAGCATTATTGTTGATCATTTATATCACCTTTAATGGACCTCGGCTCTATGGAGTAACTTAGACTTCCGTTGTTTGGGAAACATTTCCTTCCTTAGGTGAAGCCAAACTAGGTCTCTCTCATTGAAGATAATCTTATTTCTCCCTCGGTTGGCTTGCCGGGCATACATTTCATTTTTTTTTTAATGGCCTTTCTCACCTTCCCATGCATACTCTTGCTTGATCAGCCTTGCTTGCTCCTATAGGGTTGGCGAGGTCTTTCATGGGCAATGGCACAAAGTCAAATGGTGTAAGTGGATTGAAGCCGTACACTACCTTGAATGAAGTCATTTGAGTAGAGAAATATACGCTCCTATTATATCAAACTCAATGTATGGGGGTTGAACATCCCAATCGGTGAGTCTCTTGCCTACAATGCTCCTAAAAAAGGTACCCAAAGTTCTATTTACTACCTTGGTTTAGTCATCCGTTTGAGGGTGGAAAAATGTGCTAAAAAGTAATTTGGTACCAAGCTTCCTCCATAGTGTTTTTCAAAAAGAACTTAGGAACTTAGTGTCTCTATCTGACACGATAGATTTAGGAACTCCATGCAAACAAACCCCTTCCTTGAAAAATATTTGAGCTATGAGGATGCAGTCATCCGTCTTGGAGCAATCTATGAAATGTATCATCTTTGAAAACTAATCTACGACCACTATAATTGATTCCTTAGCCCGAGCAGTGCGAGGAAGTCCCAAAATAAAATTCATGCTAATCTCCAACCAAGGATGATTCGGCACGGATAATGGCAAATAGAGTTCTTGAGGAAGTACTCAACTCTTGGCTTTCTTACAAATAATACACTTCTTTAATACTCGATGCACATCTCATAGTAGATGAGGCCAATAGAAATGCTCCTTGATCATTTCCAACGTCTTATTCTTACCCAAAATGACTAGATAACTCACCACTATGAGATTCCTTGATTAGGGATTCCCAAATGCCTCCACTAGGAACACACAATTTACCACCCTTGAAGAGGTAGCCATCCACTAGGTGGTAGTCTCCTTCGGCCTTGTCTTGAAATTTAACATACAAATGGCCGAAGTCGTGGTCCTTAACATAACTACTCTTGATCCAATCGAAATCAAAAATCTTGGTGCTTAGCTCGGTCAAAAGATCGTACCATCTAGATAAAGCATCGGCCACCACATTAGTCTCTCCCTTCTTATATTTGATGATGTAAAGGTATCGTTCAAGGAACTCTACCCATTTGGCATGCCTTCTATTCAACTTGCCTTAGCTCTTTTTGTGCTTGAGCACTTGATGATCAGTGTGGATGGTGAATTCCTTGGAAAGGAGATAATGTTACCAAACTTCAAGAGCTCGAATGACGACAAAAAAACTCCTTGTCATATGTTGAGTAATTGAAGGTGTCTCATTTAAACTTTTCACTAAAATATGCAAGTGGCTTTCCTCTTTCATGAGCAATGCTCTGATCCCCAACCTGGATGCATCGCATTCGATCTCAAAATCTTTGTTGAAATCAGGGAGCATAGGAACAAGTGCATGACATAATTTCTTCTTTATCGACTCAAAGATTTGTTGGCAACTTTGAGTCCATTGAAACTCCTTGATTTCTTGTAACAATCGGTAATAGGGGCCATAATCGAGCTAAAATCCTTGATGAACCTCTGATAGAAAGATGTTAATCCATGGAAACTCCGCACTTCTAAAATCCCCTTAGGAACGACCATTCTTTTGATGGCTTCTATCTTAGACTTATCCACCTCATACCATCCTTAGTGATGATGAAACCAAGAAAATATACTATCTTTTGAGCAAAAGAACACTTCTTAAGATTCCCAAAAAGTTTTGCACTTCTAAGAGTTTCAAAAAGGGCTCCAAGTGTTCTAAGTGGGATGCAAAGTCCGAACTGTACACCAAAATGTCGTCGAAGTAAACCACTATAAACTTGCCCAAAAACTCCTTGAGGATATAGTGCATAAGTCTCATAAAGGTGCTAGGAGCATTGGAAAGGCCGAAAGGCATCACTAGCCACTCGAAAAGCCCATACTTGGTCTTGAAAGTCGTCTTCCATTCATCTTCTTCCTTCACGCGTATTTGGTGGTAGGCACTTTTCAAATCCACCTTGGAAAAATAGGAAGCTCCACTAAGCTCATTTAGCATATCTTCAAGCCTCTAAATAGAAAATGGGTACTTGATTGTGATTTGGTTGATGGTCATACAATTAGTGTAACAACCCTAATACCGTACCCGTATTTGCCGTACCATATTTTTTTTTCCTCACATTTTATAACTTTAAAACCTAACGTTAAAGCGGAATTGAAATCAAAACCGAAACCGGAATCGAAATTTGTTTGGTAAATCATTTAAAACATAAACTAAAACAATTTAAATAAAACTTAAAACATTTAAATATTTAATAAAAATTAAAGCAGGGGCAGAATCGGAACCATTCGCTGCCAAAAGGAGGCGGCGATCGATCTCTGCAGAGATCGATCGTTGCATACAAAGCAAGGGCGGCGATCGATCTCTGCTTTTTCAGCAGAGATCGATCGCTGCACACTATGCAGCGATCCCTCCCTTCCTTCATTCAATAACAGAGACTTTAACACTTCATACTTCACAGCATCAAACACATCGATTTGTTCTCTGGAATCCGATTTCCAGGGAGCAAATCATCTTCTTCCTTTCACTAGTAATCACCATAACTCACAACCTGCACTCAACCGATTAAAACATAATCTAAACTCAATCGACTCGCGTCGGACTTTGCGAAGTCCAACTGCATGGATAGCTCTAAAAACCGAGCCTATCCGTAACAACCTAAAAGCATTTCAAAACATTTTCTATAACATTCGAATAAAAGACTTAACAAAACGTTTTAAATACGATTACCAAAACATTTGAAACGTCAAAAGTAAACCTATCAACTACCAGACCAAGCATCCTAATATGTTCTATACAAATTAACATCAGCCCAAACATCACGAAAATCCCAAAATCTATACATACTTCCCCCACGGGTCATAACGCGCCTCGACTGCCCAGCGCACTCTCACGGGCCATCATCCATCAACTGCCTCAGACATCAGAAGGAGGAACGTCGTCCTCACCTGGATCTATGTCACCTAGAACGTCACCTACACCATATAGACATCTATGAGATAATGAAATCTCAGTAAGCTACGTAAATGCAGATGCATGCGTGCGTATGCCATTCAGAAATCATGCAGATTCAGGTTCAGATACAGATTCATTACGTCGCAGACAGACAGATTGTCACCGAGATCGCAACCCACTAACCGGAGAGAGCCAATCTTGCGGTCGGACTACTCTTTCCAGCTAGAGGAGGGGGGTACACGCTTGCAACACGCACAGCCGTGCCTGAGCCCCACCTCACTTGACCAGATACAGACAGATTACATTCATTCATTACAGAGGTTCGTTTTCTTTTCTTAAAACACGTGCGGAAATTCATTTTCATGACATTTGAAATACGTGATGCATGAACAGATATGAGCATAATATAAACATACAATAAACAAGCACATGTGTACCATCAAGACTGAAATAGAATAACCTAAAACAATCATAAACCTATCTACCCAACCAAAGCAATTTTAAACAAATAACGCTTCAGGGGATCCTCGATACGACAACGAAGTATGGTGTAGACCAATTGATCAGAGTAAGTCACGAAACTTACCTTGAGCGCGCAGAATTTCAAGCTTCGTCCACGGGAGTCGTGTGTCTGTGGCAAAACACGATATTCGCCGTTAAAACCAATTTGAGCTATTGACGTCCAAATTACAAACCTTAACTAAAGAATTTTTCCTAATTTCTTAATTTAGCTAATCGAAGCATTTATAACATCAATTTAATGCTCGATAATCCAAGACGTCAATTAACGAGTTTTTCCTCAAAAACCCGAAAATCCCTAACTTTTTAACATTTTCACAAATTGATTTAACTTCGCCCAATAACGTCAAATACGTGCAATATATACTTAATCACTGCTAACCTATTAATTACGAACCCTAAATCTCATTTTTAACACGAACCCTAACGAAACCCTAATTGTCCAAACTCCGAAATAATCGAAATAAACGCTCTAAAACTATAGAGACTTACCTAGAGCGTTGACCGGAAGAGAAAACGTGAAGAACCGGAGGAAGAACGGAGGTCGGATCGATGAGAAATCGTCGCGGCCGAGAGAGAAGTCGCGAGGGAGAAAGAGAGAATTTTGCTCTCTGGAAATCGTGAGAAGCAGAGAAGAAAAGAGAAGTGAGGGAGAAGAGAGGTGATTTGTTATTTTATAAAATTTGGTTTGCAAATTACCATTTTGCCCTTAGCTCTTGTTTCGTTCTTCGTTTCGTTAATCGGCTAACGATTCGGATTCTCGAAAACTCCATATTTTGCCAATAATTTCCATTCATTACCAGGGCTCTATTAAAACTGTCCGTTCGCAATTTGGACCTCGTTTACTATTTTTACGAAAACGTCCTTTACATTACGAGAAATGTATTTACTCAGAATATAGCGTCTAAACTCCGAAAATTCTCATAATTTCCTTAAAATTCCTATTAATCGTTAGGATCATAATGACGCTTTCTTTTCGTGAAACGGACCTGATTTGACATATTTACCAAAAGTGTCATTATATAATAGAATAACAATAAAATATATTATATCTGAAATCCGTACAAGCCGGATATTACAATTAGGGCTAGTTGGCTGGTCAAAACCCTAGCTGAAAATGGAGCCCAAAAAAGGGGTGTATTTGGTACACTTCTTACCCGAGTACATATGTTATTTTGTCATTTTTGGTTAAGCATCTTCTCTCACAAAGGTCCCTTTCAGGGTGGACCTTCTTCCACAAAAAACACAGCCAAGGAGTCCCCCTTGCTGGTCATATGGTTTGGGTCTTCAATCATGTGCTAAAACAAAGCTAAAATGTCTAGAATGCATGAAATAAATCATTTACAATAAATTATGTCAAGGAAGACAAATTCCTTCTTCTTTCTTGGGGTGGCCGAGGATGTGTCCCCATATGAGTAATTTGACTTGCTCCTTCATGTCTTAAATGTCAAACTTTATCCTCAATTGCTTATGGAAAGAATCACATCTCTTGATCCTAGCTCGGGGTGGTCGAGGAGCGTGTCCTTCTTCTAGCTTGTAGTGGCTGAGGGGTGCTCCTTCTTCTAGATTGTCATGATCATGTGATTGCTTCCATGTTGACAAGTTGAATGGCTCCTCCATGTCTCTAGTGTTTGGATTTAGCTCCATTTGGCCTCCAACATCATCACCTATAAAATGAGCAAACACATTAGATAAATGTTCGACCATGGACTTGGCCCATGATCAGAGGATGGCAACCCGTGGCACATTAAAGTTCTTGGCCGAGCCTTTAAGTAATGAGTGTACTCTTTTTATAGGTGAAACATCCTTTGAAGACTTGTGGATGGAGCCAAGTGGCTTTGCCAAAAATTGGCCAAGCCTTCATGTACTCGGCTAGGTGTACTAGCCGAACACACCTCTTTTGTTATGTTCTTATTGCTGCTCTTTGAGAACCCTAATTTGTAAAATAAAGTGGTACTTAAACCACTCTTTTTCGCTGCTAGAGGCAGCATAGTTGAATGCAAAAATTGAAGAACCATTCTTCCCCTAAACCTTGAAATTTTCCGGTATCAAGTCCTCAATCCATTCTATGAGTAATATCTGATTGTGTTGTTGTTGTTGGTATCTAATTTGTGAGAGCCAAAGTGGTACCATTTTTATTGCAACCTTCCTCCTCCCTTTCATGGTGTGGAGAATCACCAGGAATGTTGTATTTCAACTCTCATCCAAGGCTAGTTGGAGTGTTTCTTTTCAAGAAGAAGCCAAATCCCAAGATGTGCTGTTATTACCTCCTCGGACCAGCAAACACGCTTTCGTCCATAACTTTTCATCCACAATGATTAAATCTTGATTTTTGGAGGGCATTTCTATCACACCGAAAGTAAGTTGTCATTAAAATTTCAGCTCATTTGAAGTTCTTTTGAAGAAGTTGTGCATTGGCAAAATAGAATCCTTTTTGGCCAAAAAGTTTTTGTTTGCCGAGAGTTTTGTGCTTCAACTTCCAAGCCTTAGTTAAAGCACATCAAAATCCAAATCAGTTAATCTTATATAGACCTAAATATTAGATAGAAGTACTCATCGGGAACAACTAACACTGAAACAAGAGAATAAATAAAAGGGGTTGCCTCCACTTAGCTCAAACTATTGACTACTTTTATCCTTACCTGTAAAGTGAGGGGGTCGTTTGGGTGAGAGACTAACTCAGTTGAAATGTTATACTAAATACAGATGCATGTAAAACTTCTTTTACTTTTCATCTCAAAACATGATTAGATAACAAATGGTTTTCAAACATCTTTTCAAGAAAACTCATTTCATGAGCCAAGAAAAAAAAGAAGTAACGGCGATCTAAAGATCCATCAACATTACCCTGGGTGGCCGGCAAACAAGTCAGCAACGACACTTTGTGTATTCGAAATTAATAAACATACTCTAATCAAGTTTATGGATTCAAAACTCAAGAAGCGCATCATCACTGCACTATTACCCATTTTCATAACATGCAAACAAGACAACCGTCATGCAACAGAATGTGTACTGGGATAGCCTCGTGATGCTTTGACACCAAAACTATCCAAAGCATCTAGAGGATTCATCCCCCATAATAATAATCATAGTAATATGAAAATACCATGTGTCAATTGTAAACATGTAAATCATTTGTATATAACGTAAAATGACTAACGTGTTGTCAACCAGGCTCCGTTAGATTTTCTATATGTCAAAATAAAGTTTTTGAAAATGATGATGCAATGCAGTACAAAAAGTATAAAACTCCTACCTCAATGATTACAGATCTTCTTATGCACAAGAAGGACGACCTCTGGTACCGGCTCATAGTCTACAAACTCGTCCAATCCTAAAACACGACCATACTTAATCTCAGGTTACCCCCCACAACGTAATCTTTAGCACTTTGTTTCTTTTTTTGATTCAATCCTACATCATAATTTTATCATTTGTAGCATAGATTCAATAAACATGTTAATACATCCAAAAACCCATTTTCAAGGGTGTTTTTAAAGAGAATATAATTTATATAATTTTCAAATATAATATACTCAAACTATGTTCATTAGTAGTTGAGACTTAATACATCTCAATAACTTAAAATAGTATATTTAAATAATTATATTCGTCATCTAAACAACTATGATTAATCTCTATTAATCCAACACTCGTATTTCATTAGTTCATGAGCAAACCAAATATATTGAGATTGATTGTCATGTTGTTCGACATCATTTTCAAGCTAATATTGTTACGCTTCCTTTTGTCTTCTTCCATGTAGATTGTAAATTTATTTACAAAGTCGAATACAATTATAAGATTTTAATTTCTCTTTAGCAAACTCTCAATGGTTCTTGCAACTGCATCGTGAGTTTGAGGGAAGATGATAGATTATAGAGATATCAAATGAGCGGGCTGGAGCAAGCGCGCTCAGCTAGCTCGACACTATAACAGGCTCGACTCGGCTTGTTAACTTTGACTTGCGAACTAACTCGAGTTGAAATTTTTTAGACAAGCTCGTTAGGCTCTGCTCGTTGGGCTTGCAAGACTTTTTCAGAGTTGGCTCGGCTTGACTAGGTCTGCTCATTTGTCACTCCTAATTGCAAATGATTGACAATTAAATAGGTGTCAACTTATTTAGTATATGTATAATTTGTAATGATAAAATTGTCAAATATTTGTAATGATATTTGTGTAATATTTTTTATTAGGTTATCTCAAATAGATTTTGCCTCTATTATATTTTGACATTATAATGATAAATAATCATTATAGTTTTAATAATTAATTTTTTTTTAAATATGCATTACATTTATACAAATTAAAAATATTTTTATATGTTTGGTTCGTTAGGCTCAATTTGCTAAGGTTCGTTAAGCTCGTCGACTCGGCTCGACTCATTTAACATTGGCTCGCGAGCCAGTTTGGGTGTTTTTTTTTGTTGGACTCATTAGGCTCGACTTGTTTAAAAATTTAAACTCAATGAGCCAAATTTTTTCAGCCTCAGCTCGGCTCGGCCGCTCGTTTGTCATCTCTAGTAGATTATATGTTTATTATTGAGTGTATTTAAGTCTTTTATTACTATTTATTATAAAACTATAAATATCTCTTTTATTATTTTCCAATTTATTATAGTGTTCCTCAAAATCGCTAGTCTTCTTTGTTTCTTTAAATTAGATTCTCATATGCTCACAACTACATCTCAAACTAGGTGAAAAAAACAAGTCATTAGCTTAAAAAGACCCAAGATAGCAATAGCTAGCAAAAGAAGCAAAATGAAGCCAAAAGGGAGGATAAAAAGGTGATTGATGCCCTAGGGGTTGAACACCTCTTCAATAACCCAAGTTCATTGAATGTCATCGCTCAATAAATTTAAGAAAAATATTACATTTATTCTCTTAAATAATTTACTAACGTATCAAATAATTATTTGTGTAATTAATATAATAAAGTATAAAAATAATTTATTATAATAATTATACTCATAATTATTTGAGTCGATAATAAATTTTTTAAAATAATAAAATAATAGAGTACATGAAAAATATTATAAATTTAATAATAAATCATTTATATTGTTGGAAGGCAGATAGTTATGGTTATTTTCACCTGTTTTTGAAAATGGAGGACGTAAGTATGATGTCAGCACAAGACTGTTTCTAAAAACACACGTGGCATGGGGCCCATGTAGATGCGCTCCTGCCCTCCCTTTATAATTTTGAAATAACAACACCGCTGTCTTTCTCAAGCAGGAGACTGAGCGGTTATTGATTTTCAAATTTTAGGATTTTTTTCCCCGTTGATTCTGTCGAAGTTTCGAAAGAAAAGCACGAACTTGAGCCCGAGATCGGAAAGAAGAAGAAATGGAGAAGCACGAGAAACTGGAGAAGGTGGGAGAAGGAACGTATGGGAAGGTGTACAAGGCTAAAGACAAGGAGTCCGGCCAGTTTGTGGCCCTCAAGAAAACTCGGCTGGAAATGGACGAGTAGGGTATCCCGCCCACTGCTCTTCGTGAGGTTTCCCTTCTTCAATTGCTCTCTCAGTCTCTCTACGTCTTCCGCCTCCTCTGCGTAGAACATGTCCATAACCATAAGAACGGAAAATCCCTTCTCTACCTCGTCTTTGAGTACCTCGATACTGACCTTAAGAAGTTAATCGACTCTCATCGTTAGGGCCCCGGCCTCTCCCTGCCTCTCTCATTCAGAGCTTCCTGTTCCAACTTTGCAAGGGCGTCGCCCAGTGTCACAGCCTCGGCGTTCTCCATCGCGATCTGAAGCCCCAGAATCTCCTTCTTGATCAGAGTAAAGGGTATCCTCAAAATTGCAGATCTCGGCCTTGGTCACGCCTTCTCTGTCCCCCTTAAGAGCTACACACACGAAGTTGTCACTCTCTGGTACAGGGCTCCAGAAGTCCTCCTTGGTTCCACTCAGTACTCTACTGCGGTCGACATGTGGTCCGTTGGCTGCATTTTTGGTATTTATTCTCTCTTTTTCCTATCGTTTAAGCTATCACTTCTTTAATTTTTTCCTTGATCAATATACTCAATCCATTACTATGTTCATCCATGTGTGCCAGCTGAGATGGTAAGACGGCAGGTTTTGTTCCCTGGAGATTCAGAGTTCCAACAATTACTTCACATTTTCAGGTGGGCTTTTTTGATATATGTTTTTCCGAGTATTTTTTTGCATCGTCCCAGCCATATCATCTATCTTATTGTCTATTATCATATCTCTCGTATTTCGAATCAATTTTGTAGGCTGCTGGGAACTCCCAATGAGAAGCAGTGGCCTGGAGTTTCCTCACTTCGGGATTCGCATGTCTATCCTCAATGGGAGTCTCAAAACCTAGCTCGAGCTGTTCCTGCTCTTGGATCTGACGGCGTTGACCTTCTTTCGGTAACCTTTACTTGTTTACTGGCTTAACATTGCATTACATTTTGAACGTATCTTGATGAGTTTAGTTTGAACCAGGAACTAAGAAATTTAGTTTGCAGTTAAAACGCCCCAAATTACTCACTGTAAAACTGTTGTGACGCTGCTAGTTGGAGCGTAATCGCTTTACCATCCATTATTTGTTGATAAAACAAATAAAAATTACTTTCTTGTGTATTTGAAAAGAAAACCTCATGAAGAGATCAATTGTGAGGCACTTAAGAGTGTTTATGTGATAAGTTATTTCGAAAAAGTTGGACAGTCTATGAGATAAGCAGAGTTTAGAAGTTTCATTTTTTTTGCTCTATCGTAAATTATTAACCAAACAGTGAGAATTTCGATTAACAAATTGTATTTAAGAGATTAAATTATCAAATAAGGACATTTACGTACTTCAACACTAAATGAGACTTAAGTCCCATCATGTGATTTAGGCTGTTCATGATCAAACTTCCATGTGGTCTTATTTTGCAATCTTAGACTATTGTGCATGTTGCCTTATCAAGGTCAAAATGCAAAGTATAAGGAGGTTTAGTGATATCATTATCGTTATTGTCGATCAAGTTCAAGAATTTTTCTGTCGATCCAATCCAATTAGTTAGAATCAATTTCTCATATTATTCTTAAAAAAAGATAATTACAACTAGTTTATTACTTTCCTTATACATGGATAATCATCTCAATACCACTCAAAATGTCCGGTCCCATGCTTTCCTCTAGTACATTCCTCAACACTCATTCCATTTTGGCCCTTCGCTACTCCCTCACTATTAGGGATGTCATATAGTTTGTGCCATAGTTTATTTATTGATATTTTTTGTAAATGCAAATATGTGTGTATTTATAGTTATTGGAGGAAGTTTGTTGGAATTAATTAGTGATATGCCCACGGCCCTGATCCATTGAGCACAAGTCAAGGTAAGTATTTATTATATCTATTTTATTTATCTAATGGACTTGTGGAATTTTGTAGGTAAATGGTTTCTCAAGCTTGGAGAAAATCATTGAAGAAGGAATTTGTTTTTTTTTAATTCAAATTATGTAACCGAGCCTTGTATTTAATTTATATATTTTTAGGAAACTTTAGTTTTGTTTAAAACTCGTAATTTGGCAAACTTTAGCCTTTTAGAATGCATGTTTGTAATGGTCTTTAAAGGGGATGCTAAACCAAGGCGAACCAAGGGCAGAACCGGCTAATTCGAGAATAACAAAGGGCTGAACCGGACTGAACCAAGGTAGAACAAAGCTGAACCGGACTAAACCAAGGAGCAGAGGAGTGAACCAGCACTTGGAAGCTCGCTGCCCAGTGAACCGGACCGCGAGTTTTCTGCAGAAGCTCCAACAGCTACAAATCGAGCCGTTGCCTGACGATTTCCAGAGCGCTTCTCTTCTCTCCTTCTTCTTCCCCGAATTCTTCCTCTTGTATTTAAGCTTCTCTCCACCTCTGTAATTTGGTTAGCCAGTTGAATGAATATTTGGAAATTTAAAGAAGAATTTTTCTTCTTGTTCGGAGCGATCTCCGCGAGCGACAGAGAGAGTTTCTCTCGGTGCTTCATCGGCGCGCAGCGCCTGGATGAAGCCCCCGATTGCACCCCGAGCTTGTGGCTGCTAGGGGGTGTTCTTAGTCCTTCCCTTCTTCTTCCAAGCCATGGAAGCGAGGAGAAAGGGCGAACGCCATAGTTCCCGCCGCCGAGAACTCCTTTGCTGGCAACGAAGGAATTCTGTCACCCGAAAACACCGAGTCGTTATGGGGTCAGTTTCGGGCCTTCATTTTACTCCTCCATCATTTCCGCACCGTTCTGAGCAGCACCCACCTCCGCAAGCGTTCGGTAACGCCCTCTTCCCTTCTCGCCATCATCCCTGTTATTTCTTTGTTTTTTTGTTTGTTTAGCGTCTGTTTTGGGGTGTCTTCGAGCACCGATCGTTGTTTCGTTTTTTGTTGTCTTCCGCAAGCGTTTTCTAACCCCATTGCAGGCCCGTAGCCTATCATTTGGTATCAGAGCCTGAACCTGGAAGCTCACTGTGTTTGTTTTCATTTTCTGACAATTTTTCTGTTTTGTTTTTCATTTTTTTTTTCGTGTCTGTTCTCTGTTTTAGTGTCTTGTGTTCTGTTTGTTTCCTTTTTCTGTCTGTGTCTCATGTTGCATGTTCATCTGAGATTCCTCCGCCAGCATGCTCTGCATTTCAAAAAAAAAAAATTGCATTCCTTTTTCTGTTCTTTTCTGGTTTGCTGAACTGAAAAAAATTGCATTCCTTTTTCTGTTCTTTTCTGGTTTGCTGAACTGTTGTCTGTTTCGGTCCAGCATGTAATTGTGTTAGCTTGGTAGCTTAGGTTGGATAATTAGCTTGTTCTTTTTCTGCTGATTATTTGTTTTCTGTTTGTTATGTTCCTTGTCTGTTCTGTCTTTGTTTCTGTTTGTGTTGGTGTTGGAAAATTTCAGAAATCTGTTTTTCTGAGTTTTTGCAAATCTGTTTTCTTGTTCTGTTTGTGTTTATTTCGGTTCTGTTTCATGTTCCATCTAGATTGTTTAGGTTGTTAAATGTTTTTGTGTCTTGTTTAGATGGTCTTTTCTGTTCGGTGTTTGTCTGTCATTGATAGTACAACATATGCATATCCAATTCGGTTTACAGAACCTTGGGTGATTAATTGATAGCATATTGATTTGTTAGATTTCTAGGTTGTCATTTTCTATTCTGTGTCTAGTTTAGATTTTTGTTTTTCTGCCCGTCATTCTCACGTCTATTTCAAGTTTACAGAACCTGGAAAATATATGGCTTGCACTCAAATTGTTCTTTTTAAAATTGAAACTTGACTAATGTCTGCTCTGGTTTTAACTTTATAGCAAACAGCATCATTTAGATTAATAATTTCTTCTGCTTGTTGCTGAACTACTGTAGAATTTATTGCTATTGTCTTACTGCTGTTATCTGCTTATTGGTTTATCATTTTACAGCAAAATACCATCATTTTAAACTAGACTTGAGTACAAAAGAACAACAATTTATATAGTGATATTTGCTGTTTATTCTGGAGCATGTTGTGTCAATTTTCTTAAGGTTTTTGCAGCAACCTTGCTGCTCTTTTTAGTGTCCATTCACCAAGATTAATTGCTGAACTTTAATGCCACATATTGGATAACATATGTATTGAATTGGTGATAGTTTTTGTCTAGTTTTAGGTTGTGTTTTCTTGCTGTTTTTCTTGTTCTTTCTTATCTTGTTTAGGAGCATGTTTAGGTGTTTTGTTGTTGTTGTTCAAATTGCTAAAAGGTTTAGCATTTGAACCTTGCATTATTGTTTAGTTCTAGATTGTTGTTTTTGCATATCTTAGTCTCTGTTGTGTGTGTGTTTTTCGTAACATTTGTTGTGCAGTTTTTGTACCCATCTCCCAAGGCAAGAGGCTTCCTTAATTGGCAATTTTGGAGTTATCAATTGCTTTGCTTTAAAGGTACTTTCCTGTCTATTTTTTAGTTTATTTTCTGATGTGTTGGGAGACTCTTCGGAACTGTTGACCGAGAGCAAATTCTGTTTAGTTTTATTTTCTGTGTGGAGACTCTTCGGAACTGTTGACCGAGAGCAACTTGTGTTTTATGTTTGTCTGTGTCTGAACTTGTTTCTTTGGATTACATTGTTATGATAATTACCTGATATGATTTTTCCATATTAACCTCATGTTACTGATTAGATAGCATGAATTAACCATGGTCCGTATCTGTTTAATTTCAGAATGTTTTCTTGAAAAGCATGTTCTTTTGTTTGTGTTTGCATTTGCTGTTTATTTGGATATCATTACTGTGAAATTATATGATATGACTTTACCATCTTAACCTCATGTTTTTCATGTTTCTGGTAAGCAAGCATGAACTAACCATGGCCCATATCTGTTTAATTTCGGGATGTTATTCTTGAATAAAAGCATGTTCTAATGTTGTGTTTTGAGTCATAATTTCGATTTTGTTTAGGTGAATGTTTATAGATATTTGTTTCTGTTTTTATAACCATGTTTCGTTGTTTAGGTTGTGTTGGCAAAATTAATTTATATAGAGAATGGATTTGAAAATGAATGCTAAAATTGAGTTCTCATGTTAGTTTATATTTGCTGAAATTATTGTGTTGTTTTGGTGTTTTTCAAATGTGTTTTAGTATGCGTTTTGTTTTCTTTAATCTTTTTACATGTTCCATGTTTAGGAGAGTTTGATGTGCTAATTTGTTGTCCAAATTGGCATTGTTTTGTTTAGACTTTTCTAGGATGTTTAGATTAAAATTCTGGTTTAGGATTTCTGGTTTTTCTAGTTTTTGTTACTACTTTGGACTTGCATAATTTTCTGCTCGTAATGAATTTTGATTTGAAATTTTTACAGCATGTTCATCATATTGTGGACTAACCCCCTGTTAAAATTTCAGATTATTTGGAGTTGAATTGTGCTACTTTCTGTTTAGGAATCTAGGTTGTTTAGAAGCTGTTTTTAGGATTTTTCTTTTTTTGTTACAACTTTGCACTTGCACAATTCCTTGCTCATAATGAATTTGAACCTGAAATTTTGATAGCATGTCACTCATAATGTTAACTATCCTCTGTTAAAATTTCATGTTAATTGGATGAGAATTGTGTAAATTTTCTGTTTAGTACCTTTAGGATTGTTTTTATTGAAATTTTCTGTTTGGTGTTTTTCCAAATTGATTTGGCATTTGTTTTTAACTTGTGTGTCTAATTGTGTTTAGTGTCTAATTCTGTTTAGTGTCAAGTCTTTGAGTCCTTAATGTTAAGTTAAATTTAGAATGAAAAGCATGAACTAAATTGCATGTTAAATAGAGCTTGGCAAATTCTATTTCACCATGTTTTATAATTCTGTTTAAACTCTTATTAATTGCATCAAGTTGAGTGATTTTGTTTGTTTAGGGCTATGTCCGACCTTTTAACAAGAGCATGTCATATACTATCTTGTTAGTCACTTAGGATTCACTTGTACGTCGAGTGATCTGTGTTTGTGGCCAAGAGCTTTCCTCTGTGAGCCGTTGGTATTGTCCGAGGTTTACCGCTGGCCATTGGGCCCGACAGATCGCCGTGTGAGGCAGTCGCCTATAAAGGGTGTGGGATAGTGTGACGATTTCCACAAAAGTTCTAGAGGGTTGCCTAGACCCAATAACTTATCATTGATATTAGTTGCAAGTTTATTTTCTTTGATTAACTTGCTTGATTTGTTGTGCTATTTGATTAAATGTTTAGGACTTTTCAATTGAGTTTAGTGACTTAGTTGTTGTGCTAATTGTGGATTAAGTCTTTGGGTTAGTAGCATGAGGTATACATGACTAATCGTTGATCTAATTAGTGATTGGTACCCAACCAAACCACTTTGTTTGTATTGTTTGTTGTTTGTCTTTAGAGTCTAGTGCTTGGTCAATTAGTTTAATTGTTGTTGGCCAAGGTAAAGATTAAATCAAAATATATGTATATTGTTGTATCTTTTGAGGATTGTTTAGCTTTCTACTCCAATTTTGAGCATTGGTTATGGATGAACCATGGAGTTGGAAAAGTCTTTCGGCAACAAGGTATGTTCCAATGCCTCCTATTGATTATTTTGGATTGATTGAATATTAGGTTCATTGGATGATTTGAATTGCTTGAAAAAAAAAAAAAAAAACTCTCTTGGTAGTTCTTATTATTTTTTTTAAATGTTATGTTTAAATTCTTGCCTATGCTTATCTTGATGGATAGAACTAGGAAGAAAGAGTTTTTGTTGCAAATATGTTGCCTATTTTAATTGACGGATCCTAACTCAAATTTTTAGTGAAATTGTTTTCAATGAGTTTTGGATTTAAGTTAAACTTATGCTAAGCTTGATTTTAAACTTTTATTCTTTTAGGTGGATTTTAATTGCTTGAAGCCAAGTGTTGTTTTCTTTGAAAATGATGATTATCATTTGGTTCAATATTTTCTTGTTGGTTTAGCATGAGAAATGAAATTGTTCGATTAGGCTTGCATCAAACTTGCTTTTATCTTGAATGCTTGTTTCTAAATTGTTGAAATGAACAATTTAATCTTAAAATTTATTTGAGATCATTGTGGATGGTAAAAATGGTTTTTCAACTTTAGGATAACTATATTTTGTGTCTATTATGGATTGCTTATCTAAGTGTTGCAACATCCTCCATGACATTCACCATTGGATTTGAGGTCAAATCCTCAAGAATCGGGAGGGGATGATATGCCCACGGCCCTGATCCATTGAGCACAAGTCAAGGTAAGTATTTATTATATCTATTTTATTTATCTAATGGACTTTTGGAATTTTGTAGGTAAATGGTTTCTCAAGGCTTGGAGAAAATCATTGAAGAAGGAATTTGTTTTCCTTTAATTCAAATTATGTAACCGAGCCTTGTATTTAATTTATATATTTTTAGGAAACTTTAGTTTTGTTTAAAACTCGTAATTTGGCAAACTTTAGCCTTTTAGAATGCATGTTTGTAATGGTCTTTAAAGGGGATGCTAAACCAAGGCGAACCAAGGGCAGAACCGGCTAATTAGAGAATAACAAAGGGCTGAACCGGACTGAACCAAGCTAAAACAAAGCTGAACCGGACTAAACCAAGGAGCAGAGGAGTGAACCAGCACTTGGAAGCTCGCTGCCCCGTGAACCGGACCGCGAGTTTTCTGCAGAAGCTCCAACGGCTACAAATCGAGCCGTTGCCCGACGATTTCCAGAGCACTTCTCTTCTCTCCTTCTTCTTCCCCGAATTCTTCCTCTTGTATTTAAGCTTCTCTCCACCTCTGTAATTTGGTTAGCCAGTTGAATGAATATTTGGAAATTTAAAGAAGAATTTTTCTTCTTATTCGGAGCGATCTCCGCGAGCGACAGAGAGAGTTTCTCTCGGTGCTTCATCGGCGCGCAGCGCCTGGATGAAGCCCCCGATTGCACCCCGAGCTTGTGGCTGCTAGGGGGTGTTCTTAGTCCTTCCCTTCTTCTTCCAAGCCATGGAAGCGAGGAGAAAGGGCGAACGCCATAGTTCCCGCCGCCGAGAACTCCTTCGCTGGCAACGAAGGAATTCTGTCACCCGAAAACGCCGAGTCGTTATGGGGTCAGTTTCGGGCCTTCATTTTACTCCTCCATCATTTCCGCACTGTTCTGAGCAGCACCCACCTCCGCAAGCGTTCGGTAACTCCCTCTTCCCTTCTCGCCATCATCCCTGTTATTTCTTTGTTTTTTTGTCTGTTTAGCGTCTGTTTTGGGGTGTCTTCGAGCACCGATCGTTGTTTCGTTTTTTGTTGTCTTCCGCAAGCGTTTTCTAACCCCATTGCAGGCCCGTAGCCTATCAATTAGGGTTGTTGAGTTTTGGGTGGTTGAAGGTTTTAAAAACTCCATTAATGGAGGTTTAGAAATTCATGAGCATGAATTGCTCGATAAAATGTCTCAACGAGTTAAATTAGAGTTTTAGGAAATTTTCTTTAGCTAGGAGTTTTATAGTTTTCGAAACTTGGTAGTTTAGACTCGATTTAATGACGAATGTTGTAAATTGTCCATAGGTGAACAACGCTCGTGGACGGAGCTTAAATTGCAACGGACGCGAGGTAAGTCTTCGTGACTTGTTTGGCCGATTGGCCTACACCGTAAGAATAGTTGTTGATCGAGGTTTTTGGTGAATTCAGATGTTTCGGGGAGATAGGATGGGTAGTTATGTTGATTGTGTATTAGAATGCTTTCCTAGGTTCTTTTATGCATTGTTCTATGTTTTACTCGTATCGCACGATCCATGTTCATGCACCATGTTTTCGAAAAGCATAGAAAATGAGTTTCCGCATAAGTTTTCATGAAAAGAAACGCCTAATGAAAAGATATGAAATGTATGTAATCTCGGTCACGTCAGGGTGGGGTTTAGACATGGCTGTCCTGAGAGGAGGAGCATGTTTTCCCCCTGCAGATGGAAAGGGCTATCTAACCGTGAGATTTGCCATCTTTACTTGATGAGTCAACCCCCGGTGACATCTCTCGTTGTGTAACTAAATAATAAAAAAGAAATGCATGTTTTTACAAACCCCGCACGCATAGCATTCATCTTCATTTACGAGACTTGCTGAGCTTTTTAGCTCATAGTTTATTTTCTATGGTGTAGGTGACTTCGATACAGGTGAGGACGACGTTCCTCCACCTGACGCATGAGCATGTTGATGGAAGATGGTCCGTGGGAGCGTGCTGGACAGTCGACGCTGATTTGACCCGTGGGGACGTCACGTAGGTATTTTGGGATTTCGATAACTAGAAACGTCGATAATTGTATAGGGATGTTTTGATGGGCTGACGGGTGAATAGATTGGATAATTGTATAGTTGAACATTTTAGGATGTTTGGTTCTGAATAGTAGACGTACCAATGTTTTGATGTTTTGGAAAGCTCGTTTTACGGATTATTTACTAGAACTGCTTGGTGACTTGAGTTTCATAGGGATTTGTTTAGTTTTCAAACGGATCCACGCAGTTCGTTTTCGTAAAAACTTATCTCATTTTAAATACGTCTCAAGTCGGTTTTGAGTGAAATTTTGAAGGATGTGTGAGTAAGTTTGGTTGAAGTGTTTAGTATGTTTTAGTATGTTGTTTGGCGTTGAAGTTGAAGGGAAGGGTAATGAAGTGATGAAGTGTGCAAGGGAAAGAAGGAGAAAAGAATTGAGGCAACTCTCTGGAACGAATTCCAGAGAGTAAGCCGATCGATCGCCAGGGAGGGCGATCGATCGGCGCCTCAATGGTAACTTCTCTGGTTTTTTCAGAGAAGTTACTGATCGATCGCCAAAACAGACGATCGATCGGCTATGAAGAGAAGAAAAGGGGCGATCGATCATGGCGATCGATTGCTTGTGAGAAATCGCCACAGCCGATCAATCGGCTGAAATGGCCGATCGATCGGCCATACAAATTTCGGGCAAAATGCCCTTTTTGCCCACCGATTTTCCTGCCGATTGTTTTCCTTTATTTTAATGTGTTTTCCCTATTGGTTTTCAAGTTTTTTTTAAAATGATTTTCAACAATTTAAACTTTGACCAATGTTAGAAAAATGAAAAATTTATACGGAAAATTAAGGGTAAAGAATTAGGGTCGTTACATATCATACCTGAAACCATGGGAAAAGTAACATTCGACAATGGTGTCTCAACGGATGTCATTGGAAGGGGAACGCTAAATGTTACTGGTCTACCAAAGTTGAGTAATGTTCTTTAGGTAAATGGTCTGAAATTTAATCTAATCAGTATTTGCCAGCTGTGTGTTCAAGATCTGAATGTGCAATTCACACGTGAAAAATGTGTGGTGTCCCATCTAAACAACAAGTGTGTTATTGAAGTAGTTAGATCATCAGACAATTGCTATTTTATTTCTTCCTCATCTACCTGTTTTTGATCGAGTGTGGAGGACACTGTTCTATGGCATAGAAAGTTAGGATATTATTGCCCATTGATGATGCATTTGTTGTTATTTAGGTAGATTGAAGGAATTAATGGTATTTGGTTGATAGTTAGGGTTAATTTGGGGGAATAGAGGTTGTAAACACCATTAATGGAGTTTTGTAATTCATGAGCGTGTATTGCTCGATAGAATGCCCGATTGAAGTGAAATTGAGTTTTAGGAAAAATTACCTTAGTTGGGTGTTTGGTTAATTTTTGGAATTCGGTCGTTTAGAGTCAACTCTAATGACAAATTGTGAATTGCCCTATGTAACCCAAGCTCAAAGGACGGTGCTCGGCATTGCTAGGACACCAGGTAAGTGGTGTTAGGTTTCTGGCCCTTAAGCCCTGCATTATGTCAATGTTAGGATTTTAATGTCTTAATGATGTTTTCATGATTGTAACGAGTCGGGTAGCGTAGGAAGTTTCCTAATAGTGGTCGGTTAGGTCCGTTTATGAGCTAGGCACATATATTCACGTTATGAATTGTTGGATGATTGTTTTGAGCACTTTCTCTTCATGCATCATGTTTTTCCCTTTAAAGCTATATGAAATGTTCTTACATGCATGTTTTCAAGTAAACCAATTAAAGTATGTAATGTTAAGTAGAATTTCAGGATAAGTAGGGCACAGGACACATTATGGCAACTTATGGCACGGCAATGCACCCAATTAATGGAACCTCATGGCAAGTGTGTGGTCTACGGGATAGACGGGGTGGTGCCTGTGTGTAATATCCGGCTTGTACGAAATTTTATATTATAAAATATATTAGCATTTTTGTAAACATGTCAAATCAAATCTGTTTTACGAAAAGAAAGCGTCATTAAAATCCTAACGATTAATAGAAATTTTAGGAAATTTACGGGATTTTTTGGAATAATAACGCTATATTCCGAGTAATTAAGTTTCTCGTAATACAAAGGACGTTTTAGTAAAAATAGTAAACAAGGTCTGTTTTGCGAACGGACAGTTTTGATAGGACCCAAATAATAAGTTAGATATAATGGTGCAATAAGAAAATTTTGAGAATCCGAACGGTTAGCCGATTGACGAAACGAAAGACAAAACAAATATAAAATATGTACTAAGGGCAAAATGGTAATTTTGCAAACTAAATTATATTAAAAACAAATTTATTTCTTCTCTCCCTCACTTCTTCTTTCTTCTTCTCTGGAGTTCACGAACCAGGGAGCTCCTTCTTCTTTGTTCTCCGACGGCGATTTCCATTCCGACCTCCTTTTTTCCTCCGTTCGATTCGTTTTCTTCGCGTTTTCTCCTCCAATCGACGCTCTAGGTATGGATCTATAGTTTTAGAACGTTTATTTCGAGTTTTACGGAGTTTGAACAATTAGGGTTTCGTTTAGCTTTCGTTTTAAAATCGCGATTTATAGTCCAAAATTGTTAGGCTTGCCGTAATTAAGGATATAGTGAATGTATTGGACGTTATTAGACGAATTTAATTGATTTAGGACGAATGTTAAAATTTGAGAATTTCGGGTTTTAGGGAAAAACTCGTAAATTATAGTTTCGAGGTATCAATCGTAAATTGTTCATCGATATGCTTCGAATAATTAAGTTAGAAGTTTTAAGAAATTCTTTAGTTAAGGTTTTGTTAATTTGGACGTTTAGAAGCTTAAATTGTTTTAACATCGACCGTTGTGTTTTGCCTCAGACAAACAACGCTCGTGGATGGAGCTTGAGCTGCTTTGTACACGTGGTAAGTTCTCGTGATCTTCTCTGGCCGATTGGCCTACACCGTACGTCGAGGTCGTCTCGAGGAGTTTTGGTGACGCGTTTATTTACTCGCTTTGGTTGGGTAGTTAGGGTTCGATTGTCTTCTAGGTTGATTTTGTGTTTTGATGGTATGCTCTGTACGTATGTTTACTTTCTGTCATATTAAACTGTTCACGCATCACGTGTTTTAAAAGAACATAGAAAATGAATTTATGCACGATGTTTTAAAGAGAATGGCGATGTGGCCTGGAGAGGGGCACGACCTATTGTGGAGACCGATTACGGGTTTGTCACAATACCACATCTATTGCATACTCATACAGTTATACAGTTACAGGTCATGCGAGATGGGGCTCAGGCACGGCTGTACGTGTTGTAAGCGTGCACCCCCCCTCCCCCCCCTTCTACCTGGAAAGAGTAGTCCGACCGCAGGATGGGCTCTCTCCGTATAGGAGGCTGAGATCTCGGTGACATCACAGAGTAAAGATAAAGAAAATGCTGCATGAATTCTGAACTCATACGCATAGCATGCATGTACATTTACTAGAACTTGCTGAGATTTTTATCTCATAGGTGTCTGTATGGTGTAGGTGATTACGAGGAAACAGGTGAGGATGAGATTCCTCCTCCTGAGGCATAAGTCCAGTTGACGAAGGATGGCTGCGGTGGTGTGTTGGCGCAGTCGATGCTTACCCGACCCGTGGGGATGTATGTATAGGTTTTGGGGTTTTTGGGATGTTTTGGGCTGATGGTAGATTAGAAAAGTAATTGTACAGTTAGAACATTTTAGGATGTTTGGGAACTGGATAATTGATAGGTTTATATGTTGATAGTTCAATGTTTTTGGTAAAACTGTTTGTGAAATGTTTTGGTTAAGGTTTTATGTAGATTTTCATGCATTGATGATGATTTAAAACAGGTGGATATACTCGGTTTTCAAACGTATCCATGCAAATCGTTTTCTCGAAAGTTTAACGTGTGTATCGGTTGTGTAATTTTAGGAAACGAGTGATATTATGCTAGAGTTTATATGGAAAATGGTAAGTGTGTGGTGTGCAGGGAAAGTGAAAGAAACATTGTGTTTTGCTCTCTGGAATTTCGGATTCCAGAGAGCATTTGAAAAGAAAAGTTAAGAGAAGAGAAAGAAGAATGAAGAGTGGCGACTGGGCCCGGGAGGTGAGGGGCGACTGATCGCCCCTCCTTGTTTTGATGCAGCGACTGATCGCTGGCACAGAGAGGCGACTGATCGCCCCTACTTTTTGGTGCATCAGCGATCGATCTCCTGTATTTGGAGATCGATCGCCCCTCCCTGTTTGTATCGGCTTTGACAGTTTTGCCCTCCCACTTGTTTTAGTTTTATTTTAATTGTTTTCCTTAATGGTTTTAAGTTTTATTTAATTAGTTTTATGTTTTGTTTTAAACGGTTTAAGAGTTAGATTTCAATTCCGATTTCGGTTTAAATTCCGCCTAGAGTTTATTTAAAGTTATAAGTATAAAAAAAATATGTACGGGAAATTGGGTACAGTGTTAGGGGCGTGACAAATTTATGGTATCAGAGCCCTCATATTTTAAAATCGGTTCTGTAGACTGCTCGACTGCACAGCCACTACGCGAACATTCTTCATCAACTGTAGTATGTTTGTAGCTTTATTTGATTTCTAGTTTCTTAGAGGATTTGTCTTAACTTTTTATAAGAGTCATTTATAAAAATGGTGCGTCGAGGAAATGACCGAGACGACCGAGATGATACGATCGACACCCTCAAGGATTTTATTGCCCAGCAGTCTCAGCATATGGAGCGACAGGCTCAACAGATGGAGAGACAGTCTCAACAGCTGGGTACTTTGATAGACCGAGAGGGCACTAGAGCTCGGGAGGCAGCCATTCCGGGTAATCGTGGAATGGAGAGATTTTAAAAGCTCCAGCCCCCTATATTTAACGGACAGTCCTCAGATCCCTCTTCAGCCGAGGAGTGGATTCGCACTATGGAGGACATGCTGGCGTATGCTAGCATAGAGGACGGAGAGAGGGTCACATTGGTGACCTATCACTTGGCACTCGACGCTCGGTTTTGGTGGGATTCCATCAAGACGACCACTGATGTGACGATTATGGGTTGGGAGCGATTCAGAGATTTGTTTTATGAAAAGTATTTCAGCCATACCGTACGAGAGGCGAAGATGGTTGAGTTTATGCAGTTACGGCAAGTTGGTACGATTGCCGAGTATGTGAGGAAGTTTGAAGCCCTTTCTAGATTTGCGCCACATCAGGTCAGCATTAACGAGGACAAGGTACGCCGGTTCTTACAGGGACTTAGCCAGGAGTTCCGGATGCGCCTTACTATATCTGGGGTACGGAATGTATCCTATGACGAGATTGTGGCCAGGGCGCTTGACATAGAGGCAGTTGACAGAGATTCTATTAAACCGAGGGAGCCATCTAAGGGTTTCTTCCGGGAGATACGTCCTCAATCTCTGAACCGAGGATGGCAGCCGAGAGCACAACCTCAACAGCAACAGAGGGGTGTTAAAAGACCTCTTGAGGGAGGTAATGATCGAGGGAAGGGCAAGCAGATACAGGGGACTTCTCAGGTATCTCTTTGCCTTAAATGCCAGAGGGAACACACTGGCCAGTGCAGATTGGGCATGGATGTGTTCTATCAGTGTGGAGACGCGGGCCATTTTGTTAGGGATTGCCCGAAGCCCGGCAGAGATCAGCTAGGCGGTGATCAGAGGAGAGTTATGCCGAGGATCTTCGCATTTATAGAGCATGGTGATGTCGATAACGAGGATCAACCTGCCGTGATAGCAGGTACTATATTGATTATAGGCGTAGCTGTGTTTTCTTTGTTAGACACGGGGGCTACACACTCTTTTGTTTCCACTGCTTGTGTGTCTAGATTGAAGCTTGCACCTGAGTTAGCAGAATGCGAATATAGTGTGATGCTACCTTCAGGAGAGCGTATGCAGTCAGGTTCATGTTGTCTAGGGCAATATTATCTCGATTTGGGATAGTACCCTCTATGCTTGCCTTATTGTTATGGGCATCGAGCACTATGATCTTATATTAAGGATGGATTGGCTATCACAGCACTTCGCCACCATCGATTGTCGATCCGGGATTGTGACCTTCCGACCCCCGGGTAAAGCCTGAGTTTTCTTATCAGGCGATGAACAGATTGAGTAGCTCGCCTACTTCTTATTCTATAAAGATCAACGAGCAGTTTAAAGGTGCTTGCTCTATTTGCTTAGCCTCAGTATTTGATATTCAGTTGCTCAGCGGAGTGAAGCCGAGCGACATTCCTATAGTCAGAGAGTTCTCTGGTATATTCCTCGATGATCTTCCCGGGTTACCGCCGGAACGGGAGATTAAGTTTACTATTGATGTTTATCCAAATGCCGCGCCCAGGTTTAAGAATCCTTATCGGTTGGCACCAGCTGAGTTGAGAGAGCTGAGGACTCAACTTGATGAGTTGTTAGAGAAGGGTTTTATCCGACCCAATGTTTCACCCTGGGATGCGCCCGTTCTGTTTGTTAAGAAGAAAGACGGGACCCTCAAGATGTGCATCGATTACAGAGAGCTGAATAAGCTTACAGTGAAGAATAAGTATCCACTGCCCCGGATTGATGATTTATTTGCTCAGCTGCAAGGTGCCCGAGTATTTTTTAGGATTGATCTACGCTCGGATTACAATCAGTTGAAGGTCCGGAAGAATGATATACCGAAAACGGCATTCCAAACGAGGTATGGGCATTACGAGTTCCTTGTCATGTCTTTTGGACTTACTAATGCCCCGCAGCATTTATGGATTTGATGAACCGTGTCTTCAAGGAGTATCTGGACAAGTTTGTGGTGGTTTTCATCGACGATATACTGATATATTCAAAGACGAAGGGAGAACACGAGGAGCACTTGAGAATAGTTCTGAGGATTCTATGCCAACACCAGTTGTATCCAAAGTTCTCTAAGTGCGAGTTCTGGCTGGATCGAGTCAGTTTTCTTGGCCACATTATATCAGAAGAAGGGGTTTCTGTAGATCCGAGCAAAATTCAGGTGGTCAGAGATTGACCACAGCCGAAGAACGTACGTGAGGTGCGTGGATTTCTCGGATTAGCTGGCTATTATCGGAAGTTCATAGAGGGATTTTCGAAGATCGCACTTCCTCTTTCACGATTGACTAGGAAGAACGAGAGATTTATATGGTCGTCTGCTTGTGATAACAGTTTTATGGAGCTAAAGTAGAGATTGACCACCGCTCCAGTATTGGTGTTACCTGTTGAGGGTGACAAGTTCAGTATTTATTGCGATGCGTCAGGAGTTGGACTAGGTTATGTGTTGATGCAGGAGGGGAGAGTTATTGCTTATGTTTCTCGGCAGTTGAAGCCGTATGAGCAGAATTACCCTACGCACGACCTTGAGTTAGCGGCTGTGGTCTTCGCACTGAAGATATGGAAACATTATTTATATGGGCAGCAGTGCGAGATATTTTCCGACCACAAGAGCTTGAAGTATCTATTTACGCAAAGGAGCTGAATATGCGACAGAGACGATGGCTTAAGTTCGTCAAAGATTACGATTTTGATATCAAGTACCATCCAGGAAAGGCGAACAAGGTTGCTGATGCTTTGAGTAGAGTGCCTTCTGCGAGTCAGCCTTCATTAGCAGCGATGTCAGTTACGCTGCGGTCTGAGATTGAGAGGTTCGACGTTGAGATAGTGGCAGAGTTGTCCAGTATGCTCACCAACATTTCTCTCAGGCCGACTATTTTGGATCGGATACGTGAGGCTCAGCAGAATGATACGGAGTGTGAGGAGCTTCGATCCAGCATGACATTAGGAGACTCGTCGGATTTCCATTTATCAGAGGATGGTATTCTGAAGTTCAGGCATAGGTGGTACGTGCCTAACGACGAGGATCTGAAGAAGGATATATTGGCCGAGGCACATTCTTCGGCATATTCTGTACACCCGGGAAGTACTAAGATGTACCGGGATTTAAAGAAACACTTCTGGTGGCCGAATATGAAGAGAGAGGTCGCCAAGTATGTCGAGACCTGTCTAGTCTGTCAACAGGTAAAGGCAGAACACCAGAGACCGGCCGGAACATTATTGCCACTGCCGATTCCGGAGTGGAAATGGGAGCAGATCTCCATGGATTTCATTGTGGGGCTCCCGAGGACGACGAAGGGCCACGACGGCATATGGGTTATTGTGGACCGATTGACAAAGTCGGCCCACTTCTTATCTGTGAGGATGACATCTTCTATGGATCAGCTCGCCGAGCTTTATGTGCAGGAGATTGTTAGACTGCATGGGGTGCCAGTTTCTATTGTCTCGGATCGTGATCCGAGATTTACTTCAAAGTTCTTGAAGAGCCTGCATAAAGCTATGGGGACTCAGCTTAATTTCAGCACAGCATTTCATCCTCAGACTGATGGTCAGACAGAGAGGACGAATCAAATTCTTGAGAATATGCTCAGAGCTTGTGTGCTGGAGTTTCAGGGCTCATGGAGCCGATATTTGCCTCTGATTGAGTTCTCGTACAACAACAGCTTCCAGGCTACCATTGGCATGGCACCGTATGAGGCTTTGTATGGTCGGAAGTGTAGGTCTCCGTTATATTGGGACGAGCTCGGCAAGGCCAGCGTCGTTGGTCCAGAGATTCTACAGCAAACGGCAGAGAAGATTGCCATTATCCGACAGCGTATTGAGGTAGCCCAGAGCAGACAGAATAGCTATGCTGATACGAGACGGAGAGAGCTAGAGTTCGAAGAAGGTGACGAAGTTTATCTAAAGGTTTCTCCGTTTAAAGGCGTTGCGAGATTTGGAAGGAGGGACAAGTTAAACCCTCGTTATGTGGGGCCCTTTCTTATTCTGAAGAGGATCGGGAAGTTGGCGTACAGACTACAGCTTCCGGATTCTATGGAGGGTATCCACGATGTATTTCACGTATCGATGCTTCGGAAGTGCCTACGTGATCCATCACATATCGTCGAGACTACAGAGATCGAGGTACAACCTACCTTGACTTATGAGGAGAGGCCGGTACGTATTTTGGAGTCTTCCATCAAGGTGTTACGCAACAAAGAGATTCCGCTAGTCAAAGTCCTATGGCGGAACCACGAGGTGGAAGAAGCTACGTGGGAGCGACAGTAGGATATGATGACTAAGTATCCTGAGCTATTTGTGTAGTTAAATTTTGCGGACAAAATTTTAAATAAGGTGGGTGGAATGTAATATCCGGCCTGTACGGAATTTTATATTATAAAATATATTGGCATTTTTGTAAACATGTCAAATCAAACCCGTTTTACGAAAAGAAAGCATCATTAGAATCCTAACGATTAATAGAAATTTTAGAAAATTTACGGGATTTTTCGGAGTAATAACGCTATATTCCGAGTAATTAAGTTTCTCGTAATACAAAGAACGTTTTAGTAAAAATAGTAAACGAGGTTCGTTTTGCGAACGGACAGTTTTGATAGGACCCAAATAATAAGTTGGATATAATGGTGAAATAAGAAAATTTGGAGAATCCGAACGGTTAGCCGATTGACGAAACGAAAGACAAAACAAATATAAAATATGTACTAAGGGCAAAATGGTAATTTTGCAAACCAAATTATATTAAAAAAAATTTCTTTCTTCTCTCCCTCACTTCTTCTTTCTTCTTCTCTGGAGTTCACGAACCAGGGAGCTCCTTCTTCTTTGTTCTCCGACGGCGATTTCCATTCCGACCTCCGTTTTTCCTCTGTTCGATCCGTTTTCTTCGCGTTTTCTCCTCCAATCGACGTTCTAGGTATGGATCTATAGTTTTAGAACGTTTATTTTGAGTTTTACGGAGTTTGAACAATTAGGGTTTCGTTTAGGTTTCGTTTTAAAATCGTGATTTATAGTCCAAAATTGTTAGGTTTGCCGTAATTAAGGATATAGTGAATGTATTGGACGTTATTGGACGATATAGTTTCGAGGTATGAATCGTAAATTGTTCATCGATATGCTTCGAATAATTAAGTTAGAAGTTTTAAGAAATTCTTTAGTTAAGGTTTTGTTAATTTGGACGTTTAGAAGCTTAAATTGTTTTAACATCGACCGTTGTGTTTTGCCTCAGACAAACAACGCTCGTGGACAGAGCTTGAGCTGCTTTGCACACGAGGTAAGTTCTCGTGATCTTCTCTGGCCGATTGGCCTACACCGTACGTCGAGGTCGTCTCGAGGAGTTTTGGTGACGCGTTTATTTACTCGCTTTGGTTGGGTAGTTAGGGTTGGATTGTCTTCTATGTTGATTTTGTGTTTTGATGGTATGCTCTGTACATATGTTTACTTTCTGTCATATTAAACTGTTCACGCATCACGTGTTTTAAAAGAACATAGAAAATGAATTTATGCACGATGTTTTAAAGAGAATGGCAATGTGGCCTGGAGAGGGGCACGACCTATTGTGGAGACCGATTACGGGTTTGTCACAATACCACATCTATTGCATACTCATACAGTTATACAGTTACAGGTCATGCGAGATGGGGCTCAGGCACGGCTGTACGTGTTGTAAGCGTGTACACCCCCCTCCCCCCCGTCTAGCTGGAAAGAGTAGTCTGACCGCAGGATGGGCTCTCTCCGGTTAGGAGGCTGAGATCTCGGTGACACCACAGAGTAAAGATAAAGAAAATGTTGCATGAATTCTGAACTCATACGCATAGCATGCATGTACATTTACTAGAACTTGCTGAGATTTTTATCTCATAGGTGTCTGTATGGTGTAGGTGATTACGAGGAAACAGGTGAGGATGAGATTCCTCCTCCTGAGGCATGAGTCCAGTTGACGAAGGATGGTTGCGGTGGTGTGTTGGCGCAGTCGATGCTTACCTGACCCGTGGGGATGTATGTATAGGTTTTAGGATTTCTGGGATGTTTTGGGCTGATGGTAGATTAGAAAAAGTAATTGTACAGTTAGAACAATTTAGGATGTTTGGGAACTGGATAATTGATAGGTTTATATGTTGATAGTTCAATGTTTTTGGTAAAACTGTTTGCGAAACGTTTTGGTTAAGGTTTTATGTAGATTTTCATGCATTGATGATGATTTAAAACAGGTGGATATACTCGGTTTTCAAACATATCCATTCAAATCGTTTTCTCGAAAGTTTAACGTGTGTATCGGTTGTGTAATTTTAGGAAACGAGTGATATTATGCTAGAGTTTATATGGAAAATGGTAAGTGTGTGGTGTGTAGGGAAAGTGAAAGAAACATTGTGTTTTGCTCTCTGGAATTTCGGATTCCAGAGAGCATTTGAAAAGAAAAGTTAAGAGAAGAGAAAGAAGAATAAAGAGTGGCGACTGGGTGCTGGAGGTGAGGGGCGACTGATCGCCCCTCCTTGTTTTGATGCAGCGACTGATCGCTGGCACAGAGGGGCGACTGATCGCCCCTGCTGTTTGGTGCATCAGCAATCGATCTCTTGTATTTGGAGATCGATCGCCCCTCCCTGTTTGTATTTGCTTTGACAATTTTGCCCTCCCACTTGTTTTAGTTTTATTTTAATTGTTTTTATTAATGGTTTTAAGTTTTATTTAATTAGTTTTATGTTTTGTTTTAAACGGTTTAAGAGTTAGATTTCAATTCCGATTTCGATTTAAATTCCGCCTAGAGTTTATTTAAAGTTATAAGTATAAAAAAAAATATGTACGGGAAATTGGGTACAGTGTTAGGGGCGTGATACTGTGACTACTCAGGCCTAAACTTACTTTTCTATGATATGTAACGTAAATATGTGAAAAACGAACATGTTTTGAGAAACCAAGTATATATATGTTTTAGTGCACTCAGGCCTAAACTTACTTTTCTATGATATGTAACGTAAATAAGTGAAAAACGAACATGTTTTGAGAAACCATGCATTTAAGTATATATATGTTTTAGTGCACTCTTTACTAAGCATTAGGCTTAATGTGTCTATCGTATGATGTAGGTGACAATAACGAAGATGAGGAACCTCCTCTTGATGATCAGGCATAGGTGGTTGATGGGCGGGGCTCGTGGCGACGAGACGTGTTTTTTGGCTAGGCTTAATGACCCGTGGGCTTACTCCATGTTTGTTTTGTTACAGCTATAGGTAAAAATGTTAGACGTAGGATTAGTTGAACGATGATCTTAGTTGTATAGTGATATTGTTTGGTGATAATGTTAGTTTTGGTATTTTGATGAATTTCCGCTGCGTATAGTCAAAATTGATGAATGGATGACGTTGAACAATTTCTTTTTTGTGAAATTACTAGATGCTTGTGTATAAGTATTGTTCTGGTTGGAGATAAGTTATAGGGTTATACTGCCCATTTTATAAAGGAAAAGTGGATTTTGAGTTACGGTCGATTTAATTAAGTTGTTAAGTTTTTAGTTAAAAGGGGACATCCACCGATTTTAGTCAGTAAGAACATTGACCGATTTTAAGTGTGAATCGATCGGGGTTGTCGACCCCAGCATATTGGAGTCCTTTGTATAAATGTTAAGTTAAGTGTTCTGGCAGAGGCTACGTCGATCGATTTTAAGTGTGAATCGGTCGGGGTTGTCGACCCCAGCATATTGGAGTCCTTTGTATAAATTTTAAGTTAAGTGTTCTGGCCGAGGCCGCGTCGACCGATCTCATTACAGAGGCCGCATCGACCGATCTCGTTACAGAGGCCGCGTTGACTGATCTAATTACAGAGGCCGCGTCGATCGATCTCGTTACAGAGGCCGCGTCGACCGATCTCATTACAGAGGTCGCGTCGACTGATCTCATTACAGAGGCCGCATCGACCGATCTCATTACAGAGGCCGCGTCGACTGATCTCTTCGACCGATCTCAATACAGAGGCCACATCGACTGATCTCATTACAGAGGCCACGTCGACCAAATATTAAGTGTTCTGGTATGGACATCGACCGATTAGAAGGAATGAACCCCAGAGAGTTTAAGATGTTGTCCGATTTTTAGCCAGTGTTGACTGAACCTTGTTCTACAGTTTTTAACACTTGCAACCAAGATTAGCTTTCATGTGAGGTTTCCACATGCATTAAGTCTTCCACTGAACGAAGCTATTGGTCATTAAACAAGAGCATATAAACAAATAGAATTAAAAACTTAAAATTTTATGGTAATGTACGAGGGCTTAAGTTAAGATTAAGTCACAGCAATGCCCGTGGCGGCCCTAACTGGGTTGGGGTCGTCACAGTAATGTTACATGAAAGAGATGCTCCTCAAAAATTCTGTGCTGAAGCTATGAATACCGCTTGTTATACCATAAATCGGGTGTATCTCTGAGAAAAAACTTTTATTACACCCTATGAGATATGGAAAGGTAAAACTCCGTTTGGCAGCATTTGCTTTGTGTTGAATGATAGGGATCACAAGGGGAAACTTGATCCCAAGAGTGATGAGGCTATCTTTCTCGATTATACTACAAATAACCGTGCTTATCGAGTTTACGACAAAAGAACTCGAACTGTCATCGAATTTGCAAATGTTCAAGTAGACGACACTCTGGACATTGCATATAATCCAAAAGAAGATGCAAACTAGATTTCAAATAATGAAGGCACTAGTGTTCCAACTAGTGTCACAGATGGTGTCTCAAGCGGTGTCACAGATCAGGCTGAGAAAATTGATGAAGCGGAGGTGACTACTTCTGTAACACCCGGTTCTTCGAGTCTTTGGATTTTGTTGAATAATGGTATTTTCGTAAATATTGTGGATTTAGTCTTTTTGGTGTAAGGGAGGTTTTATTGGAACCCCATAAATAGATCAAAATGTTTGGAGAAATATGAAAATTTCAGAGAATCTAAATCGACACGATAAACCACGAAATGGGTAGAATATTATGGTGAAGGGCAAACTTGTAATTAAGTTATAATAATTTTTATATTAATAAATATCCCCTCCCCTCTCCTTTTGATTCTTCATTTCACGAAGAGAAATCACCAGAGGGCTCTCCTCTGGCGATTTTGCTTCCAGGCGACGCCCTCCACGGCCGACGGCGATTCGGCTCTCCTCCGACGATTTTCTTCCTCTATTTTCTTCCGCAATAAAGCCCTAGGTATGATACGAGTACTCTGGACCGTTAGTTTCTGATTTTTAGGGTTTAAAACGGTGAGAGTTTTCGTTTAGGGTTTTGAGAAATTATGGGTTTATGTTAGAAATTGTTAGGTTTGTTGTATTATTGACTTACGATGATAGGTTGAGAGTTTTCATCGAATTTGTAACCCAATTGTGAAATTTGTGAACGCTATGTGTTCGGTAGAATGCCCGAATGACATAAATTGAAGTTTTAGGAAATTTCCCTTAGCTAGGAGTTTTGTTTGGCCTTTAGAACGGTTTATTTGGATTTAGCTTTAATGACCCAATTGTGAAATATCTTAGGTAACGAAGCTCAAAACGGGGTACTCGACTCGCTAAGGACGTTAGGTAAGTCTTCGTGCTTGTTTGGCCGATTGGCCTACACCGTAAGTCGAGTTCGTTGTTGAGGATTTTGGTGCTATGTACTTTTATATGCTTTGGTTGGGTAGTTTAGGATTAGAGTTTTTATAAGTTATGTTTGCTATGTTTTGATGGTGTTCATGCTTTATGTTTACATTATGTCTCTTCTGTACATGCATCACGCTCTTTCAAAATAACATGAAAATAGATTTCTACACGTGTTTAAGAAAAAAAATGAAATTAAAGAAACAAATGTACGTAATCTGGTCACGACGGGGTGGGGTTCAAACATGGCTGTTTACGGATGGAAGCATGTTTTTCCCCCGATAGATGGAAAGGGTTGTCTAACCGCCAGACGTGCCCTCTTCATCTTGTGAGAGTTAGACCTCGGTGACATTCTGTTCTGTAATGAAACGATGAAAATGTCTGCATGATTTATGAACCGCATATGCACAGCATGCATTTGCATTTACGAAGCTTACTAAGCCTTTAGCTCATAGTTGTCTTTATGATGTAGGTGATTTTGATACAGGTGAGGATGAGATTCTCCCACCCGAAGCTTGATCTGGTTGAAGAAGAATGTCTGTGGGAGTGCGTTGGGTAGTCGGTGCGTATTTTGACCCGTGAGGATGTAAGTAACTGTTTTGAGGGTTTTCGGGTTGTTTTGGGCTGATGGTGAACTAGATAGGAGAATTGTATAGTTGAGACATTTTAGGATGTTTGGTAACTGGTAAACTCAATTTATAAAATGTTTTGCTAAGCCTTTTATTTAAATTTATTTATGGAAATTGAATGTATAGAGATGAAATGTTATTTTGATGTTTTCTGGAAGTTCTGGGTGAATGGTGTGTAGATGCAGGGTAGTAAAGAAGAAGGAGGCTGTTCTCTGGAATTAAAATCCAGAGAGTTTGTCGATCGATCGCCTGGGGTAGCGATCGATCGGCTGATGTTGTGGACGATTCAGCCTAAGTAAAGTTAAGTGTACTGATGGGGGCTACTTCGATCGATTTTAAGTGTGAATCGGTCGGGGTTGTCGACCCCAGAATATTAGAGTCATTTTGAGGAAATTTAGTCAAGTGTCATCGACCGATTTTGGCCATTGTCCACATCGACCGAATTTGGTCAGTGTTGACATCGACCGATTTTAGTCAGTGTTGATCGTCAACCCCATATTGTTCACTTTGATGAAACCCAATGAGTGTTGTTTGTCGAAAGTAGTTCCGTCCATTTATAGTGAAGGTTTCGGTTGAAGTCATCGACCAGTTATAGTGAAGGTTTCGGTCAAAGTCATCGACCAGTTACAGGTTTTGGTCGAAGTCATCGTCCATTTATAGTGAAGGTTTTGGTCGAAGTCATCGACCAGGTATAGTGAAGGTTTCGGTCGAAGTCATCGACCATTTATAGCGAAGTTTACGGTCGAAAACGTCGACCGAACTATACAGAGGCCACGTTGACCAAATATTAAGTGTTCTAGTATAGACATCGACCAATTAGAAGGAATGAATTCCAAAGGGACGTCGTCCGATTTTAAGTAGTGTTGATCGAAACCCAGTTTTACTATTTTAGCACTATTAACCAAGTTTAATATTTATACGGGGCGATCGATCGGCTATGCCTTTTTACTGGCGAAATGCCCTTTTTGCCCACGACGGTTTGGCTGATTGTTTTTCTATTTTAATGTATTTTCTTTAAATGGTTTTGAGGATGTTTCTAATCGATTTAGGGGTTTAAAAAGAAAAATTTATACGGGAAATTATGTAATAGGAATAAAGGTCGTTACAACTTCACACAACAAGCAACCATCCACACGTGTTCAAAAGAATCATCCTATAGATGATGTTATTGGTAGTCTGAATGATGGTATACGAACCAGAGATAAGCCCAGGGTGAATTATCGAGAAATAATTCAAATGGAGTGCTTTACATCAACTATCGAGCCCAAAAATGTGAAAGAAGTTTTACTAGATGAATACTGGATAGGAGCTATGCAAGAAGAACTCAGTCAATTTTCTCAAAATCAAGTTTGAGATTTAGTACTGTGTCCTCTCGATGTAAATGTTATTGGTACTAAGTGGAGTTACAAGAACAAGAGCGATGAGCATGGCGACATCACTCGCAACAAAGCTCGGCTAGTTGCTCAAGGGTATTCACAAATTGAAGGAATTGATTTTGTTGAAACATTTGCTCCGGTTGCTCGTCTTGAATCTATTCGGCTTTTATTGGCTATTGCTTGTATTATGTGGTTCAAGCTATATCAAATGGATGTGAAGAGTGCTTTTCTCAATGGTTTTCTTAATGAAGAAATTTATGTTGCTCAACCAAAGAATTTTGAAAACCCTCATCCCGAGTATGTTTATAAATTGAAAAAGGCGTTATATGGGCTTAAACAAGCCCCTCGTGCGTGGTATGAACGACTCACGCAATATCTATTAACCAAGGGATATGAGCGAGGGGAAGTAGATAAAACTTTTTTCGTTTGCCGTGACAAAGGTCAGTTTTTACTCGCTCAAATTTATGTTGATGACATAGTGTTTGGCTCGGTGTCACAGGTGATGGTGGATGAATTTGTAGCTCAAATGACTGGAGAATTCGAGATGAGTATGGTAGAAGAACTCAATTATTTTCTTGGACTCCAAATTCAGCAAGAAAATAATGGTATTATTATTTCTCAAGCTAAATATGCCAAGAATTTATTGAAAAAGTTTAAGCTTGAAAATGCACGACCGAGTAAAACACTCATTGTGACACATGAGAAACTCTCTAAAGATGAAAAGGGAATTGCTGTTGATCCACGTTTATATAGAAGTATGATTGGAAGTCTCTTATATCTGACTGCTAGCCGACCAGATATTTGTTATAACGTGGGTCTATGTGCTCGATTTCAAGCAAATTCGAGGGAGTCACACCTAGTGTCAGTCAAGCAAGTTCTAAAATACGTTAGCGAAACAACCGACTATGGTATATGGTATTCATTCGACTCTAATACAAATCTGGTTGATTATTGTGATGCTGACTGGGTAGGTAGTTCTGGTGATCGAAAAAGCACATCTGGTGGATGTTTTTATGTGGGACACAACTTGGTGTCATGGTTCAGTAAGAAGCAGAATTTTATTTCTCTGTCTACTGCCGAGGCAGAATATATTGTAGCAGGTAGAAACTATACTCAGCTTTTTCAGATGAAACAAATGATGAAAGATTATGATATACTCAGCTTTTTTAGATGAAACAAATGATGAAAGATTATGATGTCACATAGGGTGTCATGACACTCTATTGTGATAATTTGAGTGCTATCAACATTTCTAAAAATCCAGTTCAGCATTCTCGGACCAAGCATATTGATATACGATATCATTTTATTCGATCTCTTGTGGAGGATAAAATTATTACTTTGGAACATATGGCAACTAAAAAACAAATTGTTGATATTTTCACCAAAACATTTGATGGTGTAAGGTTTGAAGAGCTGAGGTCTGCCATAGATCTCTGTATTATGTAAGTTGCTCAATGTCTGTTTTATTTTTTTATTTTTAAATCGCCACTTGCTTTAGGCGTTTGTTTTTTTTATTTGGACAATATTCTGTGTATTACTCACTCCCTGCAGAAAGTGAGTCTATATTCTTCTATGGAATAACATCGTATGTGACATGAGAAATTTTGTAATCCTTATGAAAAATTTGGAAGTTTATAAAGATTGGAGCAACATTGTTTTATTGGATTTATTTCCCACATGGCAGAGATTTGAATTATTTTTCAAAGGATGCATGAGAGATTATGTGATTTCTGGAAATTATATAGATTTTCGGATTTATTTTCCAAAAATTTTCTAAAAATTTGGGATTTCTTTTATTATTTTTGGGATTTGATGGCTCTTATGAGAGGTGATTGATATATTTCAAACTTAAAAAATTTCCAGAATACTCTCTTGCTTCTTCTCCTTCTACAATCAGGAAACTAGGGCTTTCTACTGTCTCTCTTCACAATGGTGATTATTGAAGAAGTTTCTGATGAGCAGTTTACAGGCAGTGTTCCAGTGCCTGTTGCATAGAAGTGGTCGTACTCAGAATCGGCAATGGTAGTTTATTCGTCGCTTTCACCTCCTGGAAATCCCTCTGTTTACGAAAGGGAAGCCCCAAAAATTACAGAAAATGTAGTTCCCATCCGACAGATGGACACTTCAGAAATTAAATAGAAATTTAAAAAAAAAATTCAGATAGATTTAAAACAAGCTCTGTGCCTCCCAAGGCCCTTAGTGGATCCAAACTCACTTCGCCTTCAAAGGGAAAATGACCGAGAGTTGAAAAAGAAACTTCCTCTAATAGTTCATGGCTGCAAGAAGACATCATTGAACTAGAAACAGATAATGAAGAAGAAGTCATTGAATCATCTTCAAAGAAATCAACCCAGAACATTCGGTCAATTTCCAAAGAAAATCTTTCAGGTTAGCTGCTCCCAAGCATTCTAAGTCCTCAACTCTGAAATCCTCGAAGCCTACTGTTTCAAAGTCCTCAAAGTCCACAGCTCAAAAGTCCTCGAAGCCCTCTGTTGAAAAGAGTCAAAAACCAGCTGCTGTCAAACCGCCAAAATCAAGTCCCCCCGAAACTCCAAAGTCCAAAAGAAAGAAGACTAGTGAGAGCTCGTCTCCTAAAGACACTACTCGCTCCAAATCTACACATCGGGGTGAGTCAAGTACCTATCAAAGTAAGTTTTCTAATAATGTTTCTACTGAAGATTTTAAATCTAGACTTCATGCTAGCCGTTGGCCTAGTTTTTCTAAAAGACATATTTGGCCTGAGAGGAAAATTCACGAAGGTGATTTCACTTAGTGTGAGGCCATAATTTATCATCTTATGAGTATAGGATTGGGAAAAACCTTTCGAGAACTTAAGCCATTTGTCTGGAAAGTAATTCTAGAATTCTACTGCAATTTGGATCTAGATGTGAAAAATCCTTCTCACTTTAGTTATGGCCAAGTTTATATCAGAGGATACACTTTTAATTTTTCTTCGTCTGTGATTAATGAATATTTGTTCCTCATTACAATAAAATCATTTTTGATGTCACTGGGGGTGTCAGACGCATCTGGCCCTATAGAAAAGATTTTTCAGCTTCACAACTTACAGTAAAGTATGAAATTCTGTACAAAATCACCATGAGAAACTGGATGCTGACATCTCATGGAACTGGAGTGAACAAGGCCATGGTTGTTTTACTATTTAAAATTGGAAATTTAATTTCTTTCAATTTTGAAAAATATTTATTTGACGAAATCATGAAGCATGAAGACTGGGAAAATTGCAAGGTTAGCTCTCTCATTTCCCTCTCTTATATATAGTATTTTGTCTTCCCAACAATCTATTATAAGAGAGAATGAAGTGTTGTTTGAAGACAAAGAGGAAATTCGCATAAGTTACAAAATTTGTATGAGAGAGCACATTAATGATCTTGAAGGATTTATAGAAGGATTGTCCATCTCTACATCAAGAACAGACTCTGCACTATTGGCTCGGTCAGTGAAATTTTTAGTTGACATGTCAAAATCTATAAATAGTCAAATATCTGTTCTTGAAAAACAGAAGTCTGTTATTTTTGAACTCCTAAATGATATCTATAAGAAAAACCCACACATGGAAGCCTCGGGTTCACATTACAAGTCAGATGAAGGAGAAGGTACATCTGGTGTTCCACCTGATGTCACGGAAAGAGTTCCAGAAAAGGATTAGAGAATGTTGATGATCCGAGTTCTACAGTTGGGCAGGTTACTCTAGAATGATCTCACTCATTGAGTATTACTAAACTTTTTCTATTTTTGGATATTTCTTAACAATTTGTCTGGCTCTGAATATTTTCTCCTTCGATAATCTTTTTTGCAATTTGGGTATTATATTTCTCATGTTTTTGGCTATTTCTCTATGGTACTCATATGGTGATTCTGGTGCTTATCTAGATATTATATTTTCCGTGATATTGGTTATCTCTTTATGGTACTTATATGCGCTCATATGGTGATTAGGATGATTATTTGGTTATTATGGTATTTATATGGTGATTATGGTGCCTATGTGGTGATTGTTTTTCTCTTATATATATCTTTTTGTCTTTTTATGGCAAAAAGGAGGAGTATTTGATGATGATTGCATTATGTTGATGATGTTTTGAAGACACCAATCAAGGGAGAGTTAATTCAGAGTGAGTTATTGGTTCTATTGATTTTGCCAACAAATGCCAAAGGGGAGATTGTAAATACAAATATATTGCAAATATGTTGGCATTAATTTTTTGGCAAATTATATTTATGGTAATAATATTTTATTCCATTATTTTCCAAATTGGTAGTTTATTTCTTGGTAATAAAGAAATAATCTATTCAGATTATTGGGTGGATGATTATTGGAAATCAAGATGATTTGTGAAAATAGAAATAAGGAATCTTGAAGTTCAAGAAAAGTATTTGATATTCTAGAGGCATTTGTTTTTTGGAAAACTTTCTTTTAGAAGGCCGATTTGATAAAGATTTGTTGAAATATTTCTGTAACACCCAGAAAATTCCTATAACGTACTTAGCCCTTAGATTAGATGATTAAGAGAGTTTAAAGTTAGTCCTTAACGTTTTCCTAGCAAGTTGAGTTAGAAAGTGCAATTGGAATAAGATTTTGAGAGAAAACCTTAAAGTTGTGAGTTTAGAAATTTTATTAAGTTTAATTGAAATAAAAGTAAGAAGAGGGATTTGAAGAGAAGTGTTTCACGTTGAGTTGTGGAATGTATGCATGGGTGACGGTTTATTTGGAAATAACAATAGTTGATGGAAAAAAAATTTAAATGAGGAAAAGTATGTTTTATAAAAAGGTGGTAAAGTGGAGGTGAAAAGTCAAATTTCCTGTTTTTTCTTCCTTTCTCCTTCGTGAAAACCAGCAGTCATTTTAGGGTTTTTCCTCTCCATTTCTTCAAGGTTTTTGCAAGGTTTTTAAGGTAAGTTTGAATGGGTTTTATGTTGTATGCCTCTAGGTGATAAAATTTGGTGTTTTTAAGGTGTTTTGTGGAAGTTTAATTAGCGTTTAGAAAACCCTAAATGTGAATTCCAAAATTTACATGCTTTGCTAGTTTTCTTCCTAAATTTAGTGTTTTAAATGTTAGATGGATTAGTTTAGGTTGTTTTTAGGGAGATTTTAGAGTTTTGGTGAGAGTTGTGCAAAAACTGGATTTTTGGGTTAAGGGCACCGATTCTGTTTTAGTGAATTCGAGTTGGTCATGGTGTTAGGATGTCAAATTTGATGGTTTCAATGGGTAATAGACGTGTAGAGGTTTACGGAATGGGGTGACACGTCTAAATCCGGTGTAAAATGAATAAGTTATGGCCAATTAAAGTTAGGACACTAAAACTATAGGAAAAATCAGGTTTTAAGTTTTAGTTTGTAAAGTTGGTTAAATTATTGATAGTTTTGGATTTAAGTATTCCTTAGAATTTCTTAGATTGATACTAAACGATTTTCCCTATTTTTTAGGTTGTCGAGTGAGTAAGTTAGCTGGACGAAGTGAACAAACAAGGTCTGAGCAATCAGGTAAGTAGAGGACATTTGTGTTTTGCCTTCGGGCCTACACCATGGAACGGTAGGGTTTAATGTTTGGTGTTGTGTTGTGTTAAATATTTTCTTAACATGCATCATTGTTTTAAATTATGCCAGATACGAGTTTTTTCATTGTTTTGAATGGTGAGTGTAAAATTTAATCAGATAAAAGAAATGCAAATTGCTATCTCGATTCAACACAATGGAAATCTACAAGGTCTTCCTATAAAATGCTTCAAATGGTGTCATACCTATACTTACTTAGTAATTATTGTTATAGGTGAGTTCCACAATATGAATATAATCTTCCCAACTTCCTTGAAATTCCACAATACATGCTCATAACATATCTTCCAAAACTTGGATTGTCCTATCGAATGAGTACTACGCATGGGTAAAAAGTGACTGATTTGGTAAGCCAATCAATTATTATCCATATAGTATCATTTCCTTTTGACGATCTAGGTAATATCATTACAAAATTCATCGTTATATATTCCTATTTTCATTCAGCTACCGGTAATAGAATGAATAATCCTAGTGGTTTATTATGTTCAACTCTAATCCTTTGACAAGTCATGTATTTGGAAACAAACTTGGCTATTTCAGCTTTCATTCCCTTCCACCAATATTGTTTCTTCATGTTTTGGTACATCTTGTCATTTTTGAGGTGAATGGAAAATTTTGAGCAATGGTTTTCTTTTAAAATTTCCTCTATCAATTCTTGATCGTCGAGAATCACTAAACGACCTTGATATTTTACTCCCGAATTAATATCCATGGAAAAATTTTCAATTTCCTTTGCTTCAATCTTAGTTTTCAATTCAGCTATTTCAACACTATTGTCTTGTGCCTCCATAATCTTTTGCACCAAATTAGGTCTTACATTCACATTTTGAATGTAACTTGTTCATTGCCTTATTTTATTTGCAAATTAAATTTTTCAATCTCCTACCATATTTCATATTTTTTAATACCAATACTAGTTGCCATCAATCTTGATTTTCTGCTAAAAGCATCTGCCACCATAGTTGTTTTACCCAGGTGGTATTGGAGTATATAATCATAATTTTCCAAGAATTACGTTGAACGCCTTTTGTCTTTGATTCAACTCTTTTTGAGTAAATAAATATTTAAACTTTTGTGATCTGGAAATACTTCAAATGCCTCTCCATATAAATAATACCTCCAATGTTTTAAAGCAAAAACCACTGCCGCAAGTTCCAAATTGTGAACCGGATAATTCCTTTCATGTGGTTTCAATTGCCTCGAAGCATATGCAACTACTTGATCGTTTTGCATTAAGACACATCTCAATCCATTTTAGGATGCATCACAATATACCACATAACATTTTTCCTCTTTTCAGAATTATAAGAATTGGTGGAAACACTATTTTTCTTTTTAACAATTGAAAGACTACCTCACATTTGTCATCTCATTCGTATTTCACATCCTTTTTGGTTAATCGGTTCAATGACATTGAAATTTTGAAAAAGCCTTCAACAAATCTTCTATAGTATTCGACTAATACCAGAAAACTTCTTATTTCTGAAATTAACTTAGGTTGTTCCAAATTTTCTACAACTTCAGTCTTTGAAGAATCAACCGCAATACCATTCTTAGAAATCACATGTCCCAAAAAATTTGACTTCCTCCAACCAAAACTCACATATACTTAACTTGACATATAATTAGTGTTGTATCAACAGGGTTAAAATACAATGCAAGTGTTTCTCATGGTCTTGTCTTGAAGAGGAATATATCAAAATGTCATCTATGAATATAATCACAAAACTGTCAAGATACGGTCTAAACACTCTGTTCATTAAGTCCATGCTCAAACCTCTCTCCCTCTCGAACCATGCGCACAGCTCACAAGAGATGAGAGAATTCTCATTTATATATGTATATATATTAAATATTCTTAAATAAAAACCAGACATCACGAAAACACAACACCTATACAAACCTTCTCGAATATAATCGATAAATTCTCAATGCTAGACAAAACTTCACTCACAACAATAATGGTTCATCAAAGTTCAAACACCGCAAGAATTTCCTTCTAATAAACCCGGGCAAAATACAGATCTAACTAGAGCAAAGTTCTCTAAATTCGCCACACTGGACTTCAAAACTAATAGTTTGACCTACTCGTGGCCAAATACTAATGAAACAAGACAATTTGAGTCAACATAAAATAAGTTGGACTCGAGTAATGCAAAAAAAATTGATTCGAGGAAAATAATTAATAGAAAATTGACAGATATTACAAAACTAGCTCTGTTGAAATAAAATTGTGGGTCGCTCGACAATCAATCAAACAGTTCTTGATGTACCTTCAATTTTTCCAAGCAACTTCATGCTTTTCAGCTGTGAGTCCCACTACTTAATTAATTGATAATTCCATAGCATTGGGTAACAAGTCAGTTTATTCTTCTTCCTCAATCTTGGTCAAAATTGTAAATGTTTGCTCCTCTCCAAAATCGTGATAAATTAAACTTGCAATTCCCGAAACTTATAGTGATGGCCGTTGCTGAATTTCTCGTCACATAGAAAGCATAGCCTCTTCTCTTATTTTTCTTGTAACTCGAAATAGTCGGCCTTCTCAACTGGGCATTTTTCTTGGGAGCAAAAGTTTTCCCTGCAACTTGTCCTCCCTTATCAAGAGCTCGTGTTGTGGAGAGTGACGGAGGAAAGGGCCAAGTGTTTTATCATAAAAATGGATGCATTGTCAACTCCTTGAGGAATTAACATTTTGGCTCATCAAATACGAAGATTTGGGGCTTCCGGTATCAGCTAGGGTTTTTATTACCCTTAAAAATAGCGAGAACATAGATCATCTGAATTGCAATGTTTGTTTGAAAGGATAGGAATATGACAAGATATCAAATGCATGAGAATATAGGTCGTGAAGAGAGGTATTGATGTGTTACTTTTGTCATGTTACTAATTATTAGCGATAGTACGTGTCTATTTAAAATATTTTGGTATTGAAATTAACATATTATTGTTAGCACACTTGAGTATAGAAAATAGAAGTAGAAACGCTATTTGTAAATTAATGTGTTGTCAACCTTATTTTTACACTATGTAACCATCAGAACTTGCACAAGGTTGTCAATGTGGTTGAGCCGACTGTCCATTCTCCAACTCAATTTTTCTACGAGATGGGCTCCACAATTTCCAATTCAGTTTTCACAATAATCGAATAATTTAAAAAAAGTTTATTGATTTCCATAAATAGTATTAATGGCATCTCTGTAAATAAACACGTGGAGTATATAGGGCCAGTGAAAAACAGCTATTTTTCATTATTATTTTAGATTTGATGAAAATCCAAAATCCAACGGTTAACTAGTACTATTAATTAACCAGATATTTGGAAATATATTAAACACAGACACCTGGTACTTTGCCTACAAACTCAAGAAAGGGGAGGCAGCGGCTGAGATACGTCCCCATGGAGGTGGTATCTTCTTCCACTCCGTCGTCAGCCAAGCATCATAAATCCTCTCGGAAACGCAGAAGGTTGTGTTTAATAGGTTGTGTATTGGCGGTTGTGATCGGGATAATTGTTTTGGTCTTGATTTTAGCTTTCACCGTCTTCAAGTCACGGCACCCCGTCACCACCGTCGATGCCGTCTCTCTCAAGGATTTCGACTTTTCTCTCGATATTGTGAGGCTGCGCGTGGATCTGAATATCTCCCTTGATGTCTCTCTCTCCCTCACCAATCCAAACAAGGTGGCTTTTAAGTATACCAACAGCACCGCCCTTTTGTATTACAGAGGGCAACTCGTCGGAGAGGCCCCGATTCCTTCCGGCAAGATATCCGCCGATCAGACCGCCCCTCTAAACATCACTCTCGTAATATTGGCCGACCGATTGATTTCCAATTCTCAGCTTTTCTCTGACGTTATGTCCGGTACTCTACCCTTAAACACGTTCACAAGAATTTCCGGCAAAGTCATAATTTTGGGTATTTTCAAGATTCACGTCGTGTCCACCACCTCCTGTGAGATCGCCGTCGATGTCGGCAAGAGAGGCTATCGGGAAACAGAATTGTGACTATCACACTAAGCTGTGATTTTCGTGATGGATTTGTCTCCTGTATTTTTAATTTTGTTTGGATTCGATGCCAGACAGACAGTCAGATTGTATTTGTTTCTGTTTAACATGCTTAGATGTTCATAGGATGTGCAGGAATATATAATGGCTAAGTGCGTCGCTCCTTGGACTTGATAATTTAAATTTCACACATTTTCTTCGCTTATTGTCATCCTGCTAACTGCGTCACATCTAACTTTCTACTCTCTGAATTTCCATTTTGTTAGAGATTTTCATGGCAGTGTTGAAGCAGCACTAGTGCTTGCAAATTTAATATAAATTTCTACAGAGAGAAATTCGGTCTTTCGAAGTCTAACCTGTGTGTGCTATAAATAACTTCTTCCCAGGCTTCTTTTGCTGTTTGAATTCGCATCTTTTCAGGAAGATCAGTCCAGCCATTTTGCAAAATACATGGACGAACGTCCCTGATTTTGTTGCCTTTTTATCTGCTGCAGAAAGCAGAGTTGGGTAAGAGTCTCTAACCACTATTCCTTGTTTACTTCCCCAGTTGGTTCGTTGGAACAGTGGAAGCATGCGAAGAAACGTTTAAATGATTGATTGTCCCTCCAACTTGCTAATGACTTGCATGCTCCTGCCTCTGTCTGGAACCGCTTGCTTGAGTCAACACCAAGTTTAAGGGTTGATTTTCTATTTGATTTCATTAAAACAAACTAGTTGGAGGTTGAGGTGGCGGTGGATAGTAGAGCCAATGGTCTCATCAAGATCAAGAGTTGTAAACATTGGACCTTGTTTGAATACTTGCTCTGTCGGTTGGCAGTTGAGCTTTGAATATTAGCAGTCGTGGGTCTCTGCACTTGCATCTACCAATTGCCAGCTGGCTCAGACGACTTCTTTTTGAGATAGTAACCAACTTGGGAGGTCCCCACGATACATCATACCCCAGTTTCACTGAAATGGAGCTTCTTACTTTCATTATGTCATGTAAAGTCCGCCTTTCCGACATTAATTGAGCTTGAAGAATCATATGGATCAAAAGAAAACAGGAAAGGCAACAAATCTTGAAGACGATGTCATTTTGTTGTGCAGATCTCTGTACAAGAAACAGAGTTAGGGTCTTCATTTACAGCGAGAAGACACTTCCCACAAATGGCCAAAAATTTAAAAAGTTGCGTGGACGCAAAGAGAATGTCTTTTAAAATAAGAGCTCTAACCTTTACTCAATTGACCAAATCAAGGACTAGATTACAAGAAAAGGTGGGCAAAGTTACGTCTTCTTTCAACTAATACAATTGTTTTTAATGGAGGGGAGACTACATAAGCTAGGATTCATAACTAAAATACATTGAAGAGTTACTTCCACAGCCACTACCACTACCACTACCACTACAGATGCATATGATTAAACTAATTGACGGCACAAGTAAGCGGATTACATGTATGTGCAGAATAATGTTACTTTCCACCCTATCTGCAATAAAAAAGCACAAGCATTAGAACTCGAGCTTTCTGCACAATACCAAATCAATATTCCTAGATTTCCCCGAAGGCTTGATGGGTGCACCTGGGCATGTTTGAGCCACTCCACTTGTATATGGTGCCAAAGGAGGGGTTTTGCAGCCACTGGTATCAGATTCATGGGTTGACAATTGGGAAAGAACTGACTCGGTCTGCTTCAAAACAACAGCTTCCAGCAGACTTTCAGTAACTACATCGCACAGCTCTTCCTCTGAAACCCATTCTTCATCATCTTCTGTATTTCGGGTGAAAGAATCAAACTGAAGACGGCGAGTTACGGGGACGACATGGTCATTGTAATGGTTTTTAAGGAGGGGAGCAAATGGAATGTGATCAGGAGTAGCGGCAAATGGATCGAAAACACTATCCTTTGGAGTTCGGGGGCTTGAAACTTGATCAGTGCAAGCTGATGAGGCATCATTGTCATTTCTGAGGTCGGTAGATCCGAAGCAAGATAGGTGGAGAGGTTTAATTTTAATTAACTTAACCATGGTCGGGGAAGACTTGGAATCAGAAGAAGGGAAATCACCATTTTCTCGATCAGCGTCAGGCGTGGAAGGCCCCATTGTAGCAACGGCTTCTGGAACAGGGATTTTGACCGCGTTCTCAACGGGTACCAGACTCTCGAGGCACATCTGAGAGGGGTCCTTTGATTCCTTCAATACATCTGCTAATTCCCCATTGCCCATTCTTCCGGCGACGACAATCACAATTTCACAATGGAAAAGGGAAATATGCAATTAGGGATCCAAGAAACTTCCCCTCCCCTCCTTTCGTAAATCTAGGCGGGTTCGCACCGGAGGAAACCCTAGAAATGACAGAAAAAGTAGAGAAAGAGCAGAGAGCTGGATAAGAAAGTAGAATAACAAGAGAGAGAATTAAGGAGAGGAAAAAGGTGGCGGAAAGGGGAGAGTACCTGAGGCCGGAGAATAGGAAGAGACGGCGAAGGTGAAGGCAGGTGATGGCGGTGGAGGTGGGAGGCTGTCAGTTTCCGCACGTTGAGTGGAGGGACTGGGTCTCGCTCGCCCTAGACTCGAAGTTCAGAATAAGAATCGCGGGATAATGCATTAATTTTCCTTCCTATTTATTCCCATTGGGTCATAAATGGATGTGTCGTCCAAATGTATAATAATACTTGTTGTTCCACTCTTTTGAACATTTTTCTGATTTTAATTTAATTTCTTTATTAAATAGCTAATCATTAATTAAATTAAAGTTGTTGTGACCCACATTTCTATGAGTAGACTAGTTTTCAAAATTATTTAATACGGGGATTTTGGGCCCAACCAACATATTTTTATGGTTGCTTTATAGATTTCATTCAACTTTTATTGGTTATTGAGGTAAACTTTCTATTATCAATATATACACGTAAGATAAAAGATAAAAAATTATCTAAATAAGTTCACGTCTACTATTTGAAATGAAGAGATCTCCAAATAATATAAAATCATAAATATAATTTATTTAATTGAAAATATATAGTCATGTATCAATTATATCAACCAAATTTTTATAATTTGACTAAATAGGACCAGGTCATACAAAGTTATATTATTCTTATAATTTTTTGAATAAATAACAATTGATTTCATCATAATAATGGTCAACTATGCACGATTTTAATTCACTGCATCTAACATACTCATATTTCGTATTGTTTTATTAATTAGTAAAGTTTTGTACGAGGTAAATTACATAAACCATATATTTTTAGAATAAATTAATAGAATATATGAGAATATTGCTATTGTTACAATGAAATATATTACCTTAGATTCTATTGTTTATTAGTTCAGGAATTGAACAATTATCACGTGATTCATAATTATTGTTAATTAAATATTCAATCGAGAATTGACGATTACCACTATTTTAATAATAAACATGTAAATGAAGACTAATAAAGTTTAAATTATGTAAGTTTGTTTTATCCGTAAACATTAGAAAATGATTTTCGATTTTCTATGGCATTTCGTATATGCCTTTAAGTAAGATCAAAGTATATCTTTTTTTGAGAAGGTAGAGTGCCTTAGACAAAACCAAGAAGGTATAAACTTTTACCGATATCCATTTTAGATTCTCATTCTCTAGACCGAAAAAAAAGGTCTCATGTGTTCAATACACGTTATTTCATTTTCACCAACGAAAGAGTATGATTTTCGCAAGTGAAGCACATCCAGAGTACCATATTCTTTTCTTTCGTTTAGGTTAGATTTTCGTATGTGTCCAATAGTTAGTTTGATGGGTTGAAATTTATAAACCAAACCTTGAACCAACTTTTTTGATCCATACTTTAACAATTATCAAGAAAATTGTCTGTTAAACAAGACTTTGATCAATCAAATATGTCAAATGATAAGGCTTAAATGCGTGTAATTCATGCTAGCCGAGTAACACCATATCTCATTCTAAATACAAAATAGCGATCAAAACTTCATATTTTGCGATCCCACGTTTGAAAATTCATCTGAAATCTTATATGAAAAGAAAAATGATTAAAACACTACCCTTTCCCTAACCTCTCTCCCTTGTCTTCACCTTCGCAGTGAAATTTAGCTGCATTTGCTCATTCTATCCATTTAATTTTTGTTTGGTAAAAAGGGAATAATATTTTTCTCAATCTCTCTTACTCCCACAATTCATTGACAAGGTATTTATTAAATTTCTTAAATTTATTTTCGTACTTCTAATGTTCAATATTAATGTATTTTTTATACTAATGTATTTTTTATACTTATTTTTAAATTTTTTAATACGGGCAGGTGATACAAGTTCGAATCACTTTCTACCTATGACAACATCATTGTTAGTTTTTGGTAAAAACTAATAATTTTAATATTTAAGTTGTACAAGTTTTACTCAGCGGATCTTTAAGATTATAACATCGACAAAATTAACATGGGCATCATAGAAATTCGATATGGATGCTTAGAAAAGCATACACAAAATCTTCAAAACAGCCATATTTCCTCTTATGTATGGAATTACTTCGATTTAAGAAAAAAGTAATATGTGAAATAATAAAAGTTATGGCTCAAGTACTAAAATTTATGCTTATATATTTTCTAATTAGAAAACTATCGATTTTAATTTTGTACTATACCCGTAATTTCAGGTAGCCCTCTATACTAAAAAAAACCGACAAATCGAACCCGTACTATAATTCCGTTATCAACTTTGACCTTTTTCAACACTCAAGTTAAGTGCATTGAGTTTAATTTTATAAAAAAAATATCAAACCATATTTGATTTACTTGAACCTTTTACCACATGTTCAGCATATCATGAAAAGATAATGTGAAAATTTTAGTGATTTTCTAACACTTGCATGATTTATTATAATTATTTTATAACATAGATAAATAAAATTACAATAAATCTTACAAGTGCTAGAAAATCACGAAAATTTTCAGATTATCTTCCTATAATGTGATGAATATGTGATAAACTTTTCAAGTAAATTCAATATCGTTTGGTATTTTGTTTTAAATTAATCTTGGTTCCTTCTTCACTTTATAAATTAATTTTATAAAAATAACAAACGATATTAAATTTACTTGAAAAGTTTATAGATAATCTGAAAATTTTTGTAATTTTTTAACACTTGTATGATTTATTGTAATTTTATTTATTTATTTTATAAAATAATTATAATAAATCATTCAAGTGTTAGAAAATCACGAAAATTTTCAAATTATCTTTCTATGATGTAGTGAACATGTGGTAAAATTTTAAGTAAATTCAATGTCGTTTGGTATTTTTTTATAAAAGTAAACTCAATGCACTTAACGTGTATGTTGAAAAAGGTCAATGCCGATAACGAAATCATAGGACAGGGTTTAGTTTACCAATTTTTTTAGTAGAGGGGCTACCTGGAATTACGAGTATAGTACATGGTTAAAATCGATAGTTTTCCTTTCTAATTTTACTAGTATATTTGTTACACATATTCACCATTTAAATTAGCACATAAATTGTAACGACCCCAAAGGAAATCGCCACACAATTCATTACTTAACCTCTTAATCATTTGATTCTTACTTCCATACACCTTGTTCATTATTAGTGTTAATATTATTCCCTCTTTGTTTTCCTTTTTTTTTTCAGACATCTCTTGATCTGCATCTACCGATAGAGATATAGACTCACATCGACCGATGAGCACTTGTCCGCCACGCGACACATCTGATCCCAACCAGCAATAGACATCCACCAGTGGTCACGGGCATTGCACGTGCCTAATTAAAGACATCGCCCGATCCCGAACATTCTCCACTAGATGTTCATATTTACCCTACATCGACCGGTGGACATGTGTGCCTCACGTGACCGATTTAAAACATTACCTGAACATTTACACGACAAGAAAATACTCTACATCTGCCGATCACTAGACGACAAAATAACATCTTCATAAAATACTCTACATCTGCCGATCACTAGACGACAAGATAACATCTTCATCTTCCGGTGACTCAAATACATTTCATCCACCGAACGCTAGACGACAAAATAACATTCCCAGCATCCGGTGAAGAAATACACCTCATCCACCGAACGCTAGACGACAAATTAACATTTACGTCATCGAGCGAGGAAACATACTACATCTTCCGGTGATGTCATACTACATCTTCCGGTGACGTCACCCGGAAGACTCAATTGTTCAACTTCCATCATTTGACATCCGCCGATGGCGTCAGCCGGATGATTGCCTCATCCAGCTTCTATCATACGGCAGTAAAACACTATAATCATCAAACATCTTCATCCGATAGAACATATCACAATTCATCCGATTCTTAACTTAGTAACTATAAACCTCAAAGAGTAAGGATCATAAACTCATCCAAAATATGCATAGCGGAAGACTTAAGCAACACAAACCATTCAATAATCCTTAAAGTCGTATTCAGACTCTAAAGTCAAACCATTCAAATTCGAATCTCATTGTTATAAGAAATTCTGTTCTACTTAGTCATTTGTTTATCATAAACTTTTCTGACTTACTATGAGCATAACAAGGGAACTTAATCGCCTATCCAGCCTTGCACTGTCACACTGAACATCCTCCAGCAACCAGCTTTAAGCGTTCTCTTGGAATTGGGAATCCTCACCTATTATCTCTTCACCTACATCAAAGGTTCAACTATAAGCCTAATGCTTAGTAAGGAATGCAACAATAACATGAATGCATGAATGCATATTTCGGAGAAATGCATGGTCATAAGTCTTTTCTTGTTCATAATCATCATTCATAATCATGAATCATATTCATCATTCATAATCATTGTCCATAATCATTGTTCATATTCATCATTCGTAATCATTGTTCATAATCATTGTTCATATTCATCATTCGTAATCATTGTTCATAATCATTGTTCATATCATTGTTCATATTCATCATTTAAGTTGTGTGGAATGAGAGAGGATTTGTGCCGGTAAAGGGGGTTCGACAGTGAGTTTGATCATGGTCCCTACTGCAGGTCGTTTCATATGTCCTTCTTTGGACTGTGACATACGCCGAATCGCCCCCAACCCTCACTCAACCACGTTGCAGGGATTTTTATCATCTTATCTTGTTCATGAGAAAACATGCTTTTAAAACATTTTCATGTGTATAAAACATTGATAGTGCATGAACATAGGAATTCTTACACATTCAGACTACAGAACAGAACATTCATCCAGTGTGAAAACTTACCATTAAACTAAACGTCAACATAAGTACTAGACTGTAGCATAATAACCTTTAATCGTCATATCAGTTACTATCTAGCATCCTTATGATGTAGGGCCCTATTGGCCGGAAATCCTATACATTCACTTACCTGGTGTCCTTAGCAATGAGAGCTCCTTTTCCTCAGACTTCTTTACCTAAAACATTACATTACAGTAGTTAAAACAAAATCCTAAAAGTTCTACTCACAAGTCATCCTAGGTTCTAATAGCTAAGAGTCATTCCCGAATTCTTAGTTTAACACTCAATGTAGTCTGAAATCCCAAAACCAAAACAGACAGATTCGATTATCGATAACTCAGGGGTGGTTGTTTTAAATGTCCAGAGTCGATTTGATAAAAGTATTCTCACTCTCAGATTTCAAATGTTCTTATTATTAGTCGGCCATTGGAAAATCCAAAACTCCAATGCCGAGTAGAAAACATGGCTAGCAAACTAACAGATAGCTACGTTGTCTATTGCATACCTCGGCACAGAGTAGTCGAGTAGTGGCAGAGAAAACCGATCGTCAAAGAGAGTATGCTGAAAGCAGAGAGAAAGAGCTCGGGAGAGAAGAAATCGCCGAAAAGGAAGGTGTCGGCTACAGTGGTTTAAATGAGGTTTAAAACATTTCCTTTTTCTTTATATACTGGTCATCACCCTCCATTATTACAACTTTGCCATCAAACCTAGTTTAAATCCACATGAAATTAATTATTCTTGGTATAAAACTCTAAACCGTGAAGATTGAATATTTATGACCGTTAATACAGTTAGGAAGTCACCTGGTTGAAGTTGTCGGATGTTACATCCACCCCTCCTTAAACAAAATTTTCTTCCCCGAAAATTGATCAAACAAATAACTCTGGGTACTTGTCTAACATGTCCTGTCGTCGCTCCCAAGTGGCTTCTTCAATGCCATGATTCTTCCATAAGACTTTGACCAACGGAATCTCTTTATTCCTCAGAGTCTTAACTGCGGATTCCAATATCTGCACTGGTCTCTCTTCATACATTAATGATGGTTCAATCTCAATATCCACTGGCTTAACAACTTGCGTGAGATCTCGCATGCATTTTCTTAACATTGACACGTGAAAGACATTATGAACTTTATCCAATGATGGAGGCAACTGCAGTCTGTAAGCTGTACTACCGATTCTAGCCAAAACAGAGAATGGTCCAATGAATCGTGGAGTAAGTTTTCCCTTTTTGCCAAATCTTAAGACCCCTTTGAACGGTGAAACCTTCAAGAATACATCATCTCCAACCGAAAATTCAAGATCCCTCCTCCTTTGGTCCGCATAACTCTTCTGTCGACTCTGAGCAGTCACCATCCTCTTTCTAATAGTAGAGATCTTGTCTGACATCTGTTGCAGAAGGTCGGGTCCAAGAAGTTTTGCTTCGCCAACCTCATCCCAATACAGAGGTGATCTACATTTCCTGTCATACAGTGCTTCATAAGGTGCCATACCAATGGTGGACTGATAACTGTTATTGTATGAGAAATCAACCAAAGGTAAGTATCGACTCCAGGATGACTGAAAATCTATCACACATGCCCTCAACATATTTTCAAGTATTTGAATTGCCCGTTCAAATTGTCCATCGGTTTGTGGGTGGAAGGCAGTGCTGACAGACAATTTTGATCCTAATGTGCCTTGTAAGCTTTGCCAAAACCTTGAAGTGAATCTAGGATCACGATCGGATACAATAGATAAAGGGATTCCAGGCAACCTAATAACTTCTTGTACATAAAGATCAGCAAGGTGGTCCATCGAGTAGGTTGTCCTTGCAGGTAAGAAATGGGCTGATTTCGTCAATCTATCAATCACAACCCAAATACTATCATGTCCCTTAGTTGTCTTAGGTAATCCTACAACGGAATTCATGGCTATGTGTTCCCACTTCCACTCGAGAATAGGTAAAGGCTGAAGGGTACCTCCTGGTCGTTGGTGCTCGGCTTTAACTTGTTGGCAAACCAAACATGACTCTACATACTTAGCAACATCTCTCTTTAAGTTTAGCCACCAATAGAGTAACTTCAGGTCTCGATACATCTTGGTGCTTCCAGGATGCACAGAAAAGGGAGATGAATGCGCCTCAGCCAAGATTAGCTTACGTAATCCTTCATCATTAGGGACATACCATCTATTTCTAAACCTCAGAATCCCATCCTTGGAAAGACTAAACTCGGAGGTGGTGTCCTTCACCTTGTTCATCATACTGTTATTCTCCTCTGAATCCTTCTGTTGTGCTTCTTTGATCTTTTCCAGAACCGTCAGTTGAATGGTCAAATTTGCAAGCAAAGCTGACAACTCTGGAACTATCTCCAATCCCAATTTCTGAATCTTTGTCCTCAAAGGTATAGACATAGTTGATACCACGGGTTGCATTGTTGTTGACATCCTGCTCAATGCGTCAGCTACAGAGTTAGCCTTACCCGGGTGATACTTGATCTCAAAGTCGTAATCCTTAACAAATTCCAACCAACGCCTCTGCCTCATGTTCAATTCCTTTTGTGTAAAGAGGTACTTCAGACTTTTATGGTCAGAAAACACCTCACATTGCTGTCCATATAAATAGTGTCTCCATATCTTCAAGGCAAAAACAACAGCGGCTAATTCTAAATTATGGGTGGGATAGTTCTGTTCATAACTCTTTAACTGCCTAGAGGCATACGCTACAACCTTGCCTTCTTGCATCAAAACACAGCCCAAACCAACTTTTGATGCATCAAAAAATACGCTAAACTTTCCTTCTTCGGTTGGAAGGGTCAATACCGGGGTTGTTGTTAATTTCACTTTCAATGTCTGGAAGCTATCCTCACAAGCTTCGGTCCATGAATACTTATTGTCTTTCTTTGTCAAATTCGTCAGGGGCTTAGCTATCATAGAAAATCCTTTGATGAACTTTCTGTAATAGCCTGCTAATCCAAGGAAACTGCGGACTTCACTGGCATTCTTTGGTTGTGGCCAATTCTCTACTGCCTGAATTTTGGTCGGGTCCACTGAAATGCCATTAGCAGAAACTACATGACCCAGAAAATTAACTTTGTCCAACCAAAATTCACACTTGGACAATTTGGCATAAAGCTGGTGCTCCTTCAATGTTGTCAAAACTACTCTTAAATGCTCTGCATAGTCAGCTTTAGTCCTTGAGTATATAGGGATATCATCTATGAACACAATTACAAATTTGTCCAAATACTCACGAAACACTTGATTCATTAAGTCCATAAAGGCTGCAGGTGCATTGGTCAGTCCAAATGACATGACCAAGAATTCGTAGTGTCCATAACGGGTTCTGAAGGCTGTCTTTGGTATATCTCCTTCCCTAACCTTCAGTTGGTAATAACCCGAACGTAAATCTATTTTTGAAAACACCTTTGCTCCATGCAATTGGTCAAACAAATCATCAATCCGAGGTAAGGGGTACTTATTCTTAATTGTCAACTTATTTAGCTCCCTATAGTCTATGCACATTCTAAGGGAACCATCTTTCTTCTTGACAAATAAGACAGGTGCACCCCAAGGAGAACTGCTAGGGCGTATAAATCCTTTGTCTACTAATTCTTGTAGTTGGACTTTTAACTCCTTTAGTTCAATAGGTGCCATCCGATAAGAATTCTTAGATACGGGTAAGGCCTCAGGGTACGTATCTATTACAAACTCTATTTCTCTATTAGGTGGTAATCCTGGCAAATCATCCAAGAATGCCTTAGGGAACTCTTTGACTATGGGGATATCTTGTAACTCTATCTTATTCTTCACCCGAACATCCATTATGCTAGCTAAGTAACTCTCACAACCATTTTTCAGTAACCGGTAAATTTCTAGTGAGGATATAATCGGCATTTTACTTATCTTAGGAATAGCTTGGAAGGAATAATGATCACCATTCGGGGGTCGAAAATCAACCATCCCAGATCTACAACTTATTGTGACATAATGCCTGAATAACCAATCTATTCCTAATATCACCTCATACCCTTTCATGTCGATTACGATTAGTTCTACATATAGTTTCTTACTTCCTAAGGATACGACATCACCTTTAACAATCTGTTCTGAATGCAGGGTCTTCCCTGATGGTAACATAACATTAAATGGCCTTTCGGCTGGTAAAAGTCCTAAGTTGTGTTGGCATACAAACAAGGTTGATATAAACGAGTGTGTGGCTCCCGTATCTATAAGTGTGTAAGCAGCAAAACCACAGATCATAATGGTACCTGTTATGACTGTATGCTGTACGGCTTCCTCATCCTCCATCATTGCATAGACTCTAGGTGCTACCCTTGCACGGTTCAGATCTGGCGGCATGGGGCAGTCTCTGACTATATGTCCAACCTTATCACATCTGAAACAGCGGCCAGAAAGCAACTTGCATTCGCCGGGGTGGTTCTTCTGACAGGTGGGGCATAAGGGTGCCAGAGGCCTCTTCCCTTTTCCTTGGTCATCATCCTGGTTGAGGGGTCTCTTTATACCTTGTTGTTGTTGTTGTGGTCCCCTGTTCTGTTGCGGCTGCCATCCTTTGTTCTGACGTGGTGGTGGCTGGGTTTCCTTCGTGAATTTTCTTGGCTGCTCACGCTGTGCATATGCTGTCATTTCTGCCTCTTCCAGCTCCAAGGCCTTAGCCGTCACTTCACCATAAGGTACATTGTGTATCCTAGCAGTCTTTACTTTCATGTACAAACTCAGCTTCAGTCCTTGAACAAATTGGTAAATCCTGTCCTCATCATCCTCAATCATTCGGGGAGCAAACCGTGATAAAGCATCAAATTTGCATATGTAATCCGTCACAGAGCCAGTTTGTCGCAGATTCATGAACTCCTTCTTCTTGTTGGCCCGAACAGTCCTGTTGAAGTACTTGTTGAAGAAGGCAGTCTTAAACATTTCCCAGGTCATAGCTCCGGCATTAGCGGTGTTCTAGATTGAGTCCCACCAATGTCGTGCACTTAATTCCAAATGAAAGACAGCATATGTGACCTTATCTCCTTCATCAACCTTTGCGTACTTAAACATGTCTTCTATCTTTCGAACCCACTCCTCAGCGTAAATAGGATCTGAAACATGTCCATTAAACACCGGGGGTCGAAGCCGGTGGAAATGCTCACCCCATGATCATGAGTCGCATTAGTACTGGAGTTGCCCTGTTCCTCTCTAGCAGTCATCAGTTGTTCGATCTGGCGAGATTGGCACATGACCAACTCTGTCAACTGAGCAATGGCATTGCTATCCTCATTGGTCTCTCTCTGCTGACCTCTAACCATTTTGGGATTCCTAGACAAATAATTATAGATACATCTTAACTTAGTGACATTTACTGAAATCATAAATACTTACAGTTGTTGGAGTGTGCTCATGTGACAGTCAGTGCTGGAAGGCAGTCTGCAGAATCAGTTTTAGAACCCGGTTTTGCTTTGATACCATAATTGTAACGACCCCAGAGGAAATCGCCACACAATTCATTACTTAACCTCTTAATCATTTGATTCTTACTTCCATACACCTTGTTCATTATTAGTGTTAATATTATTCCCTCTTTGTTTTCCTTTTTTTTTCAAACATCTCTTGATCTGCATCTACCGATAGAGATATAGACTCACATCGACCGATGAGCAACGTGTCCGCCACGCGACACATCTGATCCCAACCAGCAATAGACATCCACCGGTGGTCACGGGCATTGCACGTGCCTAATTAAAGACATCGCCCGATCCCGAACATTCTCCACTAGATGTTCATATTTACCCTACATCGACCGGTGGACATGTGTGCCTCACGTGACCGATTTAAAACATTACCTAAACATTTACACGACAAGAAAATACTCTACATCTGCCGATCACTAGACGACAAAATAACATCTTCATAAAATACTCTACATCTGCCGATCACTAGACGACAAGATAACATCTTCATCTTCCGGTGACTCAAATACATTTCATCCACCGAACGCTAGACGACAAAATAACATTCTCAGCATCCGGTGAAGAAATACACCTCATCCACCGAACGCTAGACGACAAATTAACATTTACGTCATCGGGCGAGGAAACATACTACATCTTCCGGTGACATCATACTACATCTTCCGGTGACGTCACCCGGAAGACTCAATTGTTCAACTTCCATCATTTGACATCCGCCGATGGCGTCAGCTGGATGATTGCCTCATTCAGCTTCTATCATATGGCAGTAAAACACTATAATCATCAAACATCTTCATCCGATAGAACATATCACAATTCATCCGATTCTTAACTTAGTAACTATAAACCTCAAAGAGTAAGGATCATAAACTCATCCAAAATACGCATAGCGTAAGACTTAAGCAACACAAACCATTCAATAATCCTTAAAGTCGTATTCAGACTCTAAAGTCAAACCATTCAAATTCGAATCTCATTGTTATAGAAATTCTGTTCTACTTAGTCATTTGTTTATCATAAACTTTTCTGACTTACTATGAGCATAACAAGGGAACTTATCGCTTATCCAGCCTTGCACTGTCACACTGAACATCCTCCAGCAACCAGCTTTTAAGCGTTCTCTTGGACTTGTTAACTCCTTTAGTTCACAAGTGCCATCCGATACGAATTCTTAGATAAGGGTAAGGCCTCAGGGTACGTATCTATTACAAACTCTATTTCTCTATCAGGTGGTAATCCTGGCAAATCATCAGAATGCCTTAGGGAAATCTCTGGACTATGGGGATATCTTGTAAACTTATCTAATTCTTCACCCGAAATCCATTATGCTCGATAATAACTCTCACAACCATTTTTCAGTAACGGTAAATTTCTAGTGAGGGAGATAAATCGGCATTTTACTTATCTTAGGAATAGCTTTGGAGGAATAATGATCCCATTGGGGGTGAAATCAAACCATCCCAGATCTACAATATGGGTGACATAAGGCCGGAATAACCAATCTATCTAAAATATCCCTCATACCCTTTCATGTCGATACGATCATTCTACATATAGTTTCTTATTCCTAAGGATACGACATCACCTTTAACAATCTGTTCTGAATGCAGGGTCTTCCCTGATGGTAACATAATATTAAATGGCCTTTCGGCTGGTAAAAGTCCTAAGTTGTGTTGGCATACAAACAAGGTTGATATAAACGAGTGTGTGGCTCCCGTATCTATAAGTGTGTAAGCAGCAAAACCACAGATCATAATGGTACCTGTTATGACTGTATGCTGTACGGCTTCCTCATCCTCCATCATTGCATAGACTCTAGGTGCTACCCTTGCACGGTTCAGATCTGGCGGCATGGGGCAGTCTCTGACTATATGTTCAACATTATCACATCTGAAACAGCGGCCAGAAAGCAACTTGCATTCGCCGGGGTGGTTCTTCTGACAGGTGGGGCATAAGGGTGCCAGAGGCCTCTTCCCTTTTCCTTGGTCATCATCCTGGTTGAGGGGTCTCTTTATACCTTGTTGTTGTTGTTGTGGTCCTCTGTTCTGTTGCGGCTGCCATCCTTTGTTCTGACGTGGTGGTGGCTGGGTTTCCTTCGTGAATTTTCTTGGCTGCTCACGCTGTGCATATGCTGTCATTTCTGCCTCTTCCAGCTCCAAGGCCTTAGCCGTCACTTCACCATAAGGTACATTGTGTATCCTAGCAGTCTTTACTTTCATGTACAAACTCGGCTTCAGTCCTTGAACAAATTGGTAAATCCTGTCCTCATCATCCTCAATCATTCGGGGAGCAAACCGTGATAAAGCATCAAATTTGCATATGTAATCCGTCACAGAGCCAGTTTGTCGCAGATTCATGAACTCCTTCTTCTTGTTGGCCCGAACAGTCCTGTTGAAGTACTTGTTGAAGAAGGCAGTCTTAAACATTTCCCAGGTCATAGCTCCGGCATTAGCGGTGTTCTAGATTGAGTCCCACCAATGTCGTGCACTTAATTCCAAATGAAAGACAGCATATGTGACCTTATCTCCTTCATCAACCTTTGCGTACTTAAACATGTCTTCTATCTTTCGAACCCACTCCTCAGCGTAAATAGGATCTGAAACATGTCCATTAAACACCGGGGGTCGAAGCCGGTGGAAATGCTCACCCCATGATCATGAGTCGCATTAGTACTAGAGTTGCCCTGTCCCTCTCTAGCAGTCATCAGTTGTTCGATCTGGCGAGATTGGCGCATGACCAACTCTGTCAACTGAGCAATGGCATTGCTATCCTCATTGGTCTCTCTCTGCTGACCTCTAACCATTTTGGGATTCCTAGACAAATAATTATAGATACATCTTAACTTAGTAACATTTACTGAAATCATAAATACTTACAGTTGTTGGAGTGTGCTCATGTGACAGTCAGTGCTGGAAGGCAGTCTGCAGAATCAGTTTTAGAACCCGATTTTGCTTTGATACCATAATTGTAACGACCCCAGAGGAAATCGCCACACAATTCATTACTTAACCTCTTAATCATTTGATTCTTACTTCCATACACCTTGTTCATTATTAGTGTTAATATTATTCCCTCTTTGTTTTCCTTTTTTTTTTCAAACATCTCTTGATCTGCATCTACCGATAGAGATATAGACTCACATCGACCGATGAGCACGTGTCCGCCACGCGACACATCTGATCCCAACCAGCAATAGACATCCACCGGTGGTCACGGGCATTGCACGTGCCTAATTAAAGACATCGCCCGATCCCGAACATTCTCCACTAGATGTTTATATTTACCCTACATCGACCGGTGGACATGTGTGCCTCACGTGACCGATTTAAAACATTACCTAAACATTTACACGACAAGAAAATACTCTACATCTGCCGATCACTAGACGACAAAATAACATCTTCATAAAATACTCTACATCTGCCGATCACTAGACGACAAGATAACATCTTCATCTTCCAGTGACTCAAATACATTTCATCCACCGAACGCTAGACGACAAAATAACATTCTCAGCATCCGGTGAAGAAATACACCTCATCCACTGAACGCTAGACGACAAATTAACATTTACGTCATCGGGCGAGGAAATATACTACATCTTCCGGTGACATCATACTACATCTTCCGGTGACGTCACCCGGAAGACTCAATTGTTCAACTTCCATCATTTGACATCCGCCGATGGCGTCAGCTGGATGATTGCCTCATTCAGCTTCTATCATACGGCAGTAAAACACTATAATCATCAAACATCTTCATCCGATAGAACATATCACAATTCATCTGATTCTTAACTTAGTAACTATAAACCTCAAAGAGTAAGGATCATAAACTCATCCAAAATACGCATAGCGGAAGACTTAAGCAACACAAACCATTCAATAATCCTTAAAGTCGTATTCAGACTCTAAAGTCAAACCATTCAAATTCGAATCTCATTGTTATAAGAAATTCTGTTCTACTTAGTCATTTGTTTATCATAAACTTTTCTGACTTACTATGAGCATAACAAGGGAACTTAATCGCTTATCCAGCCTTGCACTGTCACACTGAACATCCTCCAGCAACCAGCTTTAAGCGTTCTCTTGGAATTGGGAATCCTCACCTATTATCTCTTCACCTACATCAAAGGTTCAACTATAAGCCTAATGCTTAGTAAGGAATGAAACAATAACATGAATGCATGAATGCATATTTCGGAGAAATACATGGTCATAAGTCTTTTCTTGTTCATAATCATCATCCATAATCATGAATCATATTCATCATTCATAATCATTGTCCATAATCATTGTCCATAATCATTGTTCATATTCATCATTCGTAATCATTGTTCATATTCATCATTCGTAATCATTGTTCATAATCATTGTTCATATCATTGTTCATATTCATCATTTAAGTTGTGTGGAATGAGAGAGGATTTGTGCCGGTAAAGGGGGTTCGACAGTGAGTTTGATCATGGTCCCTACTGCGGGTCGTTTCATATGTCCTTCTTTGGACTGTGACATACGCCGAACCGCCCCCAACCCTCACTAAACCACGTTGCAGGGATTTTTATCATCTGATCTTGTTCATGAGAAAACATGCTTTTAAAACATTTTCATGTGTATAAAACATTGATAATGCATGAACATAGGAATTCTTACTCATTCAAACTACAGAATAGAACATTCATCCAGTGTGAAAACTTACCATTAAACTAAACGTCAACATAAGTACTAGACTGTAGCATAATAACCTTTAGTCGTCATATCAGTTCACTATCTAACATCCTTGTGATGTAGGGCCCTATTGGCCGGAAATCCTATACATTCACTTACCTGGTGTCCTTAGCAATGAGAGCTCCTTTTCCTCAGACTTCTTTACCTAAAACATTTACATTACAGTAGTTAAAACAAAATCCTAAAAGTTCTACTCACAAGTCATCCTAGGGTCTAATAGCTAAGAGTCATTCCCGAATTCTTAGTTTAACACTCAATGTAGTCTGAAATCCCAAAACCAAAACAGACAGATTCGATTATCGATAACTCAGGGGTGGTTGTTTTAAATGTCCAGAGTCGATTTGATAAAAGCATTCTCACTCTCAGATTTCAAATGTTCTTATTATTAGTCGGCCATTGGAAAATCCAAAACTCTAATACCGAGTAGAAAACAGGGTTAGCAAACTAACAGATAGCTACATTGTCTATTGCATACCTTGGCACAGAGTAGTCGAGTAGTGGCAGAGAAAACCGATCGTCAAAGAGAGTATGCTGAAAGCAGAGAGCAAGAGCTTGGGAGAAAAGAAATCGCCGAAAAGGAAGGTGTCGGCTACAGTGGTTTAAATGAGGTTTAAAACGTTTCCTTTTTCTTTATATACTGGTCATCACCCTCCATTATTATAACTTTGCCACCCAACCTAGTTTAAATCCACATGAAATTAATTATTCTTGGTATAAAACTCTAAACCGTGAAGATTGAATATTTATGACCGTTAATACAGTTAGGAAGTCACCTGGTTGAAGTTGTCGGGTGTTACATAAATAACCTTGCTCAAGCAATATTTATTGCTGTTAGTATTTGTAAATTTATGTAGTCTCAAAATAAAATGAGAAAATGATTATCAAAATACATAAGATTTCCTTAAAAAGGACAAAGTTTGTGATACTTGCCAAATGGAGAAGTAAACAAAAGAGTTCATTTGCTTCTAAGAATATTGTGTTCTCTTTCAAATTCCTTCAACTACTTCACATGGATCTCTTTGGTCTATCAAAGATCGGTAGATTAGGAAGAAAACGTTATGGATATGACATGTAAATGACTACTCTAGATTCTCTTGGTTTTGCTTCTTAAGGTCAAAGAATGAAATCTTCAAAATCTTTTCTAACTTTAGGAAGGAAGTGCAAAATGAAGAAGCCCTCTTAATCGTTCTAATTAGAAGAGATCATGGTGGAAAATTTCAGAATGAAAGTTTCGAGTTTCTCTGTCATAAGTATGACATAGAACATATTTTTTTCTCACAAAAAACACCTTAACAAAATGACGTTGTTGAGAGGAAAACCAAATCCCTTCAAGAACTAGTCCGACCCATGCTCAATGAGAACAAAATATTTTTTTGCAAAATTCGTTGCTACAACATGCTTTATTTTTAATCATGTATTCATTTGTGCTATCCTTGAACAGACCCTCTATGAACTATAGAATGGTAGATCACCTAATGTGAGTTAGAAATTGCTTCATTCTAAACACCAAGGGTCATCTAGGCAAATTTGACTTCAAGATGGACTATGGTTGGTCGACGAACTCATGGGTTCAGTCGACTACTCAAGGGTTTGGTTGACTGCACCATGTGGTTGGTGTGGTCAATCATGGATGCCAAGAGGTCGACCACGTGATGTCATCAGCTGACCGCATGTCGACCTCTGGTTGATCGTGGGTCATTATCAAGATGGTCACACCTAATTTTTGATTGACCATAATTGGTATCAGGTCGATCGATATTATTCTCTAGTCGATTGTGGCTTGTAGCTCTGATCAATTGTTCTCTTTTTGTTCAACTACGGTTTCTTTCTTGTAAATCGCTAGTTCCTTCTGGTCAAATGCTCAGTGGTTTTTAATAGAATTATCTTCGTTGCTTTGGTATTGCACGTCTCGACAAGGTTCGTGGCCAATTGTCATGTCTTACTGGCTTGGTTTCTTATTCCTAGCATAGGACCCAACCATTATCCTTAGAATTTTAGAAGGGATTTTGACATTAGTATGTTCAATAGAGTTTTCGAGTTTGGGCTTATTCATGAGCATGTCATTCTCAGTGTAAGAGGACTCGACACCATTAAGGTAGAGATTTCTTTCACTATGTTTGCAAATGTATATTGGCTTTTAGAACGTGTAATTTGTAACAGATCACACTAAAAACCTCAACATGTTATGTCTCACAAGTCAATTTTTATGTAAATGTACACGAGTTTTACAAGTTTATTTTCAACATGCATGATATTTCTCTTTATATTTCAAACGAAATTATCAATTCTATTGGGCCCGTTATTTGAGCTATTTGTTTGATGTTCACCTTCTATTGTGTGAGAAGGTGTTTGGTTTTTACATGCGATATATGTATTGGGGTTGATTTCAATGTCGTGTCCTTGAATGATCCATAAACTTAGCTAGGGTATTTATTTACGTCTTGACTAGTCTCTGAGAAGTTGGATTTCTTTTTTTCGTGCCTTCAGGCATTGTTGTGCAACGGCTTGTGAGTTGACTTTATTTTTATTAAAGTTGTTTTCTATGAAAAATAGTGGTGATACTATTTTCTACATAACTATGATATGGTAGCATGTGACATGACATTATTTTTTATACTTACCTAGCCGATGGCTTATGGAGTTTGTTTTAAATTCTTAAAAAGTTATTCAATATAAATTCACGCATACCAACATCTTTCAGCTCTAATTTAACTGATAGATGATTAACCAATTTTTCATGAATAGATTGTAGTTATAAGACTTTTATTGAGTTTAGTTCGTTCACCTCAAAAGACTACTATTTTTTCTAAGAAGAATTGTGTATGATAGGACCAGGAGTTGTTACATTCATGGAGTTTTTCTTCTTTCCTTCGCGTGTTTTATTTTCTTTGGGTGAGAATTTTGTTATTTTCCTTCACTCCAAATTGTATAAATTATATTAGAGGTCACACATTTTTTTACGTCTTGCATAGTATTTCTAATTCTGTTCAATTTAATTTATTACACTATTTTATATTCTTGTAATTATTATGTGAACCTCGGCTCATCTCGTGAGGGCTATGACTTTAATTTTAAGTCTTCTGTTGCAAAACCATGGATCACTAGTTTTAGGTTGGATGATCGATCATCTTTGAAGATTGGATAGTTTAACCCGACATTTTTGTTTCCTCATCTTCTGGTCGTGACAATTAGGTGTTTAAAAACAAGGGAACTCTGAGGGTAGACTGACTACAACAGAAAATGCATCACCTATTGATCAGTTTCATCGTGTGGATGTTGACTCTGATGCCACACTAAGTATGGCATCTGGTGGACATCTTGAGGTGGGCCTAGCTCAGATCATTAAGTTGTCACCTTAGATATTTTGTACAGAAACTTGGATATTTTATTTTTTTTGTCATGGTGTTTTTTGTTTTGATGGACCATTCACTATGTGCTTTCATCTTTTAATCACATAATCATTTTCCTTTTATGACTATATTCAGGAGTTTTTGTTCATTGGATGGTCAGTTGTTTGTTAATCTTCATTTAATTAATTTGTCGATGTACTTGGTTTTTCTAGGTTCATGAGTGGTATTCTTTTGTATGGTGGTTGTTTTTTTTCCTATTGGATAAAATTGCGAAGGCTTTTAAATGTTATTATATCGAAATTTCTGAAAATTCAAATCATCTTGAATTGATTATGGCATATACTAAAGGGAGTTTGGACGAGATGCATTTCTAAATGGAGACATTAAGGAAACATTTATATGGTGCAGTCATATACTTTTATTTTGGAAGATGCAAAGAATGAGTTGCAAACTAAAGAAATCTATTTATTGACTGAAGCCGCATCTCATCAGTGATGCTATAAATTTCATAAAATTATTATCTCCTTTGGTTAGAAAGTGAATATCGTTGATGAGTGTATATATCACATATTCATTTGGAGTAAATATGCTTTCCTAATTATGTATTTTTATGACATACTACTTGCCACTAATGATATAGATTTACTGCATGACCCAAAAAGGTTTCTATCAAAGAAATTTAAGATGAAATATTTGGATGACGCCTCTTTTGTACTAAGAATATAATATTCACCATTGCTCTCGAGGTATTCTTAGGTTAACACAAAAAAAGCTGGAAGTACTAAGAAATTTGGCATGCAAAATTGTTAATCAAGAGACTAATGCACCTCAACCTCGGATAGAGGGGAGGATTACATGCAATGCGGAAGCTGAAATGAAGACGACGCTAGTGATGACCCCAAACAAAAAAGAAACAGAGAAGACAGTGGAAAAACAGAAATAAACAGCAAACAATATTCTCGGTCAACAGGCCCAAAGAGTCTCCCAAAAACAACTAAGAAAAGAACGAAAATACGGATGGAAGACTACCCAATTGCAATGGGACTTGATGGAGCACCAATCCTGGTCCAGAGTGTAACGACCCGGACCCCGTTTTCGTAGGCCCAAGCCGTGCAGTTCCCACCGATGGGCTGCTGCCACGTGGGTCCCTGAAGGGCGGTACACGTGTACTCGCGATCTTCCCTACCGCCTCTTCAGGGGGAGGGAAGATCGTGAGTACACGTGTACCGCCCTTCGGGGACCCACGTGGCAGCAGCCCATCGGTGGGACCTGCACGACTTGGGCCTGCGAGAACGGGGTCCAGGCCGTTACACAGAGGCTACCTGAAGGCCTTGGACGTAAGTTTCTCCTATGACGAAGAAACTACATAATAGGGTGATGGTTTTTCCACCCTCCTTGTCGTCCAATCACGGGAAATATAGAGAGAAAAGATGGCGACAACACCTCCAAAGAACCAGAAAACTTGGAGGCAATGCGGTGCTCTGAAATTCTAATATTACTCACCAAATTCAAGAACCACCTTGAAGCGTACTGTAGCGACCCTAACACTGTACCCTTATTTCCCCGTATTATATATTTTTTTTATCCTTATAAACTTCAAGTTTAACATTTAAGCGGAAAACATTTGAAAATAATTAAATAAAACATATTAAGGTAAAGAAAACTAAAGAAAACGTTTAATTAAAACAATTAAAGCAAATAAAAATCGGCCAACAACTCGAGGGGAAAAAGGGACAATTGTCCCACAAATGGATGGGCGATCGATCGGCTGCATGGCAGCCGATCGATTGGCCCATGCTTGAGCGATCGATCGCTCCTTTTCGAGCGAAAGATCAGCTCACATTCTGGATTTTCTCCAGAACGTGGCCTTTCAGAAGCCGATCGTTCGCCCCTCTACAGGTGAACGATCGCAAACTCCTCTGGAATTCCAGAGAGTCCTGCGTTCGATCGCCTCATTGTCTGCGATCGAAACGGCTTGCTCTCTGGTTTACCAGAGAGCATGCCATCTTCATTTTTCTCCTTTGACACCCTGCACGCACATTTAACACTTCACAATTCCTCATTTTCACTCCACACCTTCATCACTTCTTCTAACTTCTTTTCACCACAATACTTTCACATAACAATTACACTCAACCGCACTCATTCCTCATTTTGCAAATCACCCAAAAACTGACTCAAAACTTATTTAAAAACGTAACCAAATTTTATAAAAACAAACTGCATCGGTCTGTTTAAAAATCGAACAAAACTCCTACAAATTCAACAATCCAGCAGTTCAGTATTTTCATAATAACAGGTTTAACAAAACATTTTATAAAACATCGAAACACCCATCTGTTAGCTATCCAGAAACAAACGTCCTAAAATGCTTATAACTATACAATTCTCCTACGGTTCTATCTATGCAATCATGAAAACATTTACTTACGTCTCCACGGGTCAAAAGGCACACCGACTGCCCAGCACACTCCCACAGGTCCATCTTTCTTCAACTGTTCATTTCTCGGGTGGAGGGATCTCGTCCTCACCTGTATAAAGATCACCTACACCATACAGACAACTATGAGCTAAAGGCTCAGCAAGTTTCGTAAATGCAGATGCATGCTATGCATGTGAGGTTCAGAAATCATGAAGATTACATAATATAACAGATCATTACGTTACAGACAGATTGTCACCGAGGTATCAGCCTATTAGATTGAGAGGGCACGTCTGGCGGTTGGACAACCCTTCCCACCTAACGGGGGGGTACATGCTTACATCCGTAACAGTCATGCCTGAGCCCCACCTCGCATGACCAAATAACAGATTCATTTCGTTGGTTCATTTTACTTTTTAGGTCGCAGACAGAATGTCACCAAGGGCTAAACCCACCTCGCATTGACCAGATAACAGATTACATAGATTAATTTCTTTTGTTCATTTCCTTTTAAATGATGTGGTATTGTGACAAGCCCCTCACAGCCTTCACAATAGATCGATAGCCCCCTTTCGGGCCACATCCTTTTTTTTTGAAAACGTAGTGCAGAAATTCATTTTCTATGCTTATTTGAAAACCATGATGCATGAACACGTGCATAACATAAACATGCAATATATATACCATCGAGACAATAAAAACATAATCTACAAAAGAAATAATCCTAACTACCCAACCAAAATATTTAAACAAGCAATTTACCAACGATCCTCGACGCGACTTCGACGTACGATGTAGGCCAATCTGCCATAGTAAGTCACGAGAACTTACCTCGCGTTCGTTGAAATTCGAGCTCCGTCCACGAGTGTCGTTCACCTAAGCAAAGCATGACATTTGTCGTTAAAATGAGTTTAAACCATTAAACGTCCAAACTAACGAAATCCTTAACTAAAGAAATTTCCTAAAACTCTAGTTTAGCCTATTGAGGCATTTTATCGAGTAATTCACGCTCGACACCTTCAAAACCTCCATTAACGAGTTTTTCCAACACCTCGAAAATCAATAAACCTTAACATTCCACAACGAATCGACTAAACACGTCCAATAATCACCAATACGTCCATTATACGAACTAATACGACAAACCTATCGATTTCTAACCCTAAACTACGTTTTTTACAAAACCCTAAACAAAACCCTAACCGTTAAACTTCGCGAAAACCAAAATATAACGCTATAAAACCATAGATTCTTACCTAGGGTCGGGATTGGGGAAGAAATTGTGAAGAGCGAACGTCAACCGGAGGAAGAATCGGCGTTGGAAGTGGAGGTCGTAGGAGGGAGAGAAGAAATCGTAGGGAAGAGGGCTTCTGGTTCACACAGGCAGAGAGAAAATGAGGGAGGAAAAGAGAGAAGTGTGATTTTTAATAAAAATTGACTTGAAAAATTACCATTTTGCCCTTCCTTTGATTTTCTATTTGTTTCGTCCTTTGTTTCGTTAATTAGCTAACGATTTGGTTTCTCCAAATTTCTTTATTTCGCCAATAACTCCAACTTATTATTGGGGCTTTATTAAAACTGTTCGTTCGCAAAATGAACATTGTTTACTATTTTTACTAAAATGTCCTTTATATTATGAGAAATGCAAATACTCGAAATTCAGCGTTACAACTCCAAAAATTCTCGTAAATTTCCAAAAATCCATATCAATTATTAGGATTCTAATAAAGCTCTCTACTCGCAAAACGGACTTAATTCGACATATTTATAAAAATGTCATTATATATTATAATTATTAAATCCCATTAAAACCAGGTGTTACACGTCTGGATATTACGCACTGAAAAGGTAGAGGCCTCGAATGGGAGCTTCGAATCGGATGTTACTCACCGATCGATAGACACCCAGAAAATAAAAAATGAGGAGGAACACTCTTGAAGAAAAAAACTTCTGTATATTAGCAAATTGGCCCAAAAAAAACCCTTTACAAGGTATTCAGAAGAAGTTCAAATAGAGGGAGAAGAAGATTCGAGCTACTGGAAAAGGGAGAAGAAGAAGGAAATGCAGAAAATAGCCATTGGAAAAATATGACCATTGGAGGCATCGATACTGTTTGCTCACGCGTGCATCACGCTTTGTTGTCACCCAGCTCTTCTCCTCGCGCGTGTGCTATCCCGCCTTCGCGCGTGCTGCTCAGCCGCATATTGCTGTGCGCGGTCTCTTTTGCGCCGCAATCCTGTTGTGTGCGCACTCCCTTCTGCACCGCAATCCTGTTGTGTGCGTGCCTCTGCTGATGTCTTTCTTTTCTTTGCGCGCACCAACTGTTCGCGGAAATGCCCCTGTTGTGCGCCTATCAACATCTTCAGCAACTCTTTGCTCCAAGCCTTTGATCAATCCTAGTCTTCTTAAGACTATTATTACAAGCGTCCAACTCAAAGAAAACAAGGCTAAAGTTTTGCCAACAAACAAAGTTTAAATGAAACTAAAGTTTTCATAAAATATGAGATTAGCTTGGTTATAATATTTGATTAAGAGAAGACAAATTCTCTCTTCCTTCAGTCCAAACTTCACAAAGACTTTATCTAAAAAGAAAACACAAACCAATTAGTAGATAAAATAATAGCAATTAAAATACATACTTGTGTTTGTTAGCTTAAATTATGTTTAAGTAACTTTATTTTTTGATGATTATAATTAATATGATATATTTAAAAAAAAATATTTATTTGAGATGAAAGATGTTAAGATCTGTAGTATCTGTTTGTGAATGCCCTTTAAAAAGGGTATTGTATTTTCTAACGATTTTGGTTAAGTATTGATAGTCAAGTCCGGTGTATGCAAAATTATAAAGGGACATCGACCGAATCAAGTCAGTCATAGTTGTCTTGGAAATGACATCGACCAGACTGACATCTACTAAGATCAACATCAACCGATGGTGACACTATGTTAAGTCGTCCAGACTTTGAACGTCAACCGAAATCGACGTCGTCCAGACTTTGAACGTCAACCGAAAATCGACGTCGTCCAGACTTTGAACGTCAACCGAAAATCGACGTCGTCCAGACTTTGAACGTCAACCGAAAATCGACGTCGTCCAGACTTTGAACGTCAACCGAAAATCGACGTCGTCCAGACTTTGAACGTCAACCGAAAATCGACGTCGTCCAGACTTTGAACGTCAACCGAAAATCGACGTCGTCCAGACTTTGAACGTCAACCGAAAATCGACGTCGTCCAGACTTTGAACGTCAACCGAAAATCGACGTCGTCCAGACTTTGAACGTCAACCGAAAATCGACGTCGTCCAGACTTTGAACGTCAACCGAAAATCGACGTCGTCCAGACTTTGAACGTCAACCGAAAATCGACGTCGTCCAGACTTTGAACGTCAACCGAAAATCGACGTCGTCCAGACTTTGAACGTCAACCGAAAATCGACGTCGTCCAGACTTTGAACGTCAACCGAAAATCGACGTCGTCCAGACTTTGAACGTCAACCGAAAATCGACGTCGTCCAGACTTTGAACGTCAACCGAAAATCGACGTCGTCCAGACTTTGAACGTCAACCGAAAATCGACGTCGTCCAGACTTTGAACGTCAACCGAAAATCGACGTCGTCCAGACTTTGAACGTCAACCGAAAATCGACGTCGTCCAGACTTTGAACGTCAACCGAAAATCGACGTCGTCCAGACTTTGAACGTCAACCGAAAATCGACGTCGTCCAGACTTTGAACGTCAACCGAAAATCGACGTCGTCCAGACTTTGAACGTCAACCGAAAATCGACGTCGTCCAGACTTTGAACGTCAACCGAAAATCGACGTCGTCCAGACTTTGAACGTCAACCGAAAATCGACGTCGTCCAGACTTTGAACGTCAACCGAAAATCGACGTCGTCCAGACTTTGAACGTCAACCGAAAATCGACGTCGTCCAGACTTTGAACGTCAACCGAAAATCGACGTCGTCCAGACTTTGAACGTCAACCGAAAATCGACGTCGTCCAGACTTTGAACGTCAACCGAAAATCGACGTCGTCCAGACTTTGAACGTCAACCGAAAATCGACGTCGTCCAGACTTTGAACGTCAACCGAAAATCGACGTCGTCCAGACTTTGAACGTCAACCGAAAATCGACGTCGTCCAGACTTTGAACGTCAACCGAAAATCGACGTCGTCCAGACTTTGAACGTCAACCGAAAATCGACGTCGTCCAGACTTTGAACGTCAACCGAAAATCGACGTCGTCCAGACTTTGAACGTCAACCGAAAATCGACGTCGTCCAGACTTTGAACGTCAACCGAAAATCGACGTCGTCCAGACTTTGAACGTCAACCGAAAATCGACGTCGTCCAGACTTTGAACGTCAACCGAAAATCGACGTCGTCCAGACTTTGAACGTCAACCGAAAATCGACGTCGTCCAGACTTTGTCCAGACTTGAACGTCAACGTCCTCCAAACTTTGAACGTCAACCGAAATCAACGTCGCCCAGACTTTGAACATCAACCAAAAACAACGACGACCAAATACTAAATCACGAAGTCGTCCAAGTGAATAACATCAACCGAATCATGACTTCGTCCAAATAGACAACACCATCTGAATCATGGAGTCGTCCAAATGAAAAACATCAACCGAAGTCTTCCGCCATAAGTGATAGCGACTCCAGAGCTCAACGGCTAGTCTTTCTGAGTACTGGACTATTCACAACGGTCACATTTTTTGTATGGAAACAAGGAGCCTTCAAGATAAAGAGCATATTACAGACGCAAGTATAAAAAAGGAGAACTGTAGCTCAAGAGAAGAACTTTTGCGAATTTGATTTATTCTTCCACATAATTCTCACAAGCTCACTTTCCTGTATTACTCTTCTATACTCTACATCTCTCTGCTTCTAAACTTGAGATTTGACTTTTGAGAGAGTGTAACACCCGGTTTTATGGGATTATAATATTTTAATAAATAATGGTATTTTTGTAAATATGTTAAATTAAGTTCGTTTTGCAAACGAAAAGTTTTAGTGGAGCCTTGGTAATAAATAGGAATTTATGGTGAAATATGAAAATTTGGAAAAAACGGATCGAGAGTCAATTAACGAAATCAGAGGAGGAAATTAATAGAAAATTTGCAAAAGGGCAAAATGGTCATTTTGATTGGTTAAATGTTATTAAAATACCACAAATCTCTCCCTCCCTCGACACTTAACATTTTCTCCCAAAATTTTCTCCTCCCAGGCGATTTTCTTCTCCCTCGCGTGACACTCCTCTCCGGCGACAAAAGCTTGTTCTCCGGCGACTCGTTCTCCACGATTTCTTCTCCAATCCCGACCCTAGGTATGAGTCTACTGTTTTGGAGCTTTAGGTTTCAATTTCTAGAGTTTAAAACGATTAGGGTTTCGTTTAGAGTCTTTGTGAAATTGTCGGACTAAGTTAAAAATCGTTAGGGTTACCCTATTTATGACCTTAGTCGACGTATTGGAGATTATTGGACGAAGTTAGACGATTTATTGGTGAATGTTAGGGTTTTACAGGTTTGGAGCTTTGGAAAACTCCATTAATGGAGGTTTTGAAATGTCGAGCAATTAGCTCGACAAAATGCCTCAATGAGTTAATTTAAGTTTTAGGAGATTTCCTTAGTTAAGGTTTCGTTAGTTTTGAAGTTTAATGGTTTAAACTCGATTTTTAAATGACGATTGTTATGAATTGCCTTAGGTGAACAACGCTCGAGGATGGAGCTTAAATTTCAACGGACGCGAGGTAAGTTTTCGTGACTTACTTTGGCCGATTTGGCCTACACTATAAGATTTTTTTGATTCGAGGAATTTGGAGATGTTTGATTGTTTTGGGTAATAGGTCAGGTAGTTAGTTTTAGTATAAATTGTGAACTTTTTCGTTCGTTGTTTGTTCCTTTTTGATGTGTTTATAGTATCGCACGTGTCCATGCATCATGTTTTTTTTTTTTAAAAAAAAGCACGAAAAAGAATTCTCATGCATGTTTTCATGAAAAGGTAAAGAAATGTATGTAATGATGGTCATGTCGGTGGCGGTGGTTCAAACATGGCTATCTGGTGGAACATGTTTTCCCCCCGGGTAGATGAAAGGGGCTATCCAACCGCCGGATGTGCCGCTTTTATCTACTGAGAGTGAAGCCCCGGTGACATAAATGAAATGAAATGAATAGCGAAAAGGTAGGACGCATGATTTATGAACTGCACATGCATAGCATTCACGTGCATTCACGTAGACTTACTGAGCCTCTAGCTCACATTATATTTCTATGGTGTAGGTGACTACGAGCAAGGTGAGGACGACGTTCCTCAGCCTGAAGTATGAGCATGTTGATGGAGGGTGGCCCGTGGGAGTGTGCTGGCGCAGTATACGCTATTTTTGACCCGTAGGGATGTAAGTAAATGTTTTGGGGATTTGATAGATAATAGGATAGAAAAATTGTATAGTTGAACATTTTAGGATGCTTGGTAACTGGATAGATAATGTATAGTATTTTGTCGTGTTTTTGATAATTTCAAACAGGTGGAAATGTTCAGTTTTTAAACGGAACCACGCGGTTCGTTTTTATGAAATTTGGTCACATTTTAAATATGTTTTGAATCAGTTTTTGGGTGATTGGTGAAGTGTGGATTGTATGTGGATAGAAGTGTTGTTATGAAAAGTAATTAGAAGAAGTGATGAAGGTGTGGAGTGGAAATGAGGAATCGTTAAGTGTTTAAGTGTGGTGTGCAGGGCAATTGAAGGGAGAAAGAAAAGGGAAGGGAAGAGAAGTGAAGCAGCTCTCTGGATTTCAAAATCCAGAGAGTCTGCCAATCGATCGCCAGAAGGGGCGATCGATCGGCAGAAGATGAGTGGCTCTCTGGAAATTCCAGAGAGTCTGCCAATCGTTCGCCAAAGAAGGGGCGAACAATTGGACCTGGACGATCGATCGACAGAAGAGGAGTGACTCTCTGGAAATTCCAGAGAGTCTGCCAATCGTTCGCCAAAGAAACGACGAACGATTGGACCTCTTTGGCCACGCTCTGGAAGAAATTCCAGAGCGTGTGCCGATCGATCGCCTGTAAAATGGAGATCGATCGGCTGGTGATCGATCGCCTGGTAAGGGGCGATCGATTGCCCTCTTATTTTACACAGCCGATCAATCGGTTGTTCAAAGGCCGATCGATCGGCCTTGCAATATTTTGGGCAGATGCCCTTTTTGCCCTCTGCTTGTTGTTCAATGATTTTACTATGTCTTTATACGTTTTTATCAAATATTTTTCAAAGGATTTCCAACAATTTAGACTTTGACCAATGTAAGAAAAAAAAAGAAAAATTTCACGGGAATTTCGGGTATAAGAATTAGGGTCGTTATAGTTATGGTATCAAAGCCCCCGGGTTTTAAAATTGGTTCTGTAGACTGCTCGACTGCACAGCCACTACGCGGACATCCTTCCTCAACTGTAAGTACGTTTTATTTTATTTCCTTGCTTTTGATTCTTAGAATTGTTTGTTTCAACTTTTATAGGAATTATAGCAAAAATGGTTCAAGGTAGAGATTCTAGGGACAATGCTCTAGATAGGCTGACGGATTTACTCGATTGTCAGGCCCAGCATATGGATCGACAAGCGCAACAGATCGAGAATTTAGTAAACCGTGAAAATCAGAGAGCTCAGGAAATAGTCATTCTGAACAATCACGGCATGGAGAGGTTTCAAAAGCTACAACCTCCAATATTCAACTGTCAATCGTCGGATCCTACTGTTGCGGAGGAATGGATTCGGACGATGGAAGATATGTTAGCCTACACGAAGATTGAGACTGGAGATAAGGTCACGTGCGTTACTTTCCACCTGGCATTGGATGCCTAATTTTGGTGGGATTCGATTAAGGCGACTACGGACGTGACATTGATGGGGTGGGAGTAGTTGAAGACCGTGTTCTTTGATAAAAATTTCAGCCGTACTGTGAGGGCGGCAAAAAGAGCGGAGTTTACACAGCTGAAGCAGACCAGTACAGTTGCGGAATATATTAGAAAGTTTCAGGCCTTATCACGGTTTGCTTCGCGCTTGGTCAGCGACAACGAAGACAAGGTGCAACAGTTTATGGATGGACTAAACCCAGAGATCCAGAAGAATATCATATTGTCTGGCATTTGTGATGTGTCCTATGAAGACATCGCAGCGAGAGCCCTAGAGTTTGAGGCTGCGGAATTGACCTGTGTTAAGCCAAGAGAGCTTGCTAAGGGCTTCTTTCGTGAGATCCAGCCTCAGTTACGGAATTGAGGTTGGCAACCTAAAGGACAACAACCACAGCAACAATAGTAGAGAGGCGTTAAAATGCCTTATGAGGGAGGAAAAGATCAGGACAAGGAGAAGCAAGTTCAATGGGCTACTCAAAAGCCTATTTGTCCCAAATGTCAGAAGGAACATTACGGCGATTGTCGGGTGGGTACCAACAAGTGTTATAGATGCGGAGAGGTTGGCCATTTTATCATGAACTGCCCACAATTAAACCGAAATCAACCAGGCAAAGATTAACAAGGCAGAGACTAGAGGAGAGTTATGCCACGAATCTTCGCCTTTATCGAGCCTCGCGACGTCGACGACGAGGCTCAGCCGTCTGTTATAGCAGGTACTATCTTAGTCATGGGTGTACCAGTATTTTCTTTGATAGACACGGGAGCTACGCACTCCTTCATTTCAATTGCTTGTATGACTAGATTGGGCTTAGAGTCTGAGTTAGCAGAGTGTGAATATAGAGTGATGCTGCCTTCGGGAGCGAATATGCAGTCTGATCATGTTTTCCACGGCAATGTCGTCTCGGTGGGGAACAACACACTCTACGCCCGGTTGATAGTTATGGGCATAGAGTGGTATGATTTGATTTTGGGAATGGACTGGCTGGCACGCCATTTCGCTACCATCGACTGCCGATCCGGATTGGTAACTTTTCGGCCCCTGGATAAGGAAGAGTTTTCATATCAGGCAATAAATAGGTCGAGCTGGTCGCCTATTTCCTATTCCATGAAGGTCCGAGAGCAGTTTAAGGGAAAATGCTCAATTTATCTTGCTACAGTGGTTGATACTCAGTTGCTTAATAGGGTAAAGCCAGAAGACCTAGAATTTTGCAAAAATCTTCCTTGACGATCTTCCCAGATTACCGCCGGATAGAGAGATCGAGTTTGTTATTGATGTTTATCTAGGCTCAGGGCCTGTGTCGAAGAATCCATATAGACTGGCACCTGCTGAACTAAAGGAGCTGAAGACTCAGTTAGAGGAGTTGTTAGACAAGGGGTTCATTCGGGCAAGTTTCTCTCCATGGGGTGTGCCTGTTTTGTTTGTTAAGAAGAAAGAAGGAACTCTCCGAATATGAGTTGATTACAGAGAGTTGAATAAGCTAACGGTGAATAATAAGTATCCACTACCCCGGATTGACTATTTGTTTGACCAACTACAGGGTGCCCGAGTGTTTTCGAGGATTGACCTACGCTCGGTTATTATTAGTTGAAGGTCCGGAGGGAAGATGTTCAGAAAACGGCCTTTCGAACGAGGTATGGACATTACGAATTCCATGTTTTTAAGGAGTATTTAGACAAGTTTATTGTTATCTTCATTGATGACATCTTGATCTATTCGAAGACAAAGGAAGAGTACGAGGAGCATTTACAGATTGTTCTTAGGACTTTATGTCAGCACCAATTGTATCCGAAGTTCTCTAAGTGCAAGTTTTGGCTGGATCGAATTGGTTTTCTTGGCCATATCATATCTCAGGAAGGAATCTTAGTGGATCCAGCTAAGATCGAAGTTGTCAGGGATTGGCCAAAGCCTAAAAATGTGCGAGAGGTACGTGAATTTCTTAGATTGGCCGGATATTACAGGAAGTTCATCGAGGGATTTTCAAAGATTGCAGTCCCTTTTTCGCGTTTGACCAGGAAGAATGAAAAGTTTGTATGGTCTGCTGCATGTGAAAAGAGCTTCAATGAGCTGAAACAAAGATTGACTACAGCACCAGTGTTAACATTGCCTGTTGAAGGTGATAAGTTCAGTATTTACTACGATTCTTCAAAGATTGGACTTGGGTGTGTGTTGATGCAGGAGGGTAGGGTCATTGCTTATGCTTCTAGGCATTTAAAGCCGTACGAACAAAACTATCCAAGACATGACCTTGAGCTTGCAGCGGTTATCTTTGCTTTAAAAATCTAGAGACACTATCTGTATGGGCAGCAGTGTGAGGTGTTCTCCGATCACAGGAGCTTAATGTATTTGTTTACGCAGAAAGAACTTAATATGCGACAGTGAAGGTGGTTGGAGTTCGTTAAAGATTATGATTTTAAAATTAAATACACCCAGGGAAAGCAAATAAAGTCGCAGACGCTTTGAGCAGGATGCCTTCTACTAGTCAGCCTTCACTTGCATCGATGTCGGTAATGCTAAGGTCTGAGATTGAGAGGTTTGATATGGAGATTGTGGCCGAGTTGTCCACTATGCTCACAAACATTTCTCTTAGGCTGACAATGATTGACAAACTCCGAGAAGCTCAGAAGGAAGATTTGGAGTATGAGAGATATCGATTGAGCATGACATCTGAGGACCCGTACGATTTTATCTTGTCGGATGATGGCGTATTGAGATTCAGGCATAGGTGGTATGTGCCTAGTAATGAGGAGATGAAGAGAGAAATCTTAACCGAGGAACACTCCTCAGCATACTCAGTGAATCCGGGGAGCACAAAATGTACAGAGACCTGAGACAACATTTCTGGTGGCCGAACATGAAGAGGGAGATTGCCAGATATGTGAAATCCTGCTAGTTTGTCAACAGGTTAAGGCAGAACACCAAAGGCCAGCCGGAACCTTACAGCCACTGCCGATTCTAGAGTGGAAATGGGAGCAAATCTCTATGGATTTCATTGTTGGACTCCCGAGAACGACGAAAGAGCACGATGGCATCTGGGTGATTGTGGACCGTTTGACAAAGACGACCCACTTCCTATCAGTGAAGATGACCTATTCTATGGATCAGCTCACCGAGCTGTATGTGCAGGAGATCGTCAGGTTACACGGAGTGCCTATTTTGATTGTCTCCGATAGAGACGCCAGATTTACTTCAAAGTTCTGGAAGAGTTTACATAAGGCTATGGGAACTCAGTTGAATTTTAGCACGGCGTTTCATCCTCAGACTGACGGACAGACAGAAAGAACAAATCAAATTCTTGAGGATATACTTAGAGCTTGCATGCTGGAGTTTCAGGGCTCGTGGAGTCGATATTTGCCCTTGATTGAGTTCTCGTACAACAACAGCTTCCAGACTACGATTGGCATGGCTCCGTACGAAGTATTGTATGGTCGAAAGTGTAGGTCTCCGTGATACTGGGACGAGGTTGGCGAAGCTAGTATAATCGGCCCAGATATTTTGCAGCAAACAGCGGAGAAGATCGCTATTATTAGACAACGTATCGAGATAGCACTGAGCTGCCAAAAGAGCTATGCAGACACTAGATGGAGAAACTTGGAGTTCGATGAGGGAGATGATGTATATATGAAGATTTCTCCATTTAAGGGTGTTATGCAGTTAGGAAGAAGAGGCAAGTTGAACCCTCGTTATATGGGGACTTTTCCTATTTTGAAGAGAATCGGGACTATGGCGTACAGGTCGTAGCTCCCGGCATCCATGGAAGGTATTCACAATGTGTTTCACGTGTCCATGCTCAGAAAATGCGTGCGTGATCCATCACACGTCATAGAGACAAGGGAGATCGAAGTGCAACCAACGCTAACCTACGTGAAAAAGCCGGTACGAATTCTACAGTCCTTTATCAAAGTGTTGCGCAATAAGGAGATCCCGCTAGTAAAGGTCCTATGGCAGAATCACGGTGTAGAGGAAGCTACTTGGGAGAGGCAGCAGGATATGATGTCGAAGTATCCTGAACTATTTTGATAGTCAAATTTTGAGGACAAAATTTTAATTAAGGTGGATGGAATGTAACACCCAGTTTTACGGGATTATAATATTTTAATAAATAATGGTATTTTTCTAAATATGTCAAATTAAGTCCGTTTTGCGAGCGAAAAGTTTTAGTGGAGCCTTGGTAATAAATAGAAATTTATGGTGAAATATGAAAATTTGGAGAAAACGGATCGAGAGATCAATTAACGAAATCAGAGAAGGAAATTAATAGAAAATTTGCTAAATGACAAAATGGTCATTTTGATTGGTTAAATGTTAGTAAAATACCACAAATCTCTCCCTCCCTCGACACTTAACATTTTCTCCCAAAATTTTCTCCTCCCAGGCGATTTTTTTCTCCCTCGCACGACCCTTCTCTCCGGCGACAAAAGCTTGTTCTCCGGTGACTCGTTCTCCACGATTTCTTCTCCAATCCCGACCCTAGGTATGAGTCTACTGTTTTGGAGCTTTAGGTTTTGATTTCTAGAGTTTAAAACAATTAGGGTTTTGTTTAGGGTTTTTGTGAAATTGTCAGATTAAGTTAAAAATCGTTAGGGTTACCCTATTTATGACCCTAGTCGACGTATTGGTGATTATTGGACAAAGTTAGACGATTTATTGGTGAATGGTAGGGTTTTAGAGGTTTGGAGATTTGGAAAACTCCATTAATGGAGGTTTTGAAATGTCGAGCATGAATTGCTCGACAAAATTCCTTAATGAGTTAATTTAAGTTTTAGGAGATTTCCTTAGTTAAATTTTCGTTAGTTTGGAAGTTTAATGGTTTAAAATCGATTTTTAAACGACGATTGTTGTGAATTGCCTTAGGTGAACAACGCTCGAAGACGGAGCTTAAATTTCAACGGACGCGAGATTAGTTTTCGTGACTTACTTTGGCCGATTTGACCTATACCATAAGATTTTGTTGATTCAAGGAATTTGGAGATGTTTGATTGTTTTGGGTAATAGGTCAGGTAGTTAGTTTTAGTATAAATTGTGAACGTTTTTGTTCGTTGCTTGTTCTATTTTGATGTGTTTATAGTATCGCACGTGTCCATGCATCATGGTTTTTTTTTTTTAAAAAAAAAGCACGAAAAAGAATTCTCATGCATGTTTTCATGAAAAGGTAAAGAAATGTATGTAATGATGGTCATGTCGGTGGCGGTGGTTCAAACATGGCTGTCCAGTGGAGCATGTTTTCCCCCCGGGTAGATGAAAGGGGCTATCCAACCGCCGGATGTGCCGCTTTTATCTACTGAGAGTGAATCCCCGGTGACATAAAAAAAATGAAATGAATAGCGAAAAGGTAGGATGCATGATTTATGAACTTCACATGCATAGCATTCACGTGCATTCACATAGACTTACTGAGCTCCTAGCTCACATTATATTTCTATGGTGTGGGTGACTACGAGCAAGGTGAGGACGACATTCCTCAGCCTGAAGTATGAGCATGTTGATGGAGGGTGGCTCGTGGGAGTGTGCTGGCGCAGTCGACGCTATTTTTGACCCGTGGGGATGTAAGTAAATGTTTTAGGAATGTGATAGATAATAGGATAGGAAAATTGTATAGTTGAACATTTTAGGATGGTTGGTAACTGGATAGATAATGTATAGTATTTTGTCGTGTTTTTTGATAATTTCAAACATATGGAAATGTTCAGTTTTTAAACGGAACCACGCGGTTCATTTTTATGAAATTTGGTCACGTTTTAAATATGTTTTGAGTCAATTTTTAGGTGATTGGTTGAGTGTGGATTGTATGTGGGTAGAAGTGTTGTTATGAAAAGTAATTAGAAGAAGTGATGAAAGTGTGGAGTGGAAATGAGGAATTGTGAAGTGTTTAAGTGTGGTGTGCATGGCAATTGAAGGGAGAAAGAAAAGGGAAGGGAAGAGAAGTGAAGCAGCTCTCTGGATTTCAAAATCCAGAGAGTCTGTCAATCGATCGCCTGGAGGGGCGATTGATCGGCAGAAGAGGAGTGACTCTCTGGAAATTCCAGAGAGTCTGCCGATCGTTCGCCGAAGAAGGGGTGAACGATCGGACCTTTTTGGCCACGCTCTGGAAGAAATTCCAGAGCGTGTGCCAATCGATCGCCTGTAAAAGGGCGATCGATCAGCTGGTGATAGATCGCGAGGGGCGATCTATCGCCTGGTAAGAGGGAGATCGATCGCGAGGGGCGATCGATCGCCTGGTAAGGGGGAGATCGATCGCCCCCTTATTTTACACAGCTGATCGATCGGCTGTTCAAGGGCCGATCGATCTGCCATGCAATATTTTGGGTAGATGCCCTTTTTGCCCTCTGCTTGTTGTTCGACGATTTTACTAAGTGTTTATACGTTTTTATCAAATAGTTTTCAAAGGATTTCCAGCAATTTAGACTTTGACAAATGTTAGAAAAAAATGAAAAATTTCACGGGAATTTCGGTATAAGAATTAGGGTCGTTACAGAGAGTGTAGTCCAGTTCTGTACTACTCAAACTTTACAAACCTGAAGGCAGTGGATTGACGCCCGTGAAGTTCAATTCAAAGTCTTAAGGTTGTAGATCGACTTCCGTGAAGCTCGATCTGGAAATCTCATTGAGGAGAAGTTAAGAATCTTTAAGATGGAAAAACCTTGAAGCGTGGACGTAGATAAGTTTGGCCGAACCACGAAAAAACTCTCGGTGTCAATTTCTCTATCTCTGTTTTTTACTTCCATTTTGTTTATGTTTACTATTAGTGTAAATAAATAAATTAATAAAATTAAGTGACTAGTCTGATGGAGAAAATTAAGTTTCTAAATAAACAATTAGGCGAGAATTTCTAATTCATCCCCCCTCTTAGACAATCACGATCTTACAATTGGTATCAGAGCTTGGTTAAGATTGTCTATATAGTGACAAAATTAGAAATGACATTCAACACCAACACTGCACATGTAGAAAGGGCAATCTATCTCTAGACCTTTATTTTTTGATGGTAATGATTATGTATACTGGAAGTCTCGGATAAGAATCTTATTCAGACTATGGAATATGACGTTTGAAATATTATAGAGAATGGTCCATTTTGAGCTATGAAAACTGAGAATGAGATTAGTGTCTCTAAGGCCCCTCATGAATTAACTGAGTCCGATAAAAAGAACCTAAGTTTAAATACCAAAGCAATTAACACCTTATACTGTGCTCTAAACAGGAATGAGTTTAATAGAGTACAAGGTTGTGATAGTGCTCAAGAAATTTGGCACTTACTAGAGATTACACATGAGGGAACCAATCAGGTTAAAGAGAATAAATTGAGCATGCTTGTACACGAATATGAACTTTTTTCAATGGAGAAGGATGAGACTATTTCCTCTATGTTTACTCGTTTTACTAACATAACTAAAGGCTTAAAAGTTCTTGGAAAGACTTATTCAGGTGAAGAACTTGTGAGAAAGATTCTTCGGTGCTTACCAAGAGCTTGGCAACCCAAGGTGATAGCCATCTAAGAGGAAAAAGATCTCAAAGTGATGAAACTTGAAGAACTCATTGGATCTTTCATGACACATGAGATCACAATTAGCAAATGAGAAATAAGATCTCAAGGACAAGGAGATCTTCAAAAGAAAGGACATTGCACTCAAAGCTTCCTCAAGCAAGCAGGAAGAATCAGAGGAGGAAGATGATGATGAAGATATAGCTCTCATCACTAGGAGATTCAGCAAATTCCTCCAACGGAAGATGATGCAAGGGAGGAAATTTTCAAAGGGAGAAAAGCCACAAAAGGAGAAGGAAATTACATGCATTGAGTGTAGGAAGCCGGGTCACATCAAGACCGAGTGTCCACAAACAAAGAAGAATCCCAAGAAATTCAAGAAAGAGCCATGAAGGCCACTTGAGATGACAGTGAGGGAGATACATCTTCAGAAGATGAGGAAGTTGCCAACCTCTGCTTCATGGCACACGATAATGAGGTTAGCATTTCTTCTAGTGATAGTGAAACTGATGATTATGGTGATCTGATTGATGCTTTTAATGATTTATTTAAGCAATTTGGCATGCTTAAGTCAAAATATAAACTGTTGAAAAAGGAAAATTGTAACTTAATTGAGAAGCATGCTAAAGAGATAAGTTTTCATGAAAAGGAGATAGTTGATCTTAAGAATAGAAAAGAAAACTTAAATAACATTGTTCTGAAATTTACTAATGGCAGCAAAAACCTGAATATGCTATTAGGGAGCCAGAGAGTTACATTTGATAAAGCTGGTTTAGGATATAATAGGTTTAGTAAAAAGAAAGTATATAAGAATCGTCTACTTGTCATGCATGCAATGAAGTAGGACATAAATCCTATGAATGTCATCTAAAACTAGGAAAAACTAAACCTTGTAGGGGATTGCAATGGGTTCCTAAGGGAACTAGACCTAACTCTAGAACTCAAAAGATTTGGGTACCAAAGAAGACAACTTGATCTTCTGTTTTGTAGGTTGAAGTTTCTCCCACAAAGAATCAGTGGTACATCGACAGTGGATGCTCGAGGCATATGACGGGAGACTCAACCAAGTTTGCCTTTGTCAACAAGAAGAAAGAGAATGTCACCTTTGGTGGAAATCAAAAAGGAAAAATTGTTGGCATCGGCAATATAGGTAATCCTGCCAACCCTATTATTATAGAAAATATTTTGTTAGTTGAAGGGCTAAAACACAATCTGCTTAGCATCAGTCAATTGTGTGACAAAGGTTATAAAGTAACATTTAAATCAAATGCATGTGTGATTAAAGACATTTCAAATAGCAATGTTCTGTTTAAAGGCTATAGAAAAGAAAATGTCTATATTATTGATCTGGATAATTTTGAGCATGTTGATGAAAAATGTTTTGCTGTAAATTCTTCAAATGATAGATGGACTTGACATAGAAGACTAGGTCACGTAGGAATGAATACCTTAGCTAAGATTGCTAAGGAGAATTTAGTTAGAGGAATTCCAAAAATATCCTTTGAGAAGGATAAAATCTGTGAAGCTTGCCAAATGGGCAAGCAAGTCAAAAGCTCCTTTACATCAAAGAAAGCAATTTCTACATCCAAGCCTCTCCAACTACTTCACATGGACCTCTTCGATCCATCAAATATTGCTAGTCTAGGAGGCAAACATTATGCCTTTGTCATTGTAGATGACTTCTCTAGGTTCACTTAGGTATTCTTCCTCAAGTCAAAAGATGAAACTTTTGATACCTTCTTTAGTTTTAGGAAGAGAGTTCAAAATGAAAAGGAGCTCACCATTGTTGCTATTCGTAGTGATCATGGTGGAGAATTTGAGAATGAAAAATTTGAACTCTTGTGTTTCAAATATGAAATTGAGCACAATTTCTCTTCTCCTAAGACCCCTCAACAAAATGGAGTTGTTGAGAGGAAAAATCGTTCTCTTCAAGAGCTGGCTCGGACCATGCTCAAAGAGAATTCACTTCCAAAATACTTCTGGGCAGAAGCTGTTTCCACAGCTTGCTATGTGTTAAATCAGGTCTCCATAAGACCTATTCTAGAGAAAACTCCTTATGAGCTTTGGAATGGAAAAACTCCCTGTGTCAAGTACTTTAGAGCATTTGGATGTAAGTACTTCATTCTAAACACTAAGGATAATTTGAAAAAATTCGATTCCAAATCTGATCTTGGAATTTTTCTTGGTTATTCCCTATCCAGTAAGACATATAGGGTCTTCAACAAAAGGACTCTTGTTGTAGAAGAATCCATGCATGTCGATTTTGATGAGACCCCTCAACCGACAATCAATGTGAATGAGGATGATACTTTAGAAAAGCAACCGGATTCTTTCTCCTTAGACAAGCCTACAGAAACCTTTCAAGGAGTAAATTCCCGAGAACCTTCTTCAAGTTCCTTAGAAATTGTCCCAGTCAAGGATGAAGATGCTGCTCTGCCTAGAGATTGGAAATTTGTCAAAAATCATCCCTTAGATGAAGTTTTAGGTGACCCTTCCTTAGGAGTGAAGACTAGATCTTCTCTTAGAAATCTCTGTGCCAATGTGGAATTTATTTTACAAGTTGAACCTAAGAAATTTGAGGAAGTAGAGCTAGATGAAAACTGGATTGTGGCTATGCAGGAAGAGCTAAATCAATTTGAAAGAAACAATATTTAGGAACTTGTTCCAAAACCAAAGGATCATCCAATTATTGGAACTAAATGGGTGTTTAAAACAAGAAGGATGAAAATGGTATAGTCATTAGAAATAAAGCTAGATTGGTTGCCAAAGGATACAACCAAGAAATGAGGATAGATTTTGAGGAAACCTTTGCCCCTATAGCCCGTCTAGAATCCATTAGGATGCTTCTAGCATATGCTTGTTTCAAGAATTTCACTCTTTTTCAAATGGATGTCAAGAGTGCATTTTTGAATGGGTATATTTTAGAAGAAGTTTATGTGGAGCAACCCCAAGGTTTCGAAGACTATGAGAAACCTGATCATGTGTACAAACTTAGGAAAGCCTTGTATGGTTTAAAACAAGCTCGTAGAGCCTGGTAGGATAGGTTGAAGACCTTCCTTAAGGAAATGAAGTTTAAAAAGGGAAAAACTGATTCAACCTTATTCACTATGCAAAAAGGAGAAGATATTCTCATAGTACAAATCTATATTGATGATATTGTTTTTGGCTCAACTAATGTTGCACTCTGTGATGAATTTGCTTCATTGATGCAGAGTGAATTTGAAATGAGTATGATGGAAGAGTTGAGATTTTTCTTAGGACTACAACTCAGACAAACCCCCAATGGGATCCTGTTAAATCAAGAAAAATATATTAAGGATCTCCTGAAGAAATTTGTTCTAAATTCTTCAAAGCCTTCTAGAACTCTCATGAGTACCACAATCAAATTGAATAAGGATGAAAACGGAATAAGTGTGGATATTAAAAAATATCGTGGTATGATTGGATCTCTTTTATATCTAATAGTTAGTAGGCCAGATATCCTCTATAGTGTATGTCTCTGTGCTAGGTTCCAAGCTGCCTCTAAGGAATCTCACTTAAATGCAGTAAAGAGGATACTCAAGTATTTAAGTGGAACTCATAATCTAGGTTTATGGTATCCTAAAGGCACTTCCTTGGAGTTAGTAGGATATTCAAACTCCCGATTATGCCGGTAGTCTTGTCGATAGGAAAAGCACAAGTGGAACGTGCCAATTCTTAGGTGAGTCTCTTGTGTCATGGTATTCGAAGAAGCAGAATTCAGTTGCACTTTCAACGGCTGAAAGTGAATATAATGCTGCAGGAAGTTGTTGTGCACAAGTTCTTTGGATGAAACAAACACTAGAAGACTATAACCTTTTCTATGATAGGATTATCATTCGGTGTGACAACACAAATGCCATCAATATTTCCAAGAATCCCATTCAGCACTATAGAACCAAACATATTGAGATAAGATATCACTTTATTAGAGATCACGTTCAAAAGGGTGATATCAATTTGGATTTTGTCAATTCATCCGACCAATTAGTAGATATATTTACAAAACCTTTGGATGAAAAGACCTTCAGGGATATTCGGATTCATTTAGGTCTAATTAGGTGTGAAAAGTCTTGAACGATCTACATCATTAAAATTCTATCTCTCTAGTCTGAGGCCTTAGGAAATACATCGACCGCATCACTTTATGTAGTTGACGATATAGGAAACGGTCGAAGTTCAAATCGGTTGATGTCAGCTCATTGCCTATTTAAATCTACCTTCGGTTTATAGAAACCCTACATTTTCTCCAGAGCGCGAAAAATTTTTCAAACACCGTTCCTCTTCTCTCAACTCTTCATTTCCTATTCTCTCATCTCCTGTCGCCTCCTTTCATCTTTCAAATCTAAGAATGGCATCATCTTCCAATCCTGGATTAACCTTCTCGAGGAAGAAGCAGAAGTCTGGACAACCTGCAACTTTTGAACCTGTCGCACAGCCTCCTCCTCTTGAATGGCCCACTCATCAATTTGTCTCTGAGGCTGCACTGGGTAGGTACTTTACTGATTTTGAAACGAAACCTATTATTAGAAGCAGAGGGGTAGTTTTTGAGGATCTATCTGGTTTGAATTTGGAGCAATCTTTCCTTGCTTATGATGTTTTATGCGAACTTAGAGTATTCTACTTCTCCGCTTGTCATTAGAAGTTATGTGTATGGTAGACACATTGAGCTGACTCAAGGGAAAATTCATGAGATTCTAGACTGTGCATTTCTGAATGACAAGCCTAAGTATTTTGAATCCTCCAAAGAGCCTTCCTTTGTTGGAAAGCCAGAAGGAGTAGCTTTAGCCAGATTAATTTCTAAGAATCCAAACAATACTTCCTTAAAACTCAAGGGCAAGGATTTGAACATAAGAGCCCGAGTTTTTCATCTAATGGTCAATTACAACATTCTGCCGAGAGATGGCCATCATGACCATGTTGGTGGAATGGATGTGTTCATTCTCTCTAAGTTCTTCTGCAACGAACCATTTCACCTTGGCTACGTGATTCTGAGAAGAATCCTTCAGGTTGTCAAGACCGCTTCAAAATCCCTTCCATATAATCTTCTTTTGATGAAAATCTTCCATCGATATGGTGTTCCGATACCGGCTGAAGACAAGCCAATATTGCTCAAGAACACTCATCTTTTCACTGCCTCCACCTTGCTGCGCATGGGAATTGAAAGAAATCAGCAGGGTATCTTAGTTGACAAGGAATCTCGAAAGAGGCGAAGGATGATATTGATGGAGGATGACGAAGAGACGTCTGCTCCTCAAGACGACACTCTTATTCCTGTTTTTGTAACGCCCCTGAGTTTTCTGAACTCGGTTCGCTACTCAAGATACTGAACCGAACTATAGGATTTTTGAGAAAATTCTAAAGCTTCACTCAATGGACAAAATTTGACAATTTACAAGGTAAACATTGAAAATTTGCAGCGGAAAATCATTTGAGCAGAACAGAGTTGAGCAAAACCATGAAACCACGTTTGAATAATCAGTTATAATATTAAGAAATAATTCAGCCAAAAGAAATGAAGGCTTAAGTGTGAAATACTTAAAATTCGTAAAAGTCAAACACATCTTCCGCTGAACAAAGTCAGCGGTAGAGGCAGAAACAGTAACAGAAGGCTTCTACTGCCAAACAGTGTCAGCGGTAGAAGTAGGGACAAAAGTGATATGAACCTAAGATATTAGAAGTTATTAGCGACAATTTTTCCTTTGTGGTCCTCCCTCGGGTTTGGCTTCTCTCCTTTCCAATTTGGTTTCCACGAACTATTTGACGCTGTGTTTACCTTTGCACTTTTCTTGGCATTTAGTTGTCGTTCGATTTTGATCGCCTTGTGTAGTAATTCCTCCATGTCCAAATAGTGTTGTAAATCTACTATGTCGGCATCTCTCGATTAAGTCCTCCCACAAACCTTGCCATTGTGCTTCTCCGCGTTAACATTGGACTTTTATCATGGCCATCTCCATTTCTTTATAATACTCCTCCACACTTTTATATCCTTGAGTAAGACCTTGAAGTTTCCCGACACAAATCCTATAGTAATATGGATGGGACGTACCTTTTTCTCATAATTGTTTTTACACTTTCCCATGTGCGGATTGGGGTTTCTCCGTTTCGTCTCCGAGTTTTGACTAGTTGATCCACCCAATGCTGGCATAATCGTGAACTCCATTGTGACCAACCTAACCTTTTTTCCTCCGTGTAGTTTCGAGTACTCGAGTAAAGAATCGACTTTCCTTTCCCATTCCAAATAGGCTTCGGGATCACTTTTCCCTTGAAAGGCTGGATGTTAACCTTGATATCACTAAGATCTCCATCTTCTCGATCGTTCCTATCGTATCTTTCCTTTCGGTATGGTTTTTCATCATGGTCATAGTAGTCGTAAAACTTTTTTCCCACGAGGATTGGTAGGTGACGGTATCTCCAACGTTCCAATTTAAATGACTGAATTGAAATGCGGAAATTTAAATGACTGAATTGAAATGCGGAAATTTAAATGACTGAATTGAAATGCGGAAATTTAAATGACTGAATTGAAATGCGGAAATTTAAATGACTGAATTGAAATGCGGAAATTTAAATGACTGAATTGAAATGCGGAAATTTAAATGACTGAATTGAAATGCGGAAATTTAAATGACTGAATTGAAATGCGGAAATTTAAATGACTGAATTGAAATGCGGAAATTTAAATGACTGAATTGAAATGCGGAAATTTAAATGACTGAATTGAAATGCGGAAATTTAAATGACTGAATTGAAATGCGGAAATTTAAATGACTGAATTGAAATGCGGAAATTTAAATGACTGAATTGAAATGCGGAAATTTAAATGACTGAATTGAAATGCGGAAATTTAAATGACTGAATTGAAATGCGGAAATTTAAATGACTGAATTGAAATGCGGAAATTTAAATGACTGAATTGAAATGCGGAAATTTAAATGACTGAATTGAAATGCGGAAATTTAAATGACTGAATTGAAATGCGGAAATTTAAATGACTGAATTGAAATGCGGAAATTTAAATGACTGAATTGAAATGCGGAAATTTAAATGACTGAATTGAAATGCGGAAATTTAAATGACTGAATTGAAATGCGGAAATTTAAATGACTGAATTGAAATGCGGAAATTTAAATGACTGAATTGAAATGCGGAAATTTAAATGACTGAATTGAAATGCGGAAATTTAAATGACTGAATTGAAATGCGGAAATTTAAATGACTGAATTGAAATGCGGAAATTTAAATGACTGAATTGAAATGCGGAAATTTAAATGACTGAATTGAAATGCGGAAATTTAAATGACTGAATTGAAATGCGGAAATTTAAATGACTGAATTGAAATGCGGAAATTTAAATGACTGAATTGAAATGCGGAAATTTAAATGACTGAATTGAAATGCGGAAATTTAAATGACTGAATTGAAATGCGGAAATTTAAATGACTGAATTGAAATGCGGAAATTTAAATGACTGAATTGAAATGCGGAAATTTAAATGACTGAATTGAAATGCGGAAATTTAAATGACTGAATTGAAATGCGGAAATTTAAATGACTGAATTGAAATGCGGAAATTTAAATGACTGAATTGAAATGCGGAAATTTAAATGACTGAATTGAAATGCGGAAATTTAAATGACTGAATTGAAATGCGGAAATTTAAATGACTGAATTGAAATGCGGAAATTTAAATGACTGAATTGAAATGCGGAAATTTAAATGACTGAATTGAAATGCGGAAATTTAAATGACTGAATTGAAATGCGGAAATTTAAATGACTGAATTGAAATGCGGAAATTTAAATGACTGAATTGAAATGCGGAAATTTAAATGACTGAATTGAAATGCGGAAATTTAAATGACTGAATTGAAATGCGGAAATTTAAATGACTGAATTGAAATGCGGAAATTTAAATGACTGAATTGAAATGCGGAAATTTAAATGACTGAATTGAAATGCGGAAATTTAAATGACTGAATTGAAATGCGGAAATTTAAATGACTGAATTGAAATGCGGAAATTTAAATGACTGAATTGAAATGCGGAAATTTAAATGACTGAATTGAAATGCGGAAATTTAAATGACTGAATTGAAATGCGGAAATTTAAATGACTGAATTGAAATGCGGAAATTTAAATGACTGAATTGAAATGCGGAAATTTAAATGACTGAATTGAAATGCGGAAATTTAAATGACTGAATTGAAATGCGGAAATTTAAATGACTGAATTGAAATGCGGAAATTTAAATGACTGAATTGAAATGCGGAAATTTAAATGACTGAATTGAAATGCGGAAATTTAAATGACTGAATTGAAATGCGGAAATTTAAATGACTGAATTGAAATGCGGAAATTTAAATGACTGAATTGAAATGCGGAAATTTAAATGACTGAATTGAAATGCGGAAATTTAAATGACTAACTGAATTGAAATGCAGACATTTAAATGGACCTCTCCTCTCCCTCACGTGTTTACACTCGTTCAATGTCACTTCACTCGTGTTTCGCTCGAAATTTTGACTTTTATAAGATAATCTCACACTCTTGCCTTTTACCACTTAATCTCTTCTTTAGGTTCTTAAAGTTAGAACCCAATCAAGATGTAATCCAACAAGTATAACGTGAAAATTTCAAAATTTCAAACTTAAAATCCAACTTTCGAGAATAGATTAAAGTCAAACCACTAAAGGTGTTTGCTAGAATCGATCTCTGGATATAACGTTTTGAGAAGCTTGAATAGTTTCCGATTGTGAATCCTCGATACTAATGAGGTATTATCACGAATTTTTCTTTGAAACCCGGCAAACTTGCAAAAAATAGAAATACGACTTGAGATTCGGATGCTAGTGTTCGAGACAAGCAAAGATATGTCTTTCTCGATTGGCAGTACAAAAGAAGTTTCTCGTTATTAACAAACGAGAGCTCCTTTTTTTTACGGAATTTTTGGAATTTTTTTTTTTTGAATTTCCGGAATTTTTTTTTTTTTTGAACTAAAACGAAAGTAAAAGAATCAAAAGGTTTTATGGAGAAGAAAAGAAGAATAACGAGAAAGATAAAGATAGCTTCTCTGAATCGAAGAACCTTCTCTCTGATACCAAATGATATGAACCTAAGATATTAGAGATCTTAGACCCAACACGCAATACGGAATTCAAAGGGAATAATGCCTTTATTGATTCGAAAGAATAAGAAGAAGGAATTTGACCCTAATCGATAGATAGCGATGGAACCAAAGTTATCAGAAAAGTAGTTAGACCCGAACCAAACTCGTTGGTTGAACCTAAGCTATCAAGTTCGATCTTTTCAAGAATACACTTGAAGAAGATCAAGTTCTAATCCAAGAACTCAAGAAGAGAATTATAAGGATTTCACCTCAAAGCAAAAGCTTAATAAAAATCAAATTTATTCAAAAAGTACCTAAAATCTATTACAAGCCTCCCTTAATAGGCAGAGGATAAAAACTAATAAGGTAATAACATAATTAGAATAATCAAAATATCCTAATTAGACAATAGAAAAGTTTCCAAAATAAGAGAAGGAAAATTGGAAAGTGGACTTCTACTGAAGACATCTTCTGATGACTTCTACTGAAGACATCTTCTGATGACTTCTACTGAAGACATCTTCTGATGACTTCTACTGAAGACATCTTCTGATGACTTCTACTGAAGACATCTTCTGATGACTTCTACTGAAGACATCTTCTGATGACTTCTACTGAAGACATCTTCTGATGACTTCTACTGAAGACATCTTCTGATGACTTCTACTGAAGACATCTTCTGATGACTTCTACTGAAGACATCTTCTGATGACTTCTACTGAAGACATCTTCTGATGACTTCTACTGAAGACATCTTCTGATGACTTCTACTGAAGACATCTTCTGATGACTTCTACTGAAGACATCTTCTGATGACTTCTACTGAAGACATCTTCTGATGACTTCTACTGAAGACATCTTCTGATGACTTCTACTGAAGACATCTTCTGATGACTTCTACTGAAGACATCTTCTGATGACTTCTACTGAAGACATCTTCTGATGACTTCTACTGAAGACATCTTCTGATGACTTCTACTGAAGACATCTTCTGATGACTTCTACTGAAGACATCTTCTGATGACTTCTACTGAAGACATCTTCTGATGACTTCTACTGAAGACATCTTCTGATGACTTCTACTGAAGACATCTTCTGATGACTTCTACTGAAGACATCTTCTGATGACTTCTACTGAAGACATCTTCTGATGACTTCTACTGAAGACATCTTCTGATGACTTCTACTGAAGACATCTTCTGATGACTTCTACTGAAGACATCTTCTGATGACTTCTACTGAAGACATCTTCTGATGACTTCTACTGAAGACATCTTCTGATGACTTCTACTGAAGACATCTTCTGATGACTTCTACTGAAGACATCTTCTGATGACTTCTACTGAAGACATCTTCTGATGACTTCTACTGAAGACATCTTCTGATGACTTCTACTGAAGACATCTTCTGATGACTTCTACTGAAGACATCTTCTGATGACTTCTACTGAAGTCTTTATTTTTGAGACTCGTTTTGGGCTTCTTTTCCAGTCCTTGCTTCTTCATCAACACTTAGTAATATTAGTGCTCGTTGCACATTTTGTGATGATTCCTTTCTTGGATGTCTTTGATTAAAATTGTAGTCTTTTTGTTTATTTTCTTCGTTCTTGATCTCGTCATTGGTCCTCCTATATTCATCAATTGATCTTGGCTCCCTATTGCTTCTTGATTGTCCTTAGTTGCTCCTTTGACTACATCAAAAAGACTCAGCGGTAGAAGCAGAGACAGAATCAATACGTCGACTTCACACGTCATCCGCTCACATCTGCCGACGACGCGTCGGCCTACTACACATCTACCGGTCACAAACCTTCCGTTTAAAACGACCGAATTACTATCTACTCTTCGTTCACAAACGACAAATCTACGTTGGCCTACATCATCCGATTACAAAACGACAAGGCTACTAAAGACTTATACCGAGGACATCTACCGATGGCTTCTACTGAAGACATCTTTCGATGGCTTCTACTGAAGACATCTTCTGATGACTTCTACTGAAGACACCTTCCGATGACGTCAGTCGGATGATTCAATCCTCCATCATCTACCGTTGGACAAAACACTCAACATCCACCGGTGGACTTCATTCACCGATGGTTGAACTTGCAAATTTTACTGAAAACATTCAAAACAACCTGACCCTAAGTAACTTCTGAAATCCAACAAATAACCATTTGAAACCAACATTTGCATTCTTATCCAATAAAAATCCCAAATTTGCAATTTTGTAACAAAACCAAATCAGATTTTCATAACAAGAGAAACTCAAGTATTCTAAATCCTTCAGCTATTACTATCGTCAAAATCCTTTGCACTCCTCAACAGAACATCAGAAAATTAGACTCCACATACAGATAGTAGTCAAACTGCCTCATCAGAACACCCAATCGTGGCATAGACGTGCTCCTTCAACTTCATCTATTCTTCAGTGCACTCGGGGAACTCACCTGTTGCAGTCTCAGCATCTACATCACAAAACTCATCTATTAGCCTAATGCTAAGTAAGTAAAGCAGTAATGAAATGATATGCGGAAACATAAATCCTAGACATGCGGTTTCTACTTTTATATCTCAGTTGCATATGCATTCGTTTCTGGTCTGATTCCCCTGTGAAATTGGGAGTTGGATCACTTCTCCCAAAGTCATACATCCTCTCTTGATTAAGGGGCGGATTAGTTCCCTTAATAACTGTTCAGATCCCCCATGTGAAATTGGGAGTTGGATCAATTTTCCCAAAGTTATACATCCTCTCTTTTGATTAAGGGGCGGATTAGTTCCCTTAACAACTGTTCTGTTTCAATTGGTTCATTCCTCACTATACCACTATGCATTTAAATTCATTTTCGTATATTTTCAAAACATGATACATGGCAAACTGAAAACACATAAACTATACATAATCCTACTGTTTTGTGATGTAGGCCCGAAGGCACACACGTACTCTACTTACCTGGTCTCCTAGAGATTGTTTGGTTGTAAGCTACTTCGGGAGTCTGCTCACCTATAATCGTAAACAGAGCACCGCATTACTAAACTTCATTCTAAACTATTTAGAAATCTTAGGGAAACTAGCTGGAAGTCCTGTTCGTTGAGCATTCCTAGTTCACTCCAAAACCCGAAACTAACTCTCACTCACAGCATTCACGAACACTCCCCTACAATCTCTATGTTATCTAATCACTAAAACAGCAAACAAAACTAACCTAGAATGGAAAAATCAGAGAGGAAAATGTCGGAAGGAAGTCTGCTGTGCTAAGCTGAAAATCAAACGAAGGGAAATGGAAATAGGGTGGCGGCTACTGTGCATTAAACGCAGAACCTCTTTCCTTAAATAGGTTATCCACTTTATATCTCAATTTACCATTATGCCCTCGCCTAGTCACTCATTAGCCTAATCACTAATTTCTCCCAATTTCATCTATAAAACATTCACTACTAGTTAACAAAGTAAGTTGGCTCAATGAAACCTGGTGCTACAATCTACCCTCCTTAAAAGAATGTTTTCCTCAAAATTCAATACCTGAATAATTCTGGATGTTGGTCCATCATGTCTTGCTAGCGCTCCCAAGTTGTCTCCTCTATGTTCTGGTTATGCCATAAGACTTTCACCAGTTGAACTTCTTTGTTGCGCAACACTTTCACGGCATGGTCTAAGATCCTTACTGGTTTCTCCTTATATGTAAGAGTAGGATGAACTTCAATATTCTGCTGTTCCACAATCTGAGATGGGTCTCGTACACACTTCTTAAACATAGAGACGTGGAACACATTGTGAATCCCTTCCATAGAGGTTGATAACTACAGTTGATAGGCTGTCTTCCCAATCCTTTTTAAGATTGGAAATGGTCCAATAAATCTGGGATTTAGCTTGCCTCTCTACCAAATCTCACAACTCCTTTGAACGGTGAAACTTTGAAAACACCTCATCGTCCTACTTCAAACTCCAATTCTCTACGTCTTTTATCAGCATAACTTTTCTGTCGGCTTTGAGCTGTCAAAATCCGCTGGCGGAAGAGGGCAATCTTCTCAACAGTTTGTTGCACAATGTCAGGACCAAGCAACTGTGCTTCACCAACTTCATCCCAGTACAAAGGAGATCTGCATTTTCGTCCATACAATGCTTCATACGGTGCCATACCAATAGTTGCCTGAAAACTGTTATTATAAGAAAACTCCACCAATGATAAATATTTACTCCAAGATCCTTGAAAATCTAATATGCATGCACGAAGCATATCTTCTAAGGTCTGAATAGTTCTCTCGGATTGTCCATCAGTTTGAGGGTGAAAAGTTGTGCTAAAACTAAGCTGTGTTCCCATAGCCTTGTGCAAACTCTTCCAAAACTTAGATGTGAATCGAGAATCCCGATCTGACACTATTCCGATAGGAACTCCATGTAAACGTACAATCTCATGCACATACAATTTAGCAAGCTGATCCATCGAGTAAGTCATTCTCATCGGAAGAAAGTGGGCAGATTTAGTTAGTCGATCAACTATTACCCAGATTGCATCATGTCCCTTTGCCGTTCTAGGAAATCCCACAACAAAGTCCATTGTTACATGCTCTCATTTCCATTCGGGAAGTGGTAAAGGTTGCAATGTTCCTGAGGGTCTCTGATGCTCAGCTTTAATCTGCTGACAACACAAACATTGTCCTACATACTTTGCAACACACCTTTTCATACTTGGCCACCAATAATGTTGTCTAAGATCCTTGTACATCTTTGTACTCCCAGGGTGAACAGAGAATCTAGAAGAATATGCCTCCAAAAGGATCTCATTCCGAAGCTCTTCATTAGCTGGAACAAACCATTTGTTTCGAAACTTAAGAGTTCCATCAGCAGAATAGTTGAAATCTGATTTGTTCGTAGAATCCATGCTTAACTTGTACTTGTTACACTCGTCATCATTCGTCTGAGCTTCCTTTATTTTCTCCAGAATAGTAAGCTTTAAGGTTATGACTGAAAGCATAGTTGATACACCGGATATTGCTTCTAGATTAAACCTTTGGAATTCCGACTTTAAGGCTAAGGGCATATCGAAAATCATAGTTGGGGTTGATGTTGTCACTCTGCTCAAAGCATCAGCCACTACATTAACTTTGCCGGGTGCTACAGTTTTGGATCCCCCTCAACTTCAAGGTCCTCATATCTCCACTTCTCTAATCCTTCCTGACATTGTATCATCAGTTCCAGAGGACTTTCGTGGTACCAATTTTCTGCTTGATTCTCCGGTGGCTCAAGAAGCTCTTCTTCCACTTCCCACCAATCCAATTCCTGCTCCTTCTCCACCTCCCAGGCCCATTTTGTCAACTTCAGTTCCTTCCTCGTCTGCTCGTGCTCCTCCTCGCACCAAAGGTCGCCCCTCTCCTCCTGTGAGGAATTTTGTTTCTGAGGAACAACTTCATGAGCTTTAGGTGAGTATTGCTAGCCTTGGAACTGGTCTGGAGTCTTTTCAATCACTGTATCTCTCCCACCATACTCAATTTGCAGCGCTTGTTCTGTCAAAACAAGAGCATCTCGGGGCTGCAAATGAAGGTCTGCTTAGACGCTTTGATCTCTAGGAATCCACTCTCAATTCTGCTCTTGATGGTGTCACCAAACGCATTGATTTGTTGGAAACAAATCATAGTAAAGCTCATGATGATGTCATCAATTCTGTGAGATTCCAGACAAATCTTCTGGCAACCCAATTGCAGCAAGATAGTCGTAGGATTCTCACTCGTGTTGCAGACATTGACACTCTTTTGCAACAGGGTGATGGTCAGCTAACTCCTGCTGATTTGGACCTGGATGAAAATGTTGAGAACATTGGTGCAGCTAGTCCCACTCCTTCTGCTGCTCCAATTATTGTTGACCAGACAGCTCCCTGTCCTGCAGATACTGCTGATGACGCAATTAATCCTCCGGCGGAATCCCCTTCCTCTCTATCCAGGATAATTTTTTGATCAATTAGGAGCTCCCATAGGCTGGGATAATTACTCCTCCCCTGATAACTAGCAGAACACTTTTGTGTGATCGCATCTTTTTTATTATTCTGATCTTTGCTTTTCTCCATGTTGTGCTGAATACCATGCATTATTTATCTTCTGTTTATTTTTGATAATGTCAAAGGGGGAGATAAATATGGGACTGATAAAGATGAAGATTATTTATTTTGGTTGCATGCATAGAGTATGAGGGAGTTAAAGAAGTTATTTATCATTCTGAGATTACTTATTTTATGGGGGAGAAAATTGTTAATCATTATATATATTTGTCATCATCAAAAAGAGGGAGATTGTTAGCTTAAAATATATTTAAGTAACTTTGTTTTTTGATGATTATAATTAATATGACATATTTAAATAAAAATGATTATTAGAGATGAAAGATGTTAAGATCTGTAGTATTTGTTTATGAATGCCCTTTAAAAATGGTATTGTGTTTTCTAACGATTTTGATTAAGTGTTGATAGTCAAGTCTGGTGTATGCAAAATTATAAAGGGACATCGACCGAATCAAGTCAGTCATAGTTGTCTTGGAAATTACATCGACCAGACTGACATCTACTAAGATCAATTTCGACCGATGGTGAAACTATGTTGAGTCGTCCAGACTATGAACGTCAACCGAAATCAACGTCGTCCAGACTTTGAACGTTAACCAAAATCGACGTCGTCCAGACTTTGAACGTCAACTGAAATCAACGTTGCCTAGACTTTGAACATCAACCGAAAACAACGACGACAAGATACTAAATCATGAAGTCGTCCAAGGGCATAACATCAACCGAATCAGGACTTCGTCCAAATAGGACAACACCATCTGAATCATGGAGTCGTCCAAATGAAAAACATCAACCGAAGTCTTTCGCCATAAGTGATAGCAACTCCAGAGCTCAACAGTTAGTCTTTCTGAGTACGGACTATCCACAACGGTCATATTTTTTGTACGGAAATAAGGACCCTTCTGGATGAAGAGCAGATTACAGACGCAAGTATAAAAAGGAGAATTGTAGCTCGAGAGAAGAACTTTTTGCGAATTTGATTTATTTTTCCACACAATTCTCGCAAGCTTAGTTTCTTGTATTACTCTTCTATACTCTACATCTCTCTTGTAACACCCGGAACTTTCTTAACAACTGTAGCCTTAGATTAGATGAGTTGTGAGAGATTTATTCGAGAGTTATATTAGGTATTGAAGTGTGAAATGGGGGAGAATGAAAGGTGGTGATTGGTTGGAAATGTAATGCTTGAAAATTTAAAAAGTTTGAAAAGTCAAAGTTTTACCAACTAATAGGGAATTAGTAATTGAATGAATTAAATTGGAAAAGCTGGAGGTGTAATAATAAGATGAATCACGTTGGAATCCATGGAGTGAAAAGGTGGTTTGTTTTATTAAATTTAAAAAGTGAATGGTTGGAAATTTTGGTTTGAAAAGTCCAAGTTATATAAGCCAATCAAATTGCAAGGAAAATGTGTGGTTTTCTTTGTTGGTTCACATTGATATTCAAGGGAGAAAGAGGGGGTTTTGAGTGTAATTTTAGAAAACTTTGTGGAGGGAAAAGAAAAGTAAGAAAAGATGATTTTTATAAAAAGGTTAATTAAGTGTTAAAAATGGTAAAAATCCTATTCTTCCTCCTTTCTTCTTCGTGAAAGACCAGCGGCCATTAGTGGCTTCCTCCCGGTAAAAGTAAGTGGGTTTTGGTTTTTATATGTTTAGGTGTTGATTATTGGTGTTTTAAGGGTATTTATAGTGAGTTTAGTGAGGGTTTGGAAACCCTAGAATGTGAGGTCCGAATTTTTGATTCTTTGGCTGTATTTTCTTCCTATTTTGATCATTTAATTGTTGGATGGATTAGTTTAGGTATTTAAAGTGATTAGATTAAAGATTGGGGGAGTGTTACACAAAAACCGGTTGTGAACACTAGGATGGCTGATTCTGTTGGTGGAGTTTCGGATTGGCCAATTGAGTTGTTTGGTTAATTTGAGTGCTTCAATGGATAGTAGACGTGTAGAGGTTTCTGAATTGGGGTGACACGTCGAAATCCGTTGAAAAACATGAAAGTTATGGCCGTTTGAATTTGGACAGTAGAATTTGCATAAAAATTAGGTTTGAGTGTTTAGGTTGAAAGGTTTGTGTTTGTTTGATTTAGTTGATTTCTTTAGAATTCCTTAGGATATTACTAAGTTAAGTCTCCGTTATTTTAGGTGATCGAGCGTGTAATTTGGTTGAACGAAGTGAGCGAGAACGAACCGAGACACCAGGTAAGTAGAGGATTGTGTGTTTTGTTGCCTTCGAGCCTACACCACGGAACGGTAGGGATGTTTGTTTGTTTGTTTGGTTGTTTGCTTGTTGCGTTTTATTTTATGTTGTGCATTGTGTTGCATGCGTCAGGGTTTTTGAACCACGAAAAAAAAATGAGTTGTGAGCATGGGTGTATAGAAATAACAGGAAATGTATCGTGATCCCGAGTAGGGTTGCCTTGCCGGGAGTACTGCTCGTGCAGCACCTCGGGAGGGTCCCTGCAAGGGATGCATTGCACTAGGCAGTGATAGCGAGTAGAGTTGCCTCGCCGGGGAGTACTGCTCGTGCAGCACCTCGGGAGGGTCCCTGCAAAGGATGCATTGCACTAGGCAGTGATAGCGAGTAGAGTTGCCTCCTTTCTTCTTCGTGAAAGACCAGCGGCCATTAGTGGCTTCCTCTCGGTAAAAATAAGTGGGTTTTGGTTTTTATATGTTTAGGTGTTGATTGTTGGTGTTTTAAGGGTATTTAGAGTGAGTTTAGTGAGGGTTTGGAAACCCTAGAATGTGAGGTCCGAATTTTTGATTCTTTGGCTGTATTTTCTTCTATTTTGATCATTTAATTGTTGGATGGATTAGTTTAGGTATTTAAAGTGATTAGATTAAAGATTGGGGGAGTGTTACACAGAAACCGGTTGTGAACACTAGGATGGCTGATTCTGTTGGTGGAGTTTCGGATTGGCCAATTGAGTTGTTTGGTTAATTTGAGTGCTTCAATGGATAGTAGACATGTAGAGGTTTCTGAATTGGGGTGACACGTCGAAATCCGTTGAAAAACAGTGAAAGTTATGGCCGTTTGAATTTGGACTAGTAGAATTTGCATAAAAATTGGTTTTGAGTGTTTAGGTTGAAAGGTTTGTGTTTGTTTGATTTAGTTGATTTCTTTAGAATTCCTTAGGATGTTACTAAGTTAAGTCTCCGTTATTTTAGGTGATCGAGCGTGTAATTTGGTTGAACGAAGTGAGCGAGAACGAACCGAGACACCAGGTAAGTAGAGGATTGTGTGTTTTGTTGCCTTCGAGCCTACACCACGGAACGGTAGGGATGTTTGATTGTTTGTTTGGTTGTTTGCTTGTTGTGTTTTATTTTATGTTGTGCATTGTGTTGCATGCGTCAGGGTTTTTGAACCACGAAAAAAAAAATGAGTTGTGAGCATGGGTGTATAGAAATAACGGGAAATGTATCGTGATCCGAGTAGGGTTGCCTTGCCGGGGAGTACTGCTCGTGCAGCACCTCGGGAGGGTCCCTGCAAGGGATGCATTGCACTAAGCAGTGATAGCGAGTAGAGTTGCCTAACCGGGGAGTAGTGCTCGTGGAGCACCTCTGGAGGGTCTCTACAAGAGTTGTGTTGTGATAATAATAGACTGAATAGTGATATAGAGTAGGCTTGCCTTGCCGGGGAGTAGTGCTCGTGGAGTACCTCGGAAGGATCTCTATGAGAGATGTACTGTGATAATAGTTGAGCCGTGACATTGAATAGAGCTGCTTTGCCGGGGAGTAGTGCTCGTGGAGCACCTCATGAGGGTCTCTATGAAAGATGCACAGGTAAATGATTAATAAAAGGAGAATGTAATTGAAACCAGCCTAGAGTGTAGAAGTTGCATTTTGTTTAGTTGCATTTATTATCCCTACTTGCTAAGCGTAAGTTTACGTGTGTGTGTGTGTGTGTATGTTCTGTGGTGTAGGTGACGGAGCATTTACAGGTGAGCTTGAGAGTAAGGATCAGGACTAGGAGCAGTCGGAGATCCACGGGGCACGCCGGTGCGGGCAGTTGTCGGGGCGTTTCGACCTGGTTCTCGAGATGGGATGTGAAGTTGTATTTGGGGTTGGTAATTTTATGGTTAGTTTTGTTAGAGTTCATGGGTGTAAATACTAGTGGTTTGATATTGGTGTGGAATTTATGGGTTTTAAATGCCCGTTTTGGTATTTTACGTTGTTTTGTTGTCTAAATAAAGATAATGTTACGATGTTGTGAAAATGGTTTGTAACTGTTTTGGAACGTTTTTAATGGTTGATAAACAGTTTGATATTTTCAGGTTTTTGGATTTAAAGAATTTTAGCCGTTATATTGTCGATTTTTTTTAAAAGTATATAACGTTGGGTCTCCATTCTTTATTTTTTTTGTTAACCGTTTTAAGTCGGTTTTTAAAGATTTTTATGGGACACGGAGTTAAGGGTGTCGGGATAGTGTGGCAAAAATTTTAGAATTTTTGGAGGTTTTTGGCTCGACGAAAATTGAAGAAAAGTGAGAAAAGGTCAAAAATTTATCGTAAATTATTTTAAACGTCGTTTTAAACGCGGTTTGGGTTAGCAAAGTAGCATACCAAGCCGGGGCGGGTTCGGGGGCGTTACAAGTTGGTATCAGAGCTTTAGAGGTCGAGTCATTCAAAGAATTACCCGACAATGCCGGCCGTCCTACAACGTGCTTCACCGATTATAAGTAATTCTTTGCTCTAGTTAGTTTTATATCTAAGTTAGATTGTTTTAAATTTTGTTCACGGGATTAAATTAAGATGCAGAACCCTAGACGACCCGGGAGACCTAGGAACGAACCTGAACCGCCCAGAAACCCACTCAAGGAATATGTTAAGCAACTTGTAGACTTAGTCACCAGACAAGCTGAACTGTTTGGATCTTTGATTGGTCACGGAGGACTTGGAAATGTTAGAGCAGGTGCTAGTGGGAATAGATTTCGGGGGTTGAATCCTCCGGCGTTCGAAGGCCGATTGACAGATCCTACAGTTGCAGACAGGTGGATTCATACCATAGAGAATATGTTTAAAGTTGCCGAGGTTGAAGAAGTAAACAAAGTGAAGTGTGCTACTTTTCATCACTTCAACTCTAGCTTTCCCTAAAACCAACTACATCTAATTTCTCACTTCAATTTCTGTCTCTCTCAAGTACATACCTAACCCGTTCCAAACTCTACATGTATCCTCAATCATGTAACACTACAACTATCGTAAGGATCTCTATGAGAGATGCATTGTGATAATAGATTGAGCCATGATATTGATAGAGCTGCTTCGCCGGGGAGTAGTGCTCGTGTAGCACCTCGGGAGGGTCTCTATGAAAGATGCACGGGTAAATGATTAATAAAAGGAGAATGTAATTGAAACTAGCCTAGAGTGTAGAAGTTGCATTTTATTTAGTTGCATTTGTTATCCCTACTTGCTAAGCGTAAGCTTACGTGTGTGTGTGTGTGTGTTCTGTGGTGTAGGTGATGGAGCATTTACAGGTGAGCTTAAGAGTAAGGATCAGGACTAGGAGCAATCGGAGATCCATGGGGCACGCCGGTGCGGGCAGTTGTCGGGGTGCTTCGACCTGGTTCTCGGGATGGGATGTGAAGTTGTATTTGGGGTTGGTAATTTTATGGTTAGTTTTGTTAGATTTCATGGGTGTAAATACTAGTGGTTTGATATTGGTATGGATTTATGGGTTTTAAATGCACGTTTTTGGTATTTTACGTTGTTTTGTTGTCTAAATAAAGATAATGTTACGATGTTGTGAAAATGGTTCTGTTTTGGAACGTTTTGAATGGTTGATAAACAGTTTGATATTTTCAGGTTTTCGGATTTAAAGAATTTTAGCCGTTATATTGTCGATTTTTTTTAAAAGTCTATAACGTCGGGTCTCCGTTCTTTATTTTTTTCATTAACCGTTTTAAGTCGGTTTTTGAAGATTTTTACGGGACACGGAGTTAAGAGTGTCGGGATTGTGTGGTAAAAATTTTAGAATTTTTGGAGGTGTTTGGTTCAACGAAAATTGAAGAAAAGTGAGAAAATGTCGAAATTTATCGTAAATTATTTTAAACGTCGTTTTAAACGCGGTTTGGGTTAGCAAAGTAGCGTACCGAGCCGGGGCGGGTTCGGGGGCATTACATCTCTGCTTCTAAACTTGAGATTTGACTTTTGAGAGAGTGTAGTCCAGTTCTGTACTACTCAAACTTGTAAAAACCTGAAGGCAGTAGATTGACGCCCGTGAAATTCAATCCAAAGTTGTAAGGCTGTAGATCGACGCCCGTGAAACTCGATCTGGAAATCTCATTGAGGAGAAGTTAAGGATCTTCAAGGGAGAAAAACCTTGAAGCGTGGACGTAGGCAAGTTTGGCCGAACCACGAAAAAACTCTCGGTGTCAATTTCTTTATCTCTGCTTTTTACTTCCATTTTGTTTGTGTTTACTATTAGTGTAAACAAATAAATTAATAAAATTAAGTGACTAGTCTGATAGAGAAAATTAAGTTTCTAAATAAACAATTAGGCGAGAATTTTGAATTCATCCCTCCCTCTTAGACAATCACGATCTTACAGTGTTTGTGTAATGGTTAGGGGTCGTAGGCACATCATCATTTCTGGGTGATTGAAGATTTGACCTCAAATCCAATGGTTGACTTCCCTCTTTCCAGGTAGAGCCAATCATCCTTGGTGTCCTTTTCAATATCACCTTCATGGTACTTAACTTGTTCCACAAACACATTGGAACCAAATAATTATACATTATGGAATATAGTTGCAATCCTATTAGTCATCCTTAATGTTCTTGAGCAAACTTTAAAAATCAGGTTATCAAAAATTCGTAAACAATTAAAGTCATCAAAGAGAGTGCACACCCCATAAGAAAATATAAATGGTTCTCAAAGGAAGAAATGTAAGTCGTATAATCTCCCAACAAGGGTATCCACATTATAATTTCTTTCAAAATTTTAGTACCAATTACTGTACATTCTAAATTTAACTTGTAGTAAATTTACTATCCATGATAAATGCCTGAAAACAATTAAGGAATTCATCAAAAAAAATTTAAGCAAATTATAGTACTACACTATCAAAGTAAACTTCCAAAATTTCAGTAAAACATGGATATCTAATCAAGCTAATACTCAATTCAGATGCCAAAATATAATCTGATGTAAAGAATAGATCTAAAAATATCACGCCAAGGAACCGAATCAAGTTCAATTACAAAATAATCTACTAACCAACTAATTCTAAATAACCAATCAATTAAATGGTTAGATGTTACATATCTTGTTGTTTTTGCATTAACCAATTCACTTGTTCCAAGATTTCCAATTGTGATCACAAGATTGGGAAACCATAAGGTTCCCAAGGGGCTGCCTTTTTGATTACTCCAAAAAATTAAAACAGAAAAAAATTCCATTTTCATAATATTAGAGTCATCTTTAGTTGGGCACAAAAAGGAATCATAATAACATTGTTCAACTATCACTTACTTATGTTCAATCTTGCTTTGATAGGTAAATTTACTAGGCGGTTTCATAACTAAAGAATAATCATCCATAACATTAGATAATTTGTTTTCGTTAGCTTTTAAAAGTGAATCATGAAATGAATCTAAGAGATGCAACGAAACAGAATTATTTTTAATTTTTAAACTAGTATCATGCAAGCTTAAAGTCCATCCAATCCTAAAACACCAACTAATCAAAGTATTTAATAAAGCAAATCTTGGTATAGCATTGTAGGTAGGATTGGTTAAGTGACGTGCTAATGGTCTTGCATTACCTTCATGGGCTGAAAAGATTTTGTCAACCTTCTCTTCCTTCAAATTTTCGGCCAAGGCAACATCTTTACCTTCCTCTTTTTAAAAGGATCCTTCAAGTGGCTCAAACATAACTAGATTATTGTTACCACGAGAGCATTCATCCACACAATCTAAGTCAATCAAGTCATCACAAAATAGATTTGGTAGTGGGGATTCATCAAATTTTATGGCTTCCATTTCACAGGCGTACTCCTTATATTTATTGGGAAATAGATCCCGGGACTCATCAAGGAAAAGAAGATAGTTCTTTATCCATAACTCTCTCTCGGTTAGGGAAGAGTTATCAACAAGTGCTTCTAGTCCTTCTAGACAAGTATTTTGTTCCCCCAACAATTGGATTTCTTCCACGGTTAGTTGGGATTCTTGACCATAAGAGATTTCTTTGGGAGAATGATCCTCTTCGTTGATTGGCTCATCTAAGTTTTTAACAATATCAACGTCCTTAGAATTCTTTACTGATTTCTTAGAGGGTTTGAAAGGGCATAAAGATTCTATATGACCGAACTCTAAACAATGAAAGCATTTAATGTCTTTGTGTTCTCTTACATTCATTGTGGGCTTGCTAGGACATATAGAGGCTAGGTGTCTAAATCCAAAGCATTGAAGACACTTGATGTCCCTAGCTCTAGGTCTTGAGGTGTCTTCTACCAAGATTTTCCTAGCAACTTCTTTTAAAGGAATCTCTTCCATAAGCTCAACTTGAATTGGCTCGGGTGTCGTTGGGAATTTTGAAAGATTTTGTGAAGTAGGCGCTTGTAATAGAGGAAACTCGATTACCTTTGGGGGTCAAAACCTAGTATCATGATATTGCTCTTGCATTCTTAGCAGCAACTCCCATATAATTAAATTTTCATTCATCTCCTAGTACTAACTTCCACTCCCTCTAAACGTTCATTCCACCATTCCTTAGCATAACCGGTTAATTTCTTAGAGACTATGCTAATCTTTTACTTTTCCAAATAACTCTCATAACTAAAATAGAAATAATCTTCTACCGGTTCAATCCAGGAATAATACTTGTCCTTATAAATGGAACCTCTAAAATAAGGTATGCAAAAATCATCTTGGCCATAAGACTCATACCGTTTGGAATAGCAATTGTAGCGAGTCTCCCTAGGTGGTTCGGGTGGGTGTGGTCTCCTTGAGGCAATTCGAGGACTTGGTTCTAGGAAGTAGTTATTTGGACCAAACCTCTTTATCATTGCATCCTTTAACATCCTCCAAGTAGTAATATCGCCCTCTCAATTCCTCTTCCTTCTTTCTAAGAGGCTTTTCCACCAATAGCTAGCATAATCTATAAATTTCTTAGTGGCTAGTTCGACCTTAGTTGTAACACCCGACATTTCGGCCAGGTGATTTTCTGACCATTTTCATTGTCACCCTCTTATTTAACCTTTATGATTTAAATTTAATGTTAAGACAAATTTATTACAAGTAGAGTAAAACTAGGTTGGGTGGCAGTTTTGTAATTAAGATTGATGGGTTGAGTATAAATAGAAAATGGAAACCTTAAACCTCATTTTATTACCACTGTAGCCGACATTCCCTCTCAGCGATTCCTTCTCTCCCAAGCTTTTGCTCTCGGCTACCAGAATCTTCCCTTGCTGACGGCTGGTTTCAGCCTGCTTTTCTCTGCAAATCCGCACCCGAGGTATGAAATGGACAATGTAGTCATTTATTAGTGATTAAAGTTCTGCTTTCAGCTCGGCATTTGAGTTCGGAATTTTCTTAGCAGTGGCCGAGTAGTTTAAGACCCTTTTAAGTCTGAGAGTAGAAATGTCATCCCAAATCGATTCTGAACATTTCAAAGTAACCAACTCGGATTTAATCAATGGTAAAACCTGTCCACCTAGTTTCAGATTTCAGACTGCAGTGTGTCAAACAAAGGATTCAGAGTAACCTTAGCTATTAGAGTCCTAGGACAATTTATGAATAGAACTATTAGGACCTTTGTTTTAACTACTGTAATGTACATGTTTTAGGTGAAGAAGTTTAAAGGGAAGAAGCTCGGATTGCTAAGGAAACCAGGTAAGTGAATGTATTAAGATTTCCGGCCACTAGGGCCCTACACCGCAAGGGTATTAGGAAATCATTGAGATGTTAGTCTGTTGATTATGATTAGTTATTTCCATGATATGAAGAATTTGTGTACGAAGATGTTAAGCTACGGGATGTTTTGTTTGTCTTTATGGTATGACTTTTCTCTGTGAACTTCATGTCTATGCATTATGTCCACGTTTATGATTAAGTTAAGAACATGAAGAGCAAATGTAACCATGATTAAGTGCAGAGCGGGGGAAAAGACTATGATATGAATGGCTCGCGAATCCTCCTACCGGTGGAGGCCGAGTTAATGATTATTATGGCTCGCGGATTCTCCCACTGGTGGAGGCCGAGTTGATGACATGTATGGCTCGCGAATTCTCCCACTGGTGGAGGCCGAGCAAGTCGTTACTATGATTGCCGCGATAGGCAAATGACTATGTACCCCTGCCCTTCTCCCTCGTTTCCTGCCTTAATACATGCCATGTAAATAATGAAAATGAACATGAATGAAGAAAGGTTTATGAACTTGTGTTCTTTAATTTGTGCACTCATGTATATCTGTCAGCATGCATTCCTTACTAAGCATTAGGCTTATAGTTGAACCTTATGGTGTAAGTGAAGAAGGTTCAGGTGAGGATACTATGTTCAAAGAGGATGCTTAAGGCTGGTTGCTGGGAAATGCTCAAAATGACAGTGCAGGGCTGGAAAGGCGATTTATGACCCCTGGTTAATGCTCTTTTGTTTCAGTATAATAAAGGATATGGTAGTTTAAGTAGGATGAGATTATTTTATAATGTTGAGCCTTGAGACTGTCTAGTTGATCATGAGCCTTGAGACTGTCTAGTTGATCACTGAGTCAGGGAATGATTATATAAATTTATAAATGATCTGTAGCTTAAGTCTTCCGCTATATGCATTCTGAATGAGTTGTGGTTCTTTCTGTTGGAATGTGTCATTTGATAATTTAGTGTTTTCTACCGTAAGATGGAAGCTGGATGAGGTAGTCTTCCGGCTGACGTCATCGGCAGATGCCGAAAGATAGCAGTTTGATGATTTAGTCTTCCGGCTGACGTCATCGGCAGATGCCGAAAGATAGTAGTTTGATGATATAGTCTTCCGGCTGACGTCATCGGCAGATGCCGAATGATAGTAGTTTGATGGTTTAGTCTTCCGGCTGACGTCACTGGTAGATGCAGAATGTGTTTTGTCGTTTAGCGACCGGTAGATGCAGAATGTGTTTTGTCGTTTAGCGACCGGTAGATGTAGAATGTGTTTTGTCGTCTAGTGACCGGTGGATGTTGGCTGACGTCACCGAAAGTTGTGAATGTTATCTTGTCGTCTAGTGACCGGTGGATGTCACCGGATGATGTTTTAATCGAGCACGCAAGGCCCACTTGCCCACTGGAAGATGTCTCCTTTTAGGCGGTGTTAAGCGGGTCATGCGCAATGCACGTGATGACCGGACGATGAAATTTCTGTGGATTGTCAACACATGCAACCCATGCAAACCCGAGTAGAATCATGTTAAGAGAGTTGAGGGCATTCCTTCCTTACCCGAATTTGTCAAGAAACCGATGACCGAGCCTAGTCGTTCGACTCTGCGAGAGTTTGAGCCGACGAGGTGTAGGGAAATCGAGCACGAGAGGATTCGTCTCCCTTGATGGTTCTACGTCTCTGTTTCCAGTTTAGGAAAGAAAAAAAAAATATAATATAATATGCAAAATGTGAATGTCTGTCGAGGAATAGAAAAGATGTAATAATAGTAAAAGTCAAGCAAACGATTAATGAAAGATTATGAAAACGTGACGGCTCCTGGCCGGGGTCGTTACATTAGTCCTTTCCGAATACCCACTATAAGCAAAATACAATTCATCCTCTTTCAACCAATAACTAAATTCTTTCCTTTCATCTAAGCCTCTAAAAATAGGAATACAAAGCTCTTCAAAACTTTTCTTGGTAAAAGTTGAATTCCTATGTCCTGGGTGATACTCATAATCATAGTTATCTTGCCATTTTCACACTTAGATTAAAGAAAAACCAAAACAAGAGAAAGACAAAACAACAACAAGAAAAATCACAAGAATATACTAGATTAACTAAACAGATCACACAATTAAACATGAGAACATGTTGGGAATTTGAACAGAAATAACAGCACATGCATCATGGGGCATTCTGTTTAGCAAATCAGAAACAACAAACTCAGTATAGAAAACAAAACAACACATGATAACAGAAAACAGAAACAAACAAAAAAAAAAATCAGCGAACTAAACATGATAAACAATCTGATTTCCTAAACAAAAAACACACACACACATAACATACTAACTGATAGAATATACGTGATAATAATATTTTAGTCTTAATTGTAATAGTATAAGGAAAGTGTATATTTGGTTATGCTGATTGTAGGCTAGAATCTCTATTGATATTGTATACGACCGACAAATGGTTCAAGGAAAAGAGCAAGGACAACCTTCTTTCTGTATCAGAGGCCCAGGGCATCTTCTTCACTTCTTCACTGTGCACTAGTGGTTCTGCAAACATCTTCTCT